>CM046817.1:3730306-4330306 GCA_025617385.1 Murraya koenigii | reverse complement strand
TTTTTCTTTTGTCTCATATTAGAAAGAAGGATGTCAGCTACTTATTTGAATTTCCTACCAATGTAAGACATTTAAACCGTCTGATTAAATGCGTCCGATCGAGCAGATCCAAAGTGGTCCCACTAAGAATCAAAAGCTCTTCAAAGTCACATGTAAACTTATATCATATCACTGCAAAACACCGGAACTTTCACACACTGAGACTGACCTGGGGAGATCCTTTGTCGGCTAGTATGTTGTCTTTATTTTGTATCTTTCCATGTGCCAAGTCACTAAAAGGCAGAGAGGTCGTGCCTTTTCATGGTTTCTTGCGAAGCTAGCGGGTCTATTTTCGTAATTTTGCACAAATCACAGGGACAAAATGTCAAAAAAAAGAAGAAAATAATAACCTACAGTTTTTCCGAGGAATCGAGCGGGACGAGAGTCCGGTGTCTCTTGTCTGTGTGTTGGTTTTTCAAGGTTTGAATTTCAAATATCAAACGGTTCAATATTTTTGGTCCATGTAATGTGTATAACCCACTAAACCCACAAACAACATAACATAACCCACTTCACCTGTCTTGTCCTCTCTGGTTTTAGCGGTTTTTGAGATCAACCGGCTTCAACTTTCAACAATAATATTGGTTTTTGAGCATTACCCATCTTGTCTTTCTTTGTTTTGGTTCCAAAGTTTTAGCCTTTCACCATAGCTACTTGAAAGTTGTAATCTTTCATCTCTTTCGCTAATGGGTGCTTCAGGAGGAAAATGGGTTAAAGCTCTTATAGGCCTCAAAAAGCCTGAAAAAGATGACCAAGTAAGCTGCACTTTCTTACATTCATTACAAGTAAGCTTATATGTTCATGTGTTTAGTGTTTAGTGCTTTATTTTGTACGTACAGCAGAAGGTGGGGAGCAAGGGCAAGAAATGGAGGCTGTGGAGGAGCTCTTCAGCGGAAATGGGATCTTCATGGAAGAGTTTCAAAGGTATTAACCATAGAGGAGCAGCAGCAGCATCACAAGGGTCGGATTCTTCACCAAGAACTGATGCATTCTCAGCAGCAATGGCCACTGTGGTTCGTGCTCCTCCTAAGGATTTCAGAGCTGTTAGGCAGGAATGGGCAGCTATTCGCATCCAAACTGCTTTTCGTGGCTTCTTGGTAATTGGGTTTATCTCTGTGTGACTGTTAAGCAAATCAAAGATAAGAAAGCTTCAGATTTCTTTAAAGTGAGACTTTATGTACTGTGGATATATAATAAGTTTAGATAGATCTGCACAAGCACAACACTGCTGTAGATGCAATGGAAATAGAGTGGATCTTATGTTTGCTATTGAGGTTGTAATTGTGTTTTATGGGATATGCTGCTGTAAAACTACTTATTCATACTCCGTGGTTAAGGAATTAAACCTTCTAAGACATTTTTGCTCGTATTGTTCCATATTATCATAGTGGGATGAGTTCAAAAATCATGAGTACGTATGAGTTGTGACTCAATGTGTCCACTGTCGTTAAGAAATGTTGCTTCATTTGAGAGTATTGTCCAATATTTGTAGGCAAGGAGGGCTTTGAGAGCCCTGAAAGGTGTGGTGAGACTTCAAGCACTTGTTCGTGGTAGACAAGTGAGGAAGCAGGCAGCTGTGACACTAAGGTGCATGCAGGCTCTTGTTCGGGTTCAGGCCCGAGTTAGGGCACGTCGTGTCAGAATGTCCATAGAGGGGCAAGCTGTGCAGGACATGATCGATAAACGACGCAGCCAAGCTGATATCTTAAAAGAAGCTGAGGTACCATGAAACATGACTTTATTTCATAATTCATATATCTCATGTTGAATTAAGCAAGTTTTTAAGTTTTGGTCTTGTAAATTTCCAGGAGGGGTGGTGTGATAGTAAAGGAACACTGGAAGATGTTAAGACAAAGATTCAAATGAGGCAGGAAGGTGCATTCAAGAGAGAAAGAGCAATTGCATACTCTCTGGCTCAGAAGGTATGAACATGAGTATATATTCTTGAATTTTAAGTATTATTCTCTTTCACCTGATCACAAAAAATCTAATTCTTTGTTTTCAGCAATGGACTTCAAACCAAAATGCAAACAGCAGAACAAATGGCTCAATTTCCTCTCTAAAGAACCAAGAATTTGACAAGAATAGCTGGGGATGGAGCTGGCTGGAACGTTGGATGGCCGCCAGGCCATGGGAGACTCGATTGATGGAACAATCCCAGGCTGATCCTTCAGACATTGCTCCACCCTTGAAGAGTTGTGCTGACTCACTTGTAGGTACACGTTCTAAATCTTCTGAACCATGTCCTGTGAAGATCAGAAAGAACAATGTAACCACCAGGATTTCTGCAAAACCTCCCCATATGGGACAAGCTACTCGTTCTTCTTCGAGCCCAAGTTCTGAGTTTCAATATGATGAGAGCTCAGCTTCATCTTCAATGTGCACTTCTACAACTCCCGTATCTGGAAACACTGGCTTAGCTTCTGAAAGAACAGAGGAGAGCGGCAATAGTAGACCAAACTACATGAACCTTACTGAGTCAACAAAGGCAAAGCAGAGAATCAGTCAGCTATCCCACAGAGTTCAAAGGCAGTCCATGGATGAGTTTCAGTTCCTGAAAAGATCAGCGGCATTCGCTAATGGAGATTCAAAAAGTAGTGCTGGTTTTGACCCTTACTCTTCCAATTTTTCTAGGCCATTATATTTGCCTACCCGATTGGATAAGAGTTCAGTGAGACAAAGCGAGCAGGGAAGCTGCTTGTATGATCAGATGGATTGATATGCTTTCTGAAGTTCAACGGCTTGTTGTTCTTTGCTTTTGAGAATGTGCATTAAAGTTAGAACCAGTTGTTCTAAGCCGTGTACTAAAACAGCCCAACAAGACCTTTGGATAAATATTTGAGAGCAGTTAGATTGTAAAATATTTCATTTATGGTGTTTGATTTAAATTTTGTTTCCTCAGCTTCTGCAATATAATTTGGATGAGCTTTTTATGGTTTGGCTGCCCAATACTCAATCCATCAAAATGACTTATTGCTCCATCGCTGGTTTTATAACATGATACAATTTCATGAAAGTTGCCGTGGATAGGGTTTGCATGCCATATCTATGATTCATAAAATTAAACTAGTTCTAAATTGCGTATGTGATGCAAGAGCTTGACTGAAAAGTTATGTCATATAGCAACCTTCATGTTCGGTTTTTGGCTGTTAGCTTTACCCCGTGCTTGAAGTTGAGAACTATGCCGTATTCAAGTTCCAGGGGTTTTTCCATGTTGGGAGAATGTCGAAAAACATATTTCCGGTATAAATGTATCAATGAGAGCTTTATTTCTTGTAAGGAAAATTTCTGACCAATGCATGCTCGGGGTCCAATTCCAAAGGGTATGAGAGCATAAGGATGCCTCCGTTTCTCTTCTTGACAATTTGGATCAAATCGCTCTGGCTTAAACTTGTCTGGCTCTGGGAAGTTCTTTGGATCTTTCGCTAGAACTCCAAGTGCTAACCATACCCAAGTGCCCTGCGCATCCAAAATGTAAAATTAACATTAACTAGTACATCCTACTAACCATACCCAAGTGCCCTGCGCATCCAAAATGTAAAATTAACATTAACTAGTACATCCTAATGCTGCTAATTGCTTAATATGTTTGACAATACCTTGGGAAGATGGTAACCTCCTATCTCCACTTCTTTTGATGTTTCTCTAGCAACTAGTGGGGATACTAAGTAGATCCTCATTGCTTCTTTGATCACCTGCAATTAGAAACATTCGAGCGTTTATGGTTTTCCATTAATTGAACCTGAAGAATATGCATTGTACATTAGTATATTCTATTTCAAAATTCAATAATGAGACTTACCTGATCAAGATAGGGAAATTTGTGCTGAAGGTCATGAGGTGTTGGCATCTGCTTATGTGGACCAAATGCATCAATTTCTGCAAGCAACTGTTTCTCAACTTCAGGATGTCCAGCTACCAAGTATACAACTGATGACAATGTAAAAGCCGTTGTTGCTGATCCAGCAAGCAGATGCTCATAGGTAACTGCACTAATGTAGTCCGGAGTAAATATATTCTTTGACAGTGTCTCCGATTCCCTTGCCTTCAGTATTAGTGATAGGAAGTCCTTTGAACCGAAGTTGGTCTCTTCCATTCTCTTCGATACAATATCCTCAAGCCGGGCACTCAAATTCTTGTTAGTCCTTTCAAATTTCCAGTCCTTGGTGCCAGGTATTCTCTTAAGTATCTGTCTAAATGGCTCTTGAATTATGGGAACTAGTAGGCCTAATATGATGGAGAGAGAACCTGATAAATCCATCTTAAGCTGGGTTGTGGAGTAGATGTGCTGATTGATGAAGTCTGAAACTTCACTTCCGCTGGCTGGAGTATCAACACTGCCAACTGAATCACTGATAGATTGTGTTTTTGAGAGCCCAAAGTTGACTCCAAAGGCAGCTTGTCCTATCACATCCGTGGCCATTTTGAGAGACAGGTTGGAGAAAATGATGTCCTCTGTAGAGTCAAGATTCTGAGTTGCAGCTTCAATGAATGATTGCATGGTGGGCACTAAGTTGGCCAAGTGAGATGGCTGGTAGACTGATAATATTGTGTTACGCATGGTCGACCATCTCTTATCCCTGCAAGCTCAATAAGATTGCAATTACAAAACCTATCTATTATTATGAATTCTTACACAATTGTATTGGCTCTGTAGAGAATGCTGCATATAAAATGTGGTTTAAAGGTAGAATTTAGTACTTGGTGAAAAAAAGCCCCTTCTGATGGAGAGGGGAAGCTGCAATGGGCGAGGGAATGCTTCTGTTTGGAATGTCTTTGAATTTCTTTATTCCAACTTCTCTACAAAGTTCTGCATCCGCTACAATTATCAGCGGTTGCCTACCCATGTGGAACCTGTTTCATGGAAATAACAAGACCAATATTTAGTTCCTTTGTGTCAAAAAAATTACCCTGCTGCCTGAAGACAGAATCCGTCTTGTCTTTTCTTTCTTATTTCTAATGTTTTTTAAGAGAATAAACCCGTCTTGTAATAAGATAGTCTTAAACTCATCACATCTACATTCATAGTCTTACTAGTTCACATTCCAATGAGAATTACATAATTGTAGTAATCGAAAGAGCATTGTTAGGGGTTGTCTTAATCACGGGATGACATTGTGTACAACATTGTTGACACAAACATCCTGCTAACACTCGTAGGAAACTAGAATGTGTTTTGATCATGAATCCAATGCACCCAGTAACATAAACAATCAACATTGCCACTCAAAAGGCGACCTTATGATGATTAATTTAGCAATTTTTTAAGATGCAGACAAGTGGTAGAGGACAGACAAATACTTGGGCAAATCTAAGCAGCCATGGAACATGGCAATAATATTAACGTCGAAGGCCATTCCTGTGAACGTTCGAGAGTCAACATGATTTTATCATGATGCTCTCGTGCCGTTAGTATCGAGGTTACATAACTGTTAATGTGATTTGACTCACTATAATAAAAAATTTATTATATTTTTATTAAAATTATCAAATTCATATTTATTATACATTAATTATTTTTATTTTATAATTATAATATTTTTTTCATAATAACCATAATTTTTAAAATATATCACCTCAATATGTGTGTGTGTATATATATATATATTCCTTTTCAATTTCAAGTTCAAATTATCTCAGTTCCTATCTTGTTTTAGCACGCAAAGAGGATGGAGAAATTCTGACTAATAGTATCGCCCTATAATATAAATTAAACACCAAAAATGAAACAAAATATTTGAAAGTTGAGAATTCTTTGCGGTACTTCCAAAAAGGGGAAAAAAAAAGGAAGAAAGAGTTATTCGATGCTTTTCTGAAAGAGTTCTGGACCAAAAAGCTTTTAATACATAAACATCTGCTCAAACAAACAGTAATGGTCATCGAAAACATTATCATTTATCAGCAAAGATTAGTCACTTGTATCATCAAAAAAGCATCAGGAAAATCATTAAAATCAATATTTGAACAAAAGAAGAAGGGAGTGCTCCACTGAAACATTGACAACGACAATACCATCTTCCATTTATATCACGGAATTTTACGTCCTGAAGAAAAGCTGCAAACTGACCTGAAAATAGGACCATAACGTTTGGCAAGAATTGAAAACACGTCAGGGCCATACTTTGCCATCAAGGGAATGTGTCCTAGAAGAGGGACTGCCGGTGGGCCGGGGACCCTCCTAACTTTCCAATATGGTCCGTACAGATATCCCACAACTCCAGCCAGAATTGCCAACACTGTGAAGATCATTGATCCCCCAAGATTACTTGCTAAGAACCACTTTCTGTTCATCAAAAACCTTTCAAGTATTTCACTCACCAGGGCCATGGTTGCTCCGCTTGTTTCTGAATGTTTTGAGAGAGATAAATGACGGAGTGCGTATATTTATGTATTCATCAAGGTTGAGATGGAAGCGGGGGCATTTTCACCAAGCATCTTTTTGAGCAATTGGAGTTTGTCAGTTTATGATGACGACATTGGTGAAGTAGATACCCATTAATAAGTTTATTTATTTTTTTTTTTAAGTTGGTACTTCACCTTCTGACAAAGATATATATATTTGTATATTTCATTAGAAAATATAATAATCAGAAGATGGTCTTCTGAATCGTTAAATAGGGCACAAAGAGATTGACGTCTGCTGAAGTCTTCAAAGAAATCAATCAAGTGCTTCAGAATCCCTTAATTTAAAAATTGGGACACATGCAGTAAAAATCCACTCGCACAAGTTGAATGTCTCTGTTAGTAGATCCTGGGGGGGGTCCGGCACGCGAGTGAGATGCCTTTTATCGTTAGTGGAGTTTAGCTTTAATTCTTTCCGTGCGGTAGCAAATGTCAAAACCGAACAGATATCGCTCACTGTTATGATCTTCATTTTTATCTGCTTACTACATCCCTCTACTTTTATATGGAATAGAGTGAGATTATTGACCTGATTTTAACTTCTCTACGAATACAAAGCAAAGACCAATGGCTATTATTATGCGAGGACTCCTTTTTCCGGAACAATAATATATTCTCCGTGCTGACGTCAAGTTCAATCAGAGTGGACGTCCGTAGACCTCTGCTATCTAAGCCACTTCCAATAAAAACCTACTTATCCAGGGACCAGTGGTGACCAAATTTGTGTAATCTTATCTTCTTTTATTTTTCTTCGACTGTAGAGATGGGCATCCATGACCATGAGACGGTTGGGTCAAAGGGATTCCTTCAGGCCTCAATTAATTTGTCTTCTCGGATAAGAATAAATAATGATTCGCCTTGCTTTTGTCTGAAATTACGTTTGATATATGGTATGGCGTTTGGGACAAAAATTAATGGTGGAAGTTGGTTGGATTTAGATAGGATTTGTGAAAATTTAACCAAATTTATTATTGAATAGGTTGAGAGTTACTATAAGTTTTGAATTATTGGATTAAATTTGATAGAGTTGATTCTGTTGAAAATTTAAATAAAGAATATATAAAATTTAAAGTGAAACTTATTAAATGTAAATATAAATACATTATGACATAAAAATTCTATTCACAATTTAGTATTAGATAAAAAAATAAAATACAAACTATCTTAAAATTAAAAAAAATGACAATAAACTTTTAAATTTTATTTTTAATTTCTTAAATTTTTTTAATTTTAAATTTTGATATTTTAGATAATTAATTAGCATCTTTTCTAGTAATAAAATGAAAGTAATTTATAATTATATATTATTAGTTGTTTATTAAAAAATAAAGAAAAACTGAAACCAACTTACTTTCAAAATTAAACTTATAATAAGATAATAAATTTACTAAGCAATTATATGTTACAAACTCAGCATTAATATTTAACAACTCTAAAATAAATAAATATTATTATTTATATTAAGCCAATTAATCCATAATAATTCACTCAACTGTTAAAATTAAATTGAATTTAATTGAGCTAGGTTATTTTTTTTTTTAAAAGGGAGGGGTGGCAGTCCAAAGAATTTTACCCTCCCACCCTCAAGACTCGAACCCGGTCACTATGAATCTAAACCGATTATAACATGCTAACCTGACTACTGGCAGGTAATTTAATTGAGCTAGGTTGAATCCATTATGTTGGATTTAGTTTGTCAACTCCTAATAAAATTTACCCACATAACTAATGCTGAGTTTATCAATAAAAAAATAAAATTGGCAGGAATTAAAATTAATTAAAATTAAAATAAAAAATAAGAATCAAAATAAATTCACTTAAATTGTATGAATAATAATAAAATTTATTTTCATTAATGTATTTATTTTGTTTTGAAATCGGAATGAATTAGTATAATTTACTAAAATTCATTTAGCTGACTATTTTCTTTTGGTATTAATAATAATAATAATAAATAAATAAATAAATAAAATTTATTATTATTATATTATTATTATTTATGTCATTATTTTATTATACTATTATTTATTAAAATATTATTATAATAATTTATTATTTTGTATTATTACTATTTATTAAAATATGATTGTAATTATAGTTTATTAATTTTATTATTATTATTATAATTTATTACTATTTTTAATTTCATTATTTTTATTTTTAAATTATTATCTAAATCAAGAATAAAATAAGTACTAGCAAAACTTAGTTTTAAAAAATTATTCAGATAATTCGAAGCAATGGGTTGGTAATTGTGGCTGTATTTATTAGTTCATACTACAAGATTGGTCCATTTTTCCGAATCTCAGTCCTTAAAAACAAAAATTCCACTCCAAGCCTACCAATAATATAAAAAAATCAATTGAATTTTCATTCAACCATATAAAATTGTGGAACTTCTCATTGACCCCAAAAGAAATATTCAGTTATAGTAAAATCTAATCAGTCTGCACAAGCCCTTTAGTATTTACATATCTGTAATCTGACAGCTGATATAAACACATGAGCAAATATAATGATGAAGAAACAGCAAAAATCCAGAGTGCAAACATATTAGCGCAGCAGAAATTGGAGCATCGTCTCTGAAATCAATCATGGGTTGAAACACCTCCTTTCTTTCCGAATCCGCCTGCAATATGTGGCAAGAAAATACAAAACATTAAAGTAGTGCAAAGGATTAAAAAGGGAGACATTAGACATTACAAACAAAGAATTGAGACTGTATTATCACTAAAGGATACAGAAGAACAGGAACAAATATTGTTGGTCTCTTTGCAACTTCGCCACTGCCAGCTGTACAGAAAACCATGTACTTCCATCAGTCACAAAAAATGCACACTTGAGGCAACAATAATCACCAAACAAGAATTATATAAGACATACCATTACAGAAACAGGAATGAAGTTGCAGAGACCAACTCAGCCTAGAGGACTCCTTAACCAATTCTGTACAGCAATACATTCGTCATGGTTTTGACCTGAGATAACCCATCTGATCTACTAGGTCTTGCAAATCCTCACCCCAATCTATAGGTGTTGCGACCAAATCTTCCAATTCCACCTCAGCCTCTGACTGATCCTTTACCACCACTTCTTCTGGATCACCAGTAATCAGATCGTCAGTCATGAAGTCCTCCCATATTGTCTCATTGACACTACTGAGATTGCCAGCGCTTGGGGCAGATACTGAACCAGTAATTGGGTTGCCGATGTCACTGCTTGATTCGTTGTCCAATGGAGAAGAAAGAAACGTCTCTATCTCAGTTTCCATGGTGGCCAATTCATTTTGATCTTGGACCGTATAATCTGAAACTGGACCACAATCCAGACCTACAGGTGCCATGAAAATTGTTTCTTGCAAGTTCTCCATGCTTGGTGTGGCTGTTAATCTCCGCTTTCTCCCAGTTTGAACACCTCCCAGTTCTCTTCTGTGTGCATTACTCTGAGCTAGTTGCTGGAAAAATGATGGGTTTTTTAGTACTTTTGCAAGGAATGTCATCATCTGCTGCTGCTTCTTTTCCGTGCTTAATAACCTATCCTCCATTGCACTGATTTGATCTCTTGATTGCTGCTGATGTTGCCTCAGCTTAACAATTTCCGCCATCAACACATTTCGGTCCCTCTTTAATCTTTCAAGCTCACCATCCAGTCCATATTGTCCCAGCTCAAGACAAGCTCCTCCTCCTTGTTGCTGCGTACTCTGTGAGACATGCCGTCTTCTCTTGATTGTCTTCAGTAGATGCTTCTGCCCTCCCAAAAATCCTTCATTGGCAAATTCCCATCTATCAGGATCAACCTTTCTAAAACCCTGCATTCCAACATCATATTAATTAGAAACTTTTGAAAATCAACAAACAGAACAAGATTCTCAATAAAATCATCCCTACCAGCTCCAAATAATCAGCACAAAAGAAGAGGGGACAAATTACCCATGCTCTGATGAGCATTTGTCATGTTTCAATTGTTTGATATTATGGGTATGTAGAACTTAAACAGAATATTGGTGAACATAACAAACTCAGTAAAACTTCAGTACAAACTTAAACCAACCCACTAAATATCAACCATTTAACTAAAAGAGACCGACCATAAATCATTTGGACCACTCATTAGCAGAACAGAACAAAGTGATGATTGAACACCGCACACTATCAAATGTACTCAAGAGGTGACCAAGTCATTTCGCAAACCCAGAAAGCGAGAGACAAATTAAAAACATGACACTGATCAAATTTCATTTCAAACATGATACTGCATTGATTAGTTAAGATTAATTAACAACGTCTCAATTTCACCATTCTTACAACAGAGAACGAACATCAAACACGTTGTAGGCAACCCATGCCAAATTCAGCAAAATAAAGAAAAGCAAAAACTTAAAGGTCCCATTATGATTGGCATACTTACATAAGTGTTGAGCTGGCGAATGAAGCTAGAAAAATTACTGTGCTTGAAATATCTCGGAAGCAAGATAGTAGAGAACTGGTGAGAGTCCCACACAACGAAGCTGTTGCGAGCTCTGCTCCAGGAAACGATCGCGTCCGTTGATGGATCCTCGACCATTTCGTAGGTTTTCGTCAGAAACGGAGGCGGGCCTGCATCGTGCAAACCCTCCAACGGCTGCGGCGAAAAGCTGGAAGACGACGAAGAGGACGACGCTGATGCAGCAGCTGTCGTCGCTACGTACGTCACTGTTTCTTCTTCCTTCACTGTCACTCCCTCCATAGCTAAGGCTAAAAGAGGTTTTAAACAGAGAGTTAATAATTATGCGAGCTTTCAGTGGCTTTTAGTACGAAATTTGAGTTGTTTATTGACTGGGTACTAATTTTGCGGTAAAATTTCGAGAGGAGAGTTGTGGGTCAAGTCTCCGAGTGGAGCAGATAATTTGAGATAATAAGAGGGCGAGGCGAAGAGAGAAGGTTCCAGATTATTTGTTATGTGGCAGGTTCTTCTGAAATTCCTCGGAAGTTTCTGCCACTTGTTAGATGTAGGTCAGGAACAAGTTCTAGAAAGTTCCCGATGGTTCGCATTTGTGACGAGAGATTGGGGTCAGGGAGCTGATCTGAGCCGTTGATTTTGGTACTGATGGTTTCCTGTCGTAATCTTATCCTCATCTGCTGTTAAAATGTGGCACGTCAGTGTATCAGATAACGAGAGGAGCGTGATCCGGTTTCCTAATTTATGATGAAGCTTATGGGCTGGGCTGGGCTGGGCAGCGCTATCAGGTTAAATTTTGAACAGTGACATTAGAACCTCTAAATTCATCCAAAATTAAAACAAATTAAAGATAAAAATATTGTTCTATTTTTCTTTTCTAAGAATTGAACATGACTTTCTATCCGCACACTGCGCTTCTTAAATGGAGTCGTCAAGTCCGATGTTCCAATGCTTGCTTGCCTGCCTAAAGCTTCTTCTTTTCTGGGTTTCGATTGTTTGGCTTTGGTCATTATTGATCACTTGGAGGGTAAATTTTTTATTATTACCATCGTTAATTGATTTTTTTAAAAAAAATGGCCTCTTTACTTTTAAAAATATTAAATTACCCTAATATTTGGTCAAAAGATAAGGAAAGAAATGAGAATAGGTTGATAATTTTTTTTCTCTTATTTTCTTAACAAAAATAAGAGTAAAGTAAAGTTTTAAAAAATAAGACGAGTGATTTGAAGATAATCAATTTACGATGAATAATCTAAAATTAATCCACATTTTCAATATTGTGTTGAGTTGGTTGCTACTGTCAATTTCCATTTTGTAAGGAAGGGATTTTAGTTGTTCAAAATTATGCTATTATTCTTTGATTGTTTGTATCTATAATTGATAATAATTAAAAAGCAGGGACTAATGAGAGAGTACGAGGGAGTAAAATATTACCATTTAAATTGTAACATAAACATTTTGAGTTGGATTATCGGCACTACTCCGAAAGTCTCTTAAAACATCTTTTCGTAATACACCCTAATAAAATATTTACAAATTATTTAATTTTTTATAACATCCCTTTCCATGCCGAAAATATCTTAATTTACCCTTTGAAGGGTTCTTTCTCAACCTCCTAGTTGCAGAGGTTTTGTTGCATCAACCCTAATCTTGTGTGAAGTAAATGGTTGCAAATAATTTTTATCAAAATCAAATTATGTCTGGCCACTTTTATTGAAGTTTGTATAGTGTTCATATTCTAATATGACAACTAGTTTAGCTTGACAAAGAGTTTTGAAACGTATGTAAATTTATATAAAAAAAAAGGATCAAGGTATTTAAAGACTTCCAACAAATATTGCAAGTGTGATAAAAGTATGCTGTAATTTCAAGATCTAAGGTTGTAGACGATCAAAATGAGTTTCAAGAGGAGAGTAAAGGGATGGCAATAGCTCCAAGTGCATCAGATTCAGAGGTCATGTTTAGTAAAATCTCCAACCCAGCCCAAGTTCTAGTTTCACCATCTACAAAATGGATTATCTAATTTGTGTACATTAATGGCCCAACACTGACTAAACCAATTTAAGGATAAATTAAACTATATTTTCTTCTTATTCAGAGAATCCAAACGTTAAATATTGGTTTAAAAGAAAAGAGTTGTAGAAATCAATTAAATTGATTGTTGATTTTTTCTTTTTAAAAAAAAAACCAACGAAAATGCTTTTTGATGGTTGAAGAGTTTGTAGAAAAAATAAATTACATGACCTTGTTTGGATTAAAAAATTTAGATAGGGAAGAAAAATAGATAGTTTAAATTAGACTTTTTTGGCAATGTTCAAAGGATAAAATAAAAAATAAAAAAGGAAGCCGTAAAATGAACAGTAGCCACTGGTTGGCTATGAAAAGAGGGATTATCTCTGTTCATTTGCATCAATTCCTCATTCAAAATTTCTTGTGAGAGAAGAAGAGATGAGTTTAAGGATTTGAGAGTTTAAATTATAAAGCTCTTTAGAGTTTAGTGAGAAATTAGATCTATTTAAGATTTGAATAAATGAATTATTTCTGAGAGATAGATAATATATTTTTTTGAATCTGATGATAATGATTGTGGTTTTTCTTTGATTTTTTAGTTTTTTAAGTAAACCTTGTATTGTAAGATTGATATTATTCTCCACTTAATTTTTCTATTAATTATTACTTAATAAATTTACTTGGAGTGATATTAGAGAAAACTCAATATATTTTCTATCATGTTAATTTTGTCTTTGGCCGGGCTTTTTAAATGTTTTTGGTGGGTATTAAATTAAAAAATAAATCAACTACAACCATCAGAATTAATAAGGGACGGATCTCAATCATCTAAAAATGTGAAATGAATAGACAGCAGAGGAGCATCTGATCAATCCTTAAATTATTTCATAGTAATAACTTGAGAGAGTTTCTTGCTTACGCTAACCAGAGACCAACAGTCAAAGGCCAGAAAATGTCAAAAAAGGGCTGTTGCGTAGCATGCATGACGATGAATTTGAACACGAAAGGGAAGAATGAAGAGTGACGGTCAGATGGATCCATTAATTTATAGAAATGAGATCAATCCAAACGAATGAAACTACGCAAGGATTATATAACTAAAGCTTCACACATCACATGTATCACATGCACATGTACCGAACCACGAATTATTAATATTATTCCACGCATGAATTGAATCCGTCTCGTTCGCCTCAAATCAAAGCTGACGTACGAAACTTCCACTCTAAGGAAATCAACAAACGGCCGTCTTTCTTTAATATTTATATTTTTATACAGAGGCGGGGCTAAGATATTGATTCATAAAGGGCATCATCATAATAATGAGATAAACAATTTAATAGAGATAAATATCAGATATATGATTATCGGGAGCAATTGCAAAATATGTGTGTATGCCTGTATATATACAGGTAGGGGGCCGATCAGATGTACGCAATCTTTTATATATATATATATATATATAGTTCTTTCAGTGGGGAAGCTTTTAGTTTAATAAAATGAGAAACAATTTAAAATTAAAAGAAGAAAAAAACCATGAAATTTCAATCTCCTGAAAAAAATAATAATAATAATTGTATGAAAATTGTATTTTTCTTACCATTTAATTTGGTACTTGTTATTCTAATAACATGAGTGCCTTCATATATAGTTTTTGCTAGCTCAATTATTTGTAGAGTTAGTATCTTATGGCAAGTATAGTTAAATTATAATGTTATTTATTACTTATCTTAAAATATGATTTAATTTATTAATTTTTTTAATTTAGCGTCATTCTAATTTTTATTAGGAATATTTTTTCCTCATTTAATTAGATAAGTCTATTAATGATAATATTTTATAATTGGCACATAAGATTTATTTAAATAAATAAGTTGGTTTAAATATAAAATTTATTAAATGCTTTAGATATTCCTAAAAAAATAAGTAAGACGAAAATATTATATTTATTTTTGTTATAATTCATAGAAAATTATAAGTGAAAATAAACTCTTATTTATAAAGAATTCAAGTCATTTAAGATTTGTAATTTTGTGAAACCTTATTGCCTATATAAAAGAGACATTTCACAGTTAAAGATACATAACACATAGTATAAAGCAGAGAATCAAGATTTGACCTCTCCCTATATCATATTTGACACATGATGTTGTATTAATTTGTTTTATTATTATTATTTTTATTTAAGTCTTGTAACGAGATTATTTTTTCATCTATGTGAATAGTTTATGTAGATCTTGAATTATTAGACATTGAAAAATTGAAGAATTAGTATTGATCACTTTTGCAAAGTGTTTTGAAGATCATTGATCAAGAGAGGTAGCAGTTATTCAAGAGTAATAGATTCAGTCTAAAGTTGAGCAAGCTGTATAGTAATAAATTATAAGTGAAAGTCTAAAGTTTGATAAATTCATAAGTTGTAACATTTCAACTTAGTAGCGTGGCTTTGTGGATATAAAATTAATTAATTTGAACTATGTAAAACTATCAGTATCATTTAATTTCTATAAATTATGTTTTGAAAAATTAATATTTTAAATATTGATGAACGGTATCTCATACATAGTATCAATGAACAGTATTTTTTAAAATTAATTAATTTTAATTTAATTATTTTATATTTTAATATAATTACATTACTTATTTTAAAAATTTTGACCATATCTATTTATAATAGATTTAAATTCGTTTAAGAATTAAAAATGAACTTGATGTCGTTGAGAGTGTTTGTATCATCCTTGTGATTTTACACTCATTTCTTGATTTGGGAAAAGTCTTTCTTCCTAATTACAATTAACAAATCAAATCACACCTTGAAATTTAATCCCACCAACATGTAGACTTTAGTTATTAAATAAACAATGGCAATGAATTTGATACCGCTAAGAGTGTTAGTATCATCATTGTAATATTTTAGAAAAACAAAAATCTTATCAAAAACGGAAATTATTGGAGACGCCTTTTGCCCGTTGTCAAGTACATAATGGAGCTTTACTTAAAGTTCCTAGCTAGCTCTGCATGCCTAACCCCATTAGACTTTTCTCTAAATGTAGCCCACCAAGATGACGTATATTTGGGGTCCTCCTCCTTTCCATTACATCCCTACAATTTTTCCTCTTTCTTTCTCTTTCGTACTAGAGGAATTCATTAGTAATGGGGATAATATTAAGAGTATTATATTCTAAACGTCTTTCAAATGGTACAGTTCACTTTTTATTCTACGTGTTATATTAGGAATAAATATTTTTAAAAAAATTTTAAAAATTAAATTTTCTTTCACTTTTTTTAATACTAACCAGTGATTTATTTAAAGTCCTTTTCATTTTTATATTTTAATATAATAACTTATTTGATCACCATGCTCGTCATAAAGCCGTAATAATTCGAGTTCAATTCTTAAAGGTGGGCAGAAGAGTTAAAATTGTATTTGAATTTACCCACTCCCATTTCATTTAAAAAAAAATTAATATAAGAATATTTTGAACTATTGTTTAAAAAGTATAGATAAAATGAGTTATTATTTAAATAATAAGAATGAAATAAATTATTATATTAAAATTTAGGGGTGGACATGTCTTTTTTCTCTTATTTCTCTATATAAGTAATATTATATTATTTTTTATATCTTCATTATTAAAAAAAATATTATTTTTCTTAGAGAGAAGGTAGTTAATTTGTTGAGAGAAAAATTAAATTAAAATAATATAAATTTATTTTTCTTTTAAGAGTCTTTTAGGTGAGAATTTATTTTTTTTATTAATTTTTTTGTGAATAGATAAATAAATAAGTATTTAAAAAGAAAAATTAAACGGTCGTAATGATGTTTTAATAACTTGGATACTTGGACTCCAGTTTAAAATTTAACACGAAGAAGAAGAGACTTTGTCCTCGAATAAAGAGAAAATTAACTCCTGCAGCGTACAATTGATTGATTGCATTTATACCTTATTATTATTCGAAATCAATTGATTGCAAACACGTAACGTATTCAATGCACATTGCACCGTATAAAGCTCGAACATAATATAATCCGGTCTGTAAAAAAGCTTATAAATAATTTTGAAATGCAATAAGTTTAACGGTCGATAACAATCCCCAAGAGTGTGGTCGAGTTATTCACCATGTTCACCATAGAGCTGTAGCAGCCCAGATTCGATTCTTAAAAATAAAAAAGAAGATTAAAAATTGTATTTGAACTTATCCACCCTTCTTTTTTAAATCTTTCCTTTTAAAAAAAAAAAAAATGATCGATAACAAAATTTCTTTGAGAGGTATATACAGTTTTCTCCTTAACAAATAATAAAAACTTGATTTATTTTTTTCATATTTAGAGATGAATATATTATATATACTCATTTCCACGCCCAATCAAAATAGCAATAGTCACTTCTCAATTATTTTCTTATAACTATTCGTCTCAATTTAATTATTTTCTTACTTTTTATGTAACCTTATAATCTTTTAAAAATAATATAAAAATTTATATTATATATTTTTATAAAAAAAATATAACTTATATAAACAATAATTTAATAATACATCATTTAAAATAAAGTTCCACCCAACCACAATATTTGATTGCCCCATCATATTTCCCATACCATGCAAGGCCATCACTGCTCGCACAAGCAACACATCATCACATGCCACGTGTACGTTCGATAATTAATTTACTTAAATGGCTGTTGGATACTTGGTACGCTGATACAGGTGAGAGGATTCCCCTCCACTTCGAAACAAGGATACTGCATCACATTTACGAGCCGACAGAGATTCAGATCATGACATCAGCGGACCCCAAAATGTCATATGGCTGTCATGCCCGGTTGCGTCACCCATGTGTCATCAATTTTGGTCAACGAGGTTAAATAATAAAATAAAAAGCCAGCGGCGCCGACAACTGGTTGAGTGGAAAATTGCACATAAACATGGGGCTGTATCCTAACGTGCGCCCCTAGTCGTAAGAGTGAAGCAATGCGGGTAGGATCCAGAAACGGGTACGGGTACAACCAGGTAAGTACAACTAATAGACAACTAATTCTCTAGTTTCCTGGAAGGTACGGACGCGTGGTTCCTCACGTGCGGATGATTGCTTCTTAACGGATCGTGTTGTAAGGAGGGCCAGGAAGCCAAGAATTGTGAATCACTCTGGAGTCACGCTCGAATGAAGCGCGTGGACTGAAGCATGATTTTTACGTATCCTTTCAGGGATTCGGCTTAGTTTAATTCAAGAGGAGCAAAATTTTATTAATCATGCGTGCAACAAGATAATGTGTGCCCACGCGCATCAGAAGATGTAATTTTTTTATTTGTTCTTAAAACGTATTTGGGCGACGCACAAGTATGTTTAAACTTGTTCGTAGTCAAAGTTAGTGGGAGCTGCATTCATGGACGAAGGGCCCGTGAGCAGCATCAGAAGCTCAACTTTCCGGTCCAACATAACCATAAAAACTGAGCTAGCACCTCAAATGTGATCATTGATCAGTTTAGAAATTATTCCGAAGGGACCAAAAGGGAAAAATAACAAAGATGGAAACTGGACTCTGGATTAGAGGATAATTGAAGCTGGAGAAATAATAAATTCATCTATAATTCTCGGCAGAATCTCAGTCCTTTATGTTTCTTGTATTAAGTATTCGAAAGCTTTTGTCTGTGGCTAACTGGCTATGTAATAATTGTATGCAATCTCTCAGAAATCAGAATACAATAAAAGACTACAAAACAAATACATACTACAAGTGATGCTTAGTCATCTGTCATTGCTGTTTCCCTGCCGGTTCTTTGCGTGGCATCTTCTGATGCAACCCTTTATTTTGATTTTGATTTTGCTTTGGACAACAAATTGAGCAAGTATAAAGTAGGTGGTGCAGAGGCGTAGAGATAGCTGCAGTGACAATTAACCTTTGGCGCAAGTTAAGGGTAGCTCGGCTAATGGCTGATGACTGATGTTCGGCATGACGACAACTTACGATTTGATTTGGAGAAATGACCTTGTGCATGGTGACCACGAATACCACTTCCACAAGTCATTTGCGAAGGGATTTTATTAAGTTACAACATGTGTAATTTTTATAAATCTCGTAAAATATATAAAAGTTAGAAGGAGCCCAACATGACCCTTAATGAAGATCTCCGGTACACGCTTCCATTTTACTTTGTGATCATCAATCATCAATATATATCACACACCACTGCCTTCGCTTTTGAATCTTTACATCCCAATCATTTATTAGCTTTCGGTTACGAAAGATGAGGTCAAAATGAGGCCACCTTTGTCATTTCACTTTAATCTTTCCATCAGTTTTTAGTTGACACGGATCTAATTAGAGATAATATTTTAACTTATGAGTTTGTAGTTCAGTGAGAGAACTCTTGCACTCACAATATTGAGAGTAAGGATTCGAGAGGTTATAAAAATATTTATCGATTAGTTTCTCAATCATTAAATAATTTATTAGAATCAATCTTACTTTTCATGAAAATATCAATAACAATCTTGTAAGTCACGGTCCTGCAAATTAGTATTAAAAAAAAATAATATTGAATCTTCATTTATTTTTATTTTTTTAAATAAACATATAAAAATATTTAAAAATTCTTATCTTTTTCTTTTAATTTTTACAATGTCAGACCAACAAAGTTCAAATTATTTTTTATACTTAGAAACAATCTTCTTAAAAAGTAGAATACGGAGGGTCATTAAAAGAAAGGTATTTGAAAATTATTCTCCAACCCCATGAGACACTTTAACTTAAAATTTATTAAAGCTCTTATTCCAAGTAAACTTCATTATCAATAAGCTAGAACATTATACGATTAAGTCATTAGACTAGCCCAATGATGAACTGGTCGAATCAGTTCAAGCCTCCTATGTACAAGTAGTTAAGTATAGAGGCCTCACCTTTTATCAGTGCAGGTTTTTTAAAGATATACTCAATAGATCTTTGGATTATTCTTTGAATTTATTCATACTTCTAATAGATTATAGATTGTAACGTATTTGTAGAATATAATAGCTTAAAGCAAAAGGAATTTACTTACAATGTTTAAAACGTATAAACATTTATCCATTTACGGTTTACAAATAATAATATATAATTCAACGAGAATTGTTACGATTCTATGTTGTGGTACAACAAATATGTATATTTATACTCTGTATTAGAAAACATCTATTTTTCAAAGTTTTCATATCTAATTTTTATTTTTTGTTTAGATCCCTTAATGCATGACATATATAATACACTACTCTAAATTTTCAAGGCATCAAGGGTGAAAAATTAGAAATTTTCATTCAAGAGTTTGGGGCGTTGTACTCTTCTGTTGATCATATACCGTTCATGATTAGTGGTGCTAATTTTGCGAAAAATAAAGTGGGGTCAGGCGGGCGGTAGAATGACTAAAAAGGAGCAGGACACTGGAATTTAGCGGGACCATATCAATGGCGATGATGCAACCCCTCGTTACTTATCACAGAACACAAAGCATTACACATGGCAGACACCATATTTACCACCATCAACGGTGCACCTTCAAGGACTCTCCAAACCCCAATTTATGATGGTAGGGACCACCTCCCAACAAAGCCTCCCCATATCACCATCACGAACGTACTGCTATCCCACGTGGTCGACTACGATTGGCAGCCTCATCAGACTCCAAAAGCCTGTAGGGGCCCAGTATTTATCTCACCAAGCCCACTATCTCCATGCCTGAAGGAAAGTAAAGGAAACGGCCACGTGTCCGCAAGGGAACGTCATGGTGACGAGGAAAGTGAAAAATCATTCCGATGATTATGTCATGAGCATGGGGCCCGCAAACCAGTAGCTTACTGTCCCACGTCAGATGACTATCTTTTTTTTTTTTACTGCACTTTGCTTTAGTATTTTGGGTACGTCACGGTTCAATATTACGGTTCCACGTCGAAGTCAATATGACGTTACCATCATTTACTACTTTCACCCCCCACGTGACTTCCCCCACCCCATTTTCGAAGCCAAATATCCAGTATTTCGGAACTACCCTATTATGTGACAACAAAATATTTGAAGCGCAAAGCGCTGGCTGCACGTATACGCCACTCTCCAATCGTTCACTATCCTGTTCAAATATGGGTAGCCTAGCAATCAAAGAAATCAAGTGAAAATTATTCCATCAAGTTTTATGAGGCGCACCACTTCTATTAACTCCATAAGAAAAAATAATAATATATTTTTCAATAATAATTTGAGTTTGTAAATTCAGATAAATTTCATAATATCGATTTCAATAATTGAGTATACACGTTGATATTATTATCCTCTATTTACGTTATAATATAAGTTTGATTGCAAAAATTGTGATTGTACTTAATTTTTAAATCACGATAACGAAATTATGTAGTAATTAACGTTCATTTTATTGAGTAATTAATGTTTACAAATCACCCATTTATATATTTGGGAGTTAAGAGTTTTATGTTTGTATATATTTAAAATTTGAAATATAGAAGATAATAATAAGTAAATATTCTCATATATACATAAAATTTTGGGTGTGTTTAAAAGATAATAATATTATTTTCAATATATACAATTAAAATCACTTGTGTGATGTGTTATTATTGATGACTATTCGCTAAAATTTGACTATCATAATTATATAAGAAAAATAATATATTTTCCAAGTGGCATCTCAATTTCGTTAATTCATCCTTTAAAAATGAAATGGAGTAATAAAATAATTATTTAAAGTTACGAGAAATTTATGGAAATTGTTTGTTAAACATGAGAAATTAGTCTATGGTAGAAGTTTTACATGGGTTGATGTATGAGGGTGAATTGGAGATATATACATATATAAGAAGTAATAAATAAATAAAAGAAAAGAAAAGAAAAAGTGCTGAAAGAATATTCTGTCGTTCGAAAAAGCACGTAAGAAACAGTCGATTAAAAGGCGAGTGTGCTTCCAGAATTCCCCCAGAGAGCGATGGTGTGAAAAAATGTAACACAGTAGTCTGTGACGTAAGCAACCACACCACAACTCCTCAATCTTGCTCTCTTTATATAAAACTCCCACAAAAATAGACACCCAAAACTCAACTTGCTGCCGTTGACATCACAGCTTCCCCCAGAAATCTGCTTCTATAGAGAGAGGAGATGCAAGGCCTAAGACGTTACCCAGACGACGTCGTCCACCTCGACCTCACCCCTCCCTCATCGACCACCAACTTGTCCATTGACGGGGAAGAATCCGCGGAGGCAAAAATCCAACGCCTGATATCGGAACACCCGGTCATAATATTCAGCCGGTCCTCTTGCTGCATGTGCCACGTCATGCGAAAGCTCCTCGCCACCATCGGGGTGCACCCTACCGTCATCGAGCTCGAGGATCACGAGATCTCAGCCCTCCCTCTTGTTGACCATGATGATAACGCTCGCGCTGACTCCCCTCGTAATCCGGCGCCGGCGCCGGCGCCCACCGTTTTCATCGGTGGCACGTGCGTCGGTGGCCTCGAGTCCCTCTTCGCCCTCCACATCAGCGGCCACCTCGTGCCTAAGCTTGTAGAAGTTGGCGCTCTCTGGGTATGATAATTGTTAATTACTTTTTTTTTTTCAATTTTTATAATATATCAAAATAATAATAATAATAAAATCTATTATTATTATTATTAGAATTAGAAAATCACCCAATTCTGATTCTTATATATGTTATGTTAATTACTTAATTTGGGTTGTTAATTAATCAAGTGTTTAATTTAAGTCTCTCTTTCCTTATTGTAAGTGAACATAAATTTAGGAGACCATGAAAAATATATATATATATATTTTCTTCTATTTGTATGACTGAGTATTGTGTGTATATATATAGTGATCAGTTTGGAATTTTAAATTAGTTGATACTCGTAGTAGTTTTGATGTTGAAATTCTCCTTCTCTGGGTTTGATCTATGTTGCTAGTTCAATCAATAATTGTGGGCCCTGTGGGGGGCAATGATTGAGCAATCAGAGCCGTTGATATTATTCTAGATAAAGAATCGTTAAGATTGTGCTCTAGGTTCTGGGGTTTTTAAGGAGGAGATTACTTTTGCTACTGACAATGACGAGGCAAAGTTGGCATTATCAGATGTGTTGTTCTGACAGAATTCTTCCAATTATTATTGAAACAAAATCTTCGTTTAATACACACATTCACCATTCTTTCTTTTTTCTTTTCTTTTTTTTTTTAATTTTTTTTTGGCATATTGTGAAAAGCATTTGCTTGAATTTGCCATTTGAATGATTTTTCAAGAATTTTCGGACAATTTATCAGTATTTCGTGGTATTTCATAATTTTCGCTTTTTAGAGGGTCAGTGAGAATGAGATGCTATGTTTTTTTAGAAAAAAAAAAATTAAAAATACAAGGTATGGTTGATGAATTTTAAAGTTTAATGTTAAAATCTTTTAACGTTTGTTCGGAAAAATAATAAAAATAATAATAAGTTTATATTTTATAAGATTCATTTAAAAAAACTACTTTAGATCCCAATACAAAGGCTGCAAAAAGAACGAGGGTGATTGAGTTTTAACTTTAAAATACTTTAAAGACAATAATTAATAATGTATACCATAAAGGGTTTTAATTAAATTAAATTAAATTAAATTATTATTATTATTATTATTATTTTGTATACTTCCACACAAATTTGAAGTGGAGATCTACGTAGAGATCTCTGTGTTAAAAATTCCGAAAAAAATCGATCTCACCAAAGTGATATAAAATTAATTAAATTAAGGATTAAAATAGCAAAATTGTCAAAACCTCGAAGGCAGAGAGAAGCCGAAATTGTCATTTGTCAGCATGCCATCAGACAATATTAAGAGCTGCGTCACGCCCCAGCCCCACATCATCCTCGTAATTTATTTGTTCCTCCAGTAACGTGCAGCTGCATCACATCTATTATGTGGATCCTATAAAACAATAATTATGAATAATTGAATAATATCACTTCTTCCAATAACATATATATGTTTATATATAACATATATCATTTTTTTAAAAATGAAAAAATTGTATGGTTTAAAAAAATAAAAACTTAATTCTTTTAAACTGTATATATGTATATATATAACTGTTAAACGGTGCCGTTAAACCCTCTTTAAAGGTAGTAGTTGATTCCCCAATTTAGGAAAACAAGGTGGGAGATCAATTTTAGGGAAATGAAAGAAGATTAGGATTTACTAGGGCACTTCAAAATTTCAGTGGGACCCTAGTTCCTTTGGGTTTGGAGATATTGGTGGTGTGATGAGTGATGACAGTAACATCAACGACTGGTGTGATGAGTGATGACAGTAACATCAACGACCCACAACCACGATGAGTGCGTTCTTACTTTCCAATTCTTTCTTTTAATGTTGAATCACACGTGGCAAGCATGCAATGGCCTTGATTTATGATATTTAAATTAACACGCCATTTAGAATCTTGTACAGCCCTAACGTAAGCAGAATCTACCTGTTGATTCTCTCTACAAACAAGTAATAACACACCAGTCGAAAGAAAATTATATTATTTTTGGGTATTAATTATGGAAAAGAAAGAAATAAGAAACCCCACCAATGGTAGGGCTTCGAGATGCAGTTTTTTAAAATACTGATGATGTAGTCTGAAGTTCCAAAACCATCCGCAACTTTATTTTTTTAATCAGTTAAATCTGTTTTATATCACTAAGGGATCCCATCCCCAACTTTGTTTCTCTGCATATATATATATATATATATGTTTGTATTTTGATTGCCCAGACATATACCTAATAATTATAACTTTGGGTTGGATTGAAAGTTGAGAACCCACTGATTTTGGCTTTCCCCAGAATCCAGAACAGATCAACATTTGCTGATTAGATTATATATTTTGCCATTTCAGTCCATTACATCACTTCTAAAAGAAAAAGGGAAGAATTGAATTATTAAGCTGTACAGCTGCTTTATTTATTTATTAAAAAAAAAAAAATCGAATTTGATGATATGTTCGTATGCAGCTTGGACATTGGAGTGGGAACTTCACTTGTTCGAGAACTCACTGCCCTGGCCTGCATCCACCACTTCCTATTTATTAATTCAACTCATGTTTCCCACAAATAATTTATTTTTGTTATTATATTATAGAAGATTTTGTCATCAGTAATGTTTAGCACACTGCACTGAAATCCAATCGTGCTAGTTGCTACTCAACCAGCGAGAATAAAGCCAAAATGTTACAGACATAATCATTGTGTTAAAGTAACTATCAGAAATAAATAACCCACAATAAAAAGGAGAAAAACAAACCTAGAATGGTTTAGGCGAAAAGGCTTTTTCCATCAAATGGTAAGTAAAATTTTCTAAACAAACATTCCCACTTTTTTATTTGTTGACCAAAAAATCCAAGTATGAATTGCCGATCCTCGAAAGATTGCTGGGCAAATGAATATCAGCTAGTGTGCATGTTACGTGTTATCTGTCTCATTTGCACTTTACAAAATTTTCTACCTGTAATTCTCAAAATCTAAATCTATCTAATCCTTCTGTTGAATTTTTGCGATGATAAAACTGCCAGAAAAAAAAAAAAAAAATTTAGTTCCTTCTACAATCTACCCCAATTCATGAACTTCTTGACCTCATCATACAAAACCAAAATTGCAGCCGCACCAGTACTCCGAAACATGTTTGAAACTGCTCCACGATAAAACGAAGTCACCCCCTCTTTCCTATAGATTGTCCTCCAGCAATCCAGTGTGTTAAGGTACATTGGTTGTTCCAAGCCAGATTGCATCATCATCCTCCTACGAACTGTATCCAATGGATACGACAACAATCCAGCAGATGTCGTGACTGCCTGAGCCACTACCCAACGTTTCCACAATGCCAATTCAGGTTTAGACTCTTCTGACAGTATCTCCTTCATTGTATCAAAGCCCCCAAAATATAGGCCACGGTGAACAACCATCCCCTGTAGAGAGGCCGGAAGTCCTCTATAAACTCCTCGAATACCATCTTTCTTGAATATGGTTGTCAAAAAATGGTAGAAGCCTCGGAATTGACGAGCATCAGTTCTCCCAACATCAGCAGCAAGACGGGTGTGGGCGATATCAAGTGGGTAGATTAAGATCAATGTTGTACAACCAGCTGCAGCCCCAGCAATAAAATTGGCAGATGTGCCAGACACGAAACTAGTGCCATCTTGATAGTTGCCATTCCTTAAGATGTTTCGATAAAGATCCTGCAAATGGAACATTGACCATGAATATACATTACCCAGACATAAAAGAAAACAATAACAGATAATATTCCTTGATTGTTTGGTACTTCCCATCAATTAGAAATACAGTCAGCATGACAAAATCAGTTTCCTAACTCATGTCATCTTTCAGTTGAATACCATATGGGTACCGGGTTACCTACTGGGTAGAATAACATTAACTCATCTTTACATTATAGGATACATACAATCTCAGATAACAACTTAATGTTACAAAGTTAAAGGTCATATTCTGAATACTGGAAGTTGATAACAATTCTTCCAATTAATATAATGTCACCAATTTAATACAACTCCACTACTATTTACCTGGAAAATGAAATCCACGATTTAATTTGTTAAAACTACAATAATTTTCTTGACTATAGGAATAGAAAAGAACAAAGAACCTGCTACTCAAGAAAATCTTAAATAAACATGTAGACAAAGTCGTGCAAGAGCCCAAAACAATAAATTCAGTGCTACATTTGTATGCATCCTCTGTTACTGATTTTACAATAAGAGTAACTCTCAAATCCTGCCATCATCCTTATGACAAAAATCAGTTTCCTAACATCCTCTGTTCAAGTTGTAATTGCAAGTAACAGTATTGCTTCATCTAAACCTTTCTTGTCAATATTATACAATAAGAGTAACACTATAATCCTGCCATCATCCCCAATATCTTCAAGGTTATCGTACCTTACCTCCAGCAGAAATATCAGAATATCCTAATTCCTGCCACAAACTTTCATTTTCTAAATAATTATTCATCAACTCTGTACAACTATCTTTCTGTGTCTCTTGGACTATACCATTCATCACAACCCGAAAGAAAAAAAAAAAAAAGGTTCCTATATATCCTGAATGTATTTATGATGGATGATTAATATCGTTACTTTTAAGATAACCACCAATAAACTGATGAAAAAATATATAAGCCAGTATCTTTGGACGTGAAGGGGAAGACGTATGGAATAATCTAGAAAATTGATTTAAGGCCAAAGAAACTCCAACAAAATGTTTAACAGATATTTCTAAAAAAGTAGGTTTTTAAACTATATTTCTGTTGAAATATGCAGAAACGATCATAAACATGTCAAAGCAAAACTTATCTATTTCTCAGTTGCCAAAGCAGGCATATTAGCCATGACCTCCATTTTAACTCAAGAAGCAGATACATGTATGTTCATATTATTCAATGATCCTATGTAATAAGGCACCTTTAGATAAGTGAGACTTCAGCAAAGATAACAGATTCAATATGAATGAATACACATTAATTAAGTAGAAATATTTATCACATGAAAACTAATAACGACTGCATATATATGCAACTAAGAATCTTTCCAAAACTCAAGAATAAGTGACTCATCATCTATAAGTCTTTATGACATGAAATGCTCAAAACTTGCCAACCGACTTCCACATTCAAACATTTCATCAATCAGCTCATATGCAAAACAAAAATTTCCCAATAATTCAATTTCTTAACAAACCCATCCCCAAGGAACCACCCCAGATGGAAAGAACCACGGAAGCAAATCAATTAAACTAAAGAAAAAACGAGTAAAAAGGTGAAATTTTGATACCTTAAGAGAGAAGTTAAGCGCAACAGAAGGGTAATAACGAAGAACACTACTGCCATTGCCTCGCCAAAGAGATAAAATGCCTTCTTCTCTAACAGTACGGGCAATACAATCAAGCATGCCCTTGAATCTTCTCCGTCCACTCCCAACAATAGCCAAATTGCTCTCTTGGGTCTGCAACAGAAGCTTCGCCCTCTCGATTGGCGCCACAATCGTATGCACAAAACCCCCCATCACTGCTCCCGCCATCAGATCACGGTGAAAGTTGGTGACCCATTTGTACGACCTTGACCCGCTTGTTAATCTTACTGGCCCATCACCATCTTTGCTCATTCTCTCAATAATTTTTTTTTCCTCTCGTCGTGTCAGTTGAGAATAAAAAGAGCAATTGGGTTTTGCTTTATAATTATTAATTAGATTAGATTAGCCACACTAATTAATATTGGGGACATATTGTTGATTATTAGTTGATCAAAAAGTAAAAAGCTCTGAATTTAACAATAAAAAAATATTGGTTTGTCTTTTACTCTTTTCTTGCAATAGAAAATTTCATTCAGTTTCTTCTTCTTGTATCTCGATTGTCTCTGTGAAGAAAAATAACACTTTCTTCTATCCTTTGATATACCTGCGACGGCGTGGATTTTATATGCACCCATTCTATGCCACGTGTTACCATTAGGAATTATAATTTATTTATTTATTGTTACTGGTATAATTTGTAAAGACGACCTTCTAGGCTTCTACTAATTTTGAATGGTCTCTCTGCAAAAGAACAAAAGCCACGATCTGAGAAATAGAGTATGTGTATATATATATATATATATATATATATATATATATGCTTGCTTGTGTTGCATGCAAAAGTCCTGTTACTTGCAATTACGACTTCTTGTACACCATAAAAAAAAAAAAAAAGACTTCATGTACACCGTCCATTTTCATTGTGAGCTATTAGTATAAATACATAAATGGATTCCACCCAATTTTAGATATCTTTATAACAGAGATTAGGGAACCTTTATCGGTTTCAAAAGTAAAAATCGATCAAGTGTCCACGGTAACTGAAATCAAAACCACCTCTTGATCATCTTGCTTCCGTAAGGTGTATGCAGGGTTGGAAAAATAC
Source organism: Murraya koenigii (assembly GCA_025617385.1). Classification (NCBI taxonomy): domain Eukaryota; kingdom Viridiplantae; phylum Streptophyta; class Magnoliopsida; order Sapindales; family Rutaceae; genus Murraya; species Murraya koenigii. Next base: position 4,301,467 of record CM046817.1, on the reverse strand, counting down.
GCTCTTTAAAGTATATTTATATTTATTATAATAAATATATTTTTTATTAATAAAATAAAATAAGATATTTTATTCATGTATTTTTATTATGTTAATATTTTGAGTAAAGTCCATTTAATCATATTATATGTATTTATGTGATTACCATGTTGATTCGCAGAAGACATAAATACAAGTTATCTTATGATTAAATAAATTAAGTTCGCAGATGATAAATAAAGTTGGTCACTTTATTTAGGTATAGACTGTAATAAATTCATTGAGTGATTTGTCTTAATCATGTATGAATTTATTGATGTAGTATGACTACATTGAACTGGATCACATATGAGATTTAATTAACTTAGTAATAACTGTCAGACTTATTAAATCTCATAGGCATTGATTTACTGTAATCTTAATATTGAGTTAGTTATAATTTCATGATTGTTGTTGTTATTTCATTTAAGTTACCAATGGGCACAACATACACATGTAGCCAATATTACCCAGTATCTTAGTGGGAGCAATTACAAGTATTGAAATTATAGATTAACAATATAGAATCTATATGACACATCTCTTGATAGGTTTTCAGTACTTGATTATAGACTTCTTTGGCCAGAGTGTGTCAACATAAATAAGTATATTGAAAATGATCATTAGAGAAAATCAATAAGTATCAAGAAATAAGATGTAATTAAATTTATTGGACAGTTGAGATATCAATTTAAATTAACGATGTGGTACAAAGGATTGTACAGTAAAGAAATCAATGTGGCTTAGGCGAATTATTATTCGAACATACAATTATGGAGGTCAGTTCCAATCTTATAGTGGAGTAGAATTGAAATTAAATAATTATATTTGTTTAATTACAAATTTAATTATTGTAGCCACTATTGTACGTTCCCAAATGATTCCCGGGTTAGCTCATTTAACTGACAATACCATCACGGGATCCAAAAGCAAGAAAAACTGACATATTAGGTTAAAATCATAATTATAATATTTGTTAAGGTCTAGTATGTTATATTTAAGTGTAAAAGGGGGCTTGTGATATTTTACAAGGTGGTCCCCTAGTTAGTTAGACATTCTCTCCAATTTTACGTAAGTGGAGAGATAGTGTTTAATTTAAATATTTAAATTAAAAAGAGAATCCTATTTTAAATAGGAATCCTAATCCTAATATATTAGAAATTTTCATAAGATATTATAAAAGGGGTATTATTCTTTTAAAATAAAGAGAGAAGAGAATTCTAGGGCTATTGAGAAAAATATATAAAACATTTAAGAGAAGCCAATTGCGATTGGGAGTGGTGAAACAGACGCCCACACGTCAAGTGTTGATCAATCTTGAATCATAGCCTGAAAGATCGTTTGGAAACGGATCTACAACTCTCTATTATTCATCTTCTTAAAACATCAAGGTACGAATTTTTATATTACTTAATTCTTATATGTTGTATGAGATCGGTCATAACATGTTTTAATTGAAAAATTAAAAAGCCTTATTTTATTCCTGCAATTGTTATCAGAGCCATCTCATAATAATATATAAGGATTTTGTAAGAAATCTATCTTGTTCATTATATATTAGAGTGAAACAATTTATTTAGATATATATTATTTGTTAATATATGAATAAAACATACTTGGATTGTCTTAATTCATGATTAGAAATTTGTTTGCATTTTTATTTTGAATTTGTAACAAAAAGGGTGATCTATTATCACCCTGTTTCTCTTTTGATTTAATTTTATGTTTTAAAATTTTTGTAAGCCATTGGGGATTGTAATCTGTAAAATAAAAATTATAAGAATTAAAAAAAATTATTGAGCAGAATCACACGCGCGGGGCTCACACAGCATGCAGTGCACGCGGGTCATACGCGGAAGACAGCAAGCAGCAGCAACAGCTAGCGCACGCTGCGTGCGACTGGAGCAGTAGGCGGCTGTTCGGCGCTGGTAGGTGGCGCATTTCTGGCTTGACAGTGGCAAGTGCTCACTAGAAAAAAAGGACGAATGGCAGCTGCTGCGTTTTGGTGATGGCGGCTGGAGAAGAAAATATGAGATTAGGGTTTTGAATGGTAATTATAACTTATATTCCTAATTTCTGTAATATTTTTAGAATGGACAAAATTATTATTCTATTATGCATTTAAGTCCAAAAAAATAGTTTTGGGCTCAGTAAATCCTAGTTTTAAGTCCAATAAAATTTGGGCTTAATGAATTAAAATGCATAGATATAGTTTAACAAATTAAGTTTATTTTTAGTCCAAAAGTTTTACTTAAAGTTTTATTTTATTTTCTTTAAAAATTAAAATTTTGGACCAATAATAAATTTAAAGCACATATTAGCCAAGTCCATCAACAAAGATAATCCAATGGAAGGAGATATTTACAAGAAGCCTAATGAAGATTAATCTTAAGGTTAATATATATATTTTTTATTTTAAGAAAACCATAAATTGAGATTATTTAATTTTCCATACGTTGTGTTTTGGATGTTAACATGCCAAAATAACATGTCATATAGAATAGGTAGTGCCACTCTATGCGTAATAATATATGTCATTGATATAACATGAATTCATGTATATTGTTTGAAATTTGCAAATGCTTGATAATATAAGATATCACTTAGATAATATTATAGGAAGCATGCAATTAACAATATATGTATGTTTTAAAAGGAAAAATCAATTTTAAAATATTGAGTGTGAGAGGGAAGATTTAAGATAATTTTCCCATTTTCCCATGGGCTCCATTATTAGTACAATAATAAAATTATATGTATATCTCGACTTCATGATATGGTGATGCTCTTTATGAAGGGTATATGTATTAGACATTTTATTTGATGAATTTCTTTAAAGATAAGATCGAAATATTTTTTAATCTGTTGATCACTCTAACGGTGGCTGCATGATATGAAAAATATGTATATTAAAACAATGGTTATACACTCAACAAAATTTGTTATTAACCTTTCCAATGAAGCCCTGTTAACAAAATTTTGGCCCTAAAAGATAACGATAGTTATTTGTCATGTTACGACATGAAAGTAAATAATCCAATGGTTAATTGGATCTAGTAAGTGGCGGCATGACTTTCCCAATGGATAACTTGCTAAAACAGTACTAAATTATTGTTACAATAAAATAAAATGCATTTATGATTTTTTACATTTTAAATTTTTATTATGAATGTTATTTCAAAATATTAATGCATGGATGTTTTATTTTTTTAGAAATGACTTCCTTGAACCCACTAACTATTATTCTAAATCAAAACAAACTCACTGACGAGAATTATATAGATTAGAAAAGAAATCTATATATTGTCCTGACTACTAAAAATTATAAATTATCTTAACCCAGACATAGCCCCCAATACCACCAGAAAATGCTCATAGAAATGAGAGGAGGCTTTATGAGAAATGGCAAAAGGCCAATGAGATGGATAAATGCTATATTTTAGCCTCAATTTCTAATATTCTGCAGACCAAACACCAGAATTTAGAAACTGCTACTGAAATAATGGATAGTCTCCAAGAAATGTTTAGGCAGAGTACTCGCCTTGCGAGACAAGCAGTATTAAAGGGTGTTATGAATAACAAAATGGGGAAGGGCACAAGAGTTCGTGATCATGTCCTCAAAATAATTGATTATTTGAATAAGGCTGAGATTTAGGGAGTACAAATTGATGATAACTCAAAAATTGATATGGTGCTAGAATCTCTGCCAAATACATTCAAAGAATTTAAGGTCAATTATAACATGAACAAAAGAAACATGACCTTAACAGAATTGATGAACGAACTCCATTATGCTGAAGAGATCTATCGTGTTGAGAAATCTCTAGGAAGCATAAATATTGTTGAAAATAATTCTTCATCTAGGCCTAAGCCAAAAGGTAAAGGTAAAAAGAAGAAACTTGGGAAAAAGAGATTGTTTACAAAGTAAGATGGCAAGCCTAAAGGCAAGTGCTTTAAGTGTGGACAGAAAGGTCACTGGAAAAAGGATTGCCCAAAGATTGTAAAATCAGGTATGAGAAATCTTTTTGTTATTGAGGCCTGTTTAGTTCAGAATCCAGTTGACACATGGGTGTTGGATTCAGGAGCAACTAATCATATTTGTAATTCACTTTTTTGGTTTCAGGAAACCAAGAAACTAAGTGAAGGTAGCGTCAAGCTGCAGCTTGGGACAGGACAGTTCGTGTCAACAGAGAAGACTGCATCTGTTTTATTATCTTTTAATAATGAGACTTTAGTTTTGAATAATTGTCTTTATGTTACAGACATTAAGAGGAATTTAATTTCAGTAGCTTGTTTGTCAAAGCAAGGGTATACTGTAAATTTTGGATCATTGGTTTCTATTTCTTTTTACAATAATAGACTTATTTGTTATGGTACATTGGAAGATAATTTATATCATTTGAGTCCTATGATCCTTTTTATACATGATAAAGTAATTGATAATAATGAGCATGCATATTTATTTAAGAAAAGAAAGTTTTCTTCCAACTAGTGCTACCTCTGGCATTTACGCTTAGATTATATAAACCAAAATAGGATATAGAGAATTATCAAAGATAGACTCTTGGGTCTATTAGAAAATGAATCATTACACTTCGTGAATCCTGTTTAGAAGGAAATGAATCAAAGATAAACTCTTGGGTCTAAGAGGCCATTCTCGGCGAAAGGAGTGCGTGCAACAGTACCACTTGAATTGGTACATACAGATGTATGTAGACCGATCAATGTACAAGCTCGAGGAGGCTATGAATACTTCATCACTTTCACTGATGACTACTCAAGACTCGATTATGTTTATCTAATGCGTCACAAGTCTAAAGCTCTCGAGAAATTCAAAGAGTATAAGGTTGAGACAAAAAAGAAGTTAGATAAGAACATAAAGAAACTTCGATTTGATCGAGGTGGTGAATATCTCTCCGGAGATTTCAAAGAGTATCTGGTTGAAAATGGGATTATATCTCAGTTGACTGCCCCAGGAACACTACAACAAAATGGGGTAGCTGAAAGAAGAAATAGAACTCTTTTAGATATGGTGAGATCTATGCTAAGTTATTCGAAATTACCTATCTCTTTTTAGGGACTAGCACTAGAAACTGCAGTTTACCTTTTAAACTTAGTTCCATCTAAGTCAGTGCCTAAAACCCCAATAGATTTATGGTCAGGTTGAAAACCAAGTTTATGACATGTCTGTATTTGGGGATCACTAGCATATGTGTTGAAATCAAAGGTAGATAAGATGGATTCACGTTCTGAAGTTTGCATATTTGTGAGGTATCCCAAAGGAATAAGGGGAGGTTTATTTTATAGTTCTCAAGATAAGAAGGTAATTGTGAGTACACATTTTACTTCCCTCGGGGAAGACTATATGAAGAACTTTAGACCTAAGAGTAAGGTAATACTTGAAGAACTGTCAAGTGATCAAATTGATACTCAGCTTTCAACACTTATTTTAGAACAGAATGAAGAGCAATAATATGATCAACAAAGGATTATCCATGAACAACCATCATTTTTAGAATCTCGTCGCAATGGGAGAGTAACTAGTTTACCAACAAAATATATGTTACTGGAAAAAACCTATACGGCTATCTTAGATGAACATATACAAGATCCCACTAGTTACAATGAAACTCTAATAGATAATGATGTTGAACATTGGAAAAGGGCTATGAATCAAGAAATGGAATCTATGTATTCCAATAAAGTCTAGGAACTTGTAGAGGCACCAAATATGGTAAAGTCTATTGGATGCAAGTGGATTTACAAGAGGAAAAGAGGAGTAGATAGAATGGTAGAAACATTTAAAGCAATATTAGTAGACAAAGACTTCACTAAAAAGGAGGGAATTGATTATAAGGAAACATTTTCTCTGGTTGCTATGCTTAAATCCATCAGAATTCTGCTCTCTATTGCTGCAGTGTTAGATTATGAAATTTGGCAAATGGATGTCAAGACAGCTTTTTTCAATATGCATCTTGAAGATGACATTTTTATGCAGCAACCAGATGGATTTATACAAAAAGGCCAAGAACACTTGGTATGCAAGTTGCAGTGATCCATCTATAGATTGAAGCAAGCATCCCGGTTATGAAACATCAAGCAATAAAATCGTTTGGATTTATTCAGAATATTGATGAACCATGTGTGTACAAGAAAATTCAGGAAAAATTTGTAGCCTTCCTAATTCTTTATATAGATGATATTCTCCTTATTGGAAACGATGTAGGAGTATTGACTACAATAAAGAGATGGCTAGCGAAATAATTTGATATGAAAGATTTGATAGAAGCTAATTATATTCTTGGTATCAAGTTACTACGAGATCGGAAGAATAAAACGATAGCTTTGTCTCAAGTGGTCTATATCGATAAGATACTGGCTAGATTAAGCATGGTAAATTTCAAGACTGGTTTGTTACCATTCAGACATGGAATTTTATTCTTTAAGGATCAATCGCCTAAAACTTCTGAGGAGATAGAGAAAATGAGACGAGTTTCCTACGTAAAAGCTGTGGGAAGTCTCATGTATGCTATGCTTTGCACTAGACCAAATATATGTTTTGCGAGTGGGGTGGTTTGCAGATATCAATCTAATCCTGGACCTGAACACTAGACTAGTGTCAAGCACATAATGAAGTATCTGAAAAGAACTAAAGATTATATGCTTGTGTATTCTGGTGATGAACTTACTCAGTGGGTTATACTAATTCCGACTTTATGTCAGATAAGGATTTTAGAAAGTTTACTTCTGGCTATGTGTTTGTATTAAGAAGTGGAGCTATTAGTTGGAGGAGTGTGAAACAATCCTGTATCACAGAATCCACAACAGAAGCTGAATATGTGGCTGTATCTAAGGCTGCAAAAGAAGCGGTATAGTTTCGTAAGTTCCTTCAAGATCTTAAGGTATTATCTGCTGCAAGTGCACCACTTAAATTATTCTGTGATAATAGTGGTGCAGTGACTGAATCAAGAGAACCAAGGAACCACAAGAAACAAAAACACATTGAAAGGAAGTATCATCTCATAAAGGATATAGTGCAGAGAGGTGATGTAAAAGTTACCCAGATTGCGTCACAGCAAAACTTGACAGATCTTTTTACTAAGGCTATCCCTAGGAAACTTTTTAACTTGCACTTAGAGTCTATGGGCATGCGCGAGATGCCAAATATGCTTTGAGAGTTAGTAGGAGATTGTTGGAAAAATATGCTCTTTAAAGCATATTTATATTTATTGTAATAAATATATTTCTGATTAATAAAAAAATGAGGTATTTTATTCATGTATCTTTATTGCGTTAATATTTTGAGTAAAGTCCATTTAATCATATTATATGTATTTATGCGATCACCATGTGGATTCGCAGAAGTCATAAATACAAGTTATCTTATGATTAAATAAAGGGATATTATCATTTTCTCACTTAAGTTATTCTGACATATCAAGTCAGTACCATGGTTTGTTAAAAACAGCATTTGACTACTAAATATTTATACTGTTATCATTTTACCACAATTCCGTTAAAAATCTGTTAATATTTAACAAAAAATAAATAACAAGTCAATTTTACCCCTGAAATATAAAGGACAATTTTACTCTTGTAAAGCACATCATCTCGTCCATTCTGGCTTTAAAAGAAAAGGTTTAAAAAAAGTTCACCAAACACAGGAGAAATTGAACTTTACTAGGGATGGCAACTCAACCGGACCCGGCTCGGACCCGGACCAACCCGGATTTTCCGGACCTGGTTTAACCCGCACCGAATTAATTTTTTTCTGGAATCCGGATGTTAAAATGGGAACCCGGATATTTCCGGATCCGGGTCCGGGTTTAAGTGTTCCGGAAATCCGGAACCCGGACCCGGATATATTTATTTATATATTAATTTTTTAAAAGTATTTAATATAAATATAAATATATATTTTTTTATTTTAGTCAAAAAATTATTTTTTAAATTGTAAATATTTATTTTTTTATTTTAATTTAAATAAATTTTAACAAATTCAGGTTTAAAATCTGGAATCCGGAAACTCGGATTTTTCCGGGTTAAACCCGGACCGGACCCGGATTAAAAAAACCCGGGTTTTAATCCGGATCCGGTATAGAAATTCATTATCCGGGTCCGGAACCGGAAAGCCCAAACCCGGACCCAGACCCGAACCCGGACCGTGAAATTGCCATCCCTAAACTTTACCAACTACTAAATCACGTTTTCTCCAAAAGTGGTGTGGACCGGTGCTACCTACATTCTTCTGCAACTTCCGATGCGCGGTGCTCACCATTTTCCCTTTAATTCATAAAAAACGTCAACGTTACCAACCCCTGTAACTTCAAAACACACAAGCACACTTATTCAAAACAGCATTACTCAAATCGTAAACTGTGATCTCCGTTAAATCGGCTCTCTTCAAACATCTCATGTTATAGATCTCATCAAACCCTCGTTTCAGTACATTTTTATTTTTAATAATAATAAACAAAAGAAATATATTCAGCTAGAGAGTATGGAGATGAAGGTTCCAGTGAGGATGACATTATTAAAGCAATCGTCCTTGGCGCCGGATTGCGAGCGGAAGGAGGCGAAGCTAAAAGGCTTAGATGACGACGGTGAGGAAATTAAACCGGAGGTGAGGTTGATGTACTTAGCAAATGAACGTGACGTGGAAGTAATCAAGGAGCTCTTGGATTCCGGCATCGATGCCAACTTTCGATATATCGATAACCGCACGGCTCTCCATGTGGCCGCCTGCCAAGGCTTCACCGAAGTTGTTAGCTTGTTGCTTGAACGTGGCGCTGACGTTGACCCCGAAGACCGCTGGGGAAGCACCGTGAGTAACAATGGACTGTTAACTCAACCGCGTCGTTTTGAAAATTGATAATTGTTTTTTTTTTTCTAATTTGTAAATATAGTAAAATTGTCTTTTATATTTCAGGGGTAAAATTGACTTGTTATTTATTTTCTGTTAAATATTAACTGATTTTTAACGGAATTGTGGTAAAATGATAACGATGATAAATGTTTAGTAGTCAAATCTTGCTTTTAACAATTATAGACTCGACTGATACGTCGAATAACTTGAGTGGGAAAACGATAATATCCCTTAAATAAATTAAGTTCATGATTGATAAATAAAGTTGAAGACTTTATTTAGGTATAGATCGTAATAAATTCATTGAGTGATTTGTCTTAATCATGTATGAATTTATTGATGTAGTATGACTACATTGAACTAGATCACATATGAGATTTAATTAACCTAATAATAACTGTCAGACTTATTAAATCTCATAAGCATTGATTTACTGTAATATTAATATTGAGTTAGTTATAATTTCATGATTGTAGTTGTTATTTCATTTGAGTTACTAATGGGCACAACATACACATGTAGCCAAGATTACCCAATATCTTGGTGGGAGCAATTATAAGTATTGAAATTATAGATTAACAATATAGAATCTGTACTGCACATCTCTTGATGGGCTTTCAGTACTTGATCATAGAATTCTATGGCCAAAGTGTGTCAACATAAATAAGTATGTTGAAAATGATCATTAGAGAAAACCAATAAGTATCAAGAAACAAGATGTAATTAAATTAATTGGACAGTTGAGATATCAATTTAAATTAACGATGTGGTACAAAGGATTGTGCAGTAAAGAAATCAATGTAGCTTAGATGAATTATTATTCGAGCATACAATTATAGAGGTCAGTTTCAATCTTATAGTGGAGTAGAATTGAAATTAAATAATTATATTTGTTTAATTACAAATTTAATTATTGTAGATACTATTGTATGTTCCCAAATGATCCCCGGGTTAGCTCATTTAATTGACAACAATATCACGGGATCCAAAAGTAAGAAAAAATAGCATATTATGTGAAAATCATAATTATAATATTTGTTAAGACCTATTATGTTATATTCAAGTGTAAAAGAGAGCTTGTAATATTTTACAAGGTGGTCTCCTAATTAATTACACATTCTCTCTATTTTTTCGTAAGTGAAGAGATAATATTTAATTTAAATATTTAAATTAAAAGGAGAATCATATTTTAAATAGGAATTATAATCCTAGTATACTAAGATTTTTTATAAGATATTATAAAAAATATATTATTATCTTAACAAAGAGAGAAGAGAATTCCAGAACTATTGAGAAAGATACAGAAGACATTTAAGAGAAGACAGTTGCGATTGGGAGTGGTGAAACAGACACCCACACATCCAGTGTTGATCAATCTTGAGTCATAGCCTCGAAGATCGTTTGGAGATGGATCTACAACTTTCTATAATTCATTTTTTCAAAACATCAAGATACGAATTTCTAAATTACTTAATTCTTATATGTTGTATGAGATCGGTCCTAAAGAGTTTTAATTGAAAAATTGAAAAATTTGATTTTATTCCATGCATGAACTGCATTAACAAACAATTATCAAATGATTTATTTATATGTTACTCTAAGAAAGCAATACCAATGACATCCAACAAAGAATCGCTAAAGACTGCCGATTTCTCTGGCTACAAGTGTGAATTTGATTTGTAAAAGTTGTCAACTTAACTACTGACTCAGCATATGAATTTGCTATAATTTAAAACCACCTTCTTCACTGACGCGGGTTTGATTCATGTTCCAAGCATTCAAACTTGATATAACTACACTCTGAGTGCCATTATTAAATGCGTAAAGGCGGGCTTCATTTTCAATAGCTAGCTTTGGATAAACTCTGGTTGTGATACAAGTTTTTCCTCTTGCTGCAAAACTCTCAACGATGGAGTGGTCTATCTGCACTAGTTAAAAAGTCAATTGCGTTAGAGCTGGAGAGAAGACGAACCAGGAGAAAATGTGATCAGTTTGGTAAACATACCAAGCTCCTTAATGAAACTTTTCCATGGTGAGGATCAATATCTACAAAAGCTCCATATGTGGTTTTATCAAGATCTTTCTTTAGAGAAGACCTGTTAGCAGTATGTATAAAGTTTTGAACATCAAGCTCAAATTACATAAAAATGATATAAAATAATGGCTTGTTGCATTTGAGATGAGAAATGGACCTGCTCTGATCACTGCACATGAGTACTACATATTTGTTTTGGCCTTCGAAAATTCGGAAGAAAATTGCTGTTTGTTCAGTCAAGTCCTCTGTGGCTAAAATTAGCAAACCAAATGGTCCAATTCTGCCTTGGATTGATACATTTTTATCATTGCATAGTTGTTGTGGATCAACCCAGGCAGGGTCAAAGAGCTCAGCCTCTTCCAGTTCAGAAAACTCGAAATCAATTTCGACATCAACCTTTACAGATTAAAAAAGTCATGAAAATGCTAAAACACTTTGATTGGTTAAGCAATCACGGAAGTATAAATAGGAATTATGTATAAGAAATGCAGTGGAAGCTGTTCACCTGTGAAGCAGTGATGCCTGAAACTTCAACTATGGACCTACTTCCAAGTTCCTTCTCATGGATACTGACTTGCTTGCCTCGTAGTCTTTCAATTTCTTCGACAGGCCACTGGACTAATTGTTTTCCACTTTCATCAAGCCAAATTGTCCTAGGAACCGTCTGCACAGCAGAGTACAGATACCATTAATGTTCATCAAGATTTGAACTAGTTGCGTAATCGCTCTTATAAATTTTAAGTCACCTAGCTAAAAAAACTGTAAATTATATGTCAAGTTCAACTTAAATTACCTGGACGCCAGACCATCCTTTCTCAATATCATCTTGTGTGCTATCAGACTCATTTGCCCAAGCCCACAACACCCTCCTGTTCTTGCCACTGTCAAAGAATGTTTTCGAAGCATAAAACTTCCCATAATCATACCTCAAATCGGAACTGCTTCCGTGAAAGTCAGTTTCAGGAGAAAATGTTTCCATCTGAGGATCATAAGTTCCTAGGACATAGTAATCATGTTTATCAGAGAATAAACTTGTCTTTAACACATGCTTCACACTCAGATTCAGAACTGAAGTGTTAACCCCATTTGTGCCATTAATAGACACAGGAAAAAAATCTGGACACTCCCACATCCCAGTCTCTTGTACTGAATAAAGAGGGTAGTCCGATTTGGTCCAGCGAATGAAATCCCAACTCCAATAGACAATTGCCATTCCTTCATTATCAATCTGGCCTCCAACAACTACTCTCCATCTTCTGTCAGGGCCTTGCCATGCAGTTGTAGGGTCTCTAAACATGTCATCCTTAACACCATTAGGTGGAGTCATCACGGGATTCCCAGAAAATTTGACCCAATCTTTGAGTAATGGATCAGAGGGATTCTCAGGCATTGCTAAGTTCTGAACTTGTTGACCATTAGCATCAATTCCAGTGTATAGTATGAAAGGTTTATCCCCTGGAAGGATTGTAGCAGAACCAGACCAGCAACTGTTGATGTCGTATGGCCCCGATGGACGAAGGGCATGATTGAGATGAATCCAATTGATGAGATCATATGATACAGAATGTGCCCATATCATTTTATCACCAAACAATGGTCCCAGAGGATTGTACTGATAGAACAAATGATAAACTCCCTTGTAATACATTGGCCCTGGATTTGATCCAACAAAAGCATGAGCTTGTTGGATGTATGGAATAAAAGGGTCACAAAAAGCAGTAAATGTAATGCATAAACTTACCATTAGGATCTGCAAGGCCAAGGCACCAATTTGCACATTCCACCATGACCATCATAAATAATAATTGGATAGTAAGGAAGACAGAACAAGAGAATGAGGATGATTAAAAAGGAAATAAAGAAAGCACTAAAGATTCATTACCATTGATCCAATTTTGGGGTGGCCGGAAGTGATAAGAAGTTATGTAAGGCTGGTTTGCTGGAGACGAAACCTGGAGAGATTGGAAATTCTGTTTTGTCTGGTCACAAGTTTCGGATTGATGAGCTCCATTGGTAATGAGCAGGAAACAACATAAGAAAACAATTAAAGCTGGAGATGTCATCATGTTGCATACACGAGAAAGAGAAACCGAAGTAGGCTTCTGTGGAGCGATCGTTGACCAGTACATAAGCCTCGGTCAGTATCTTATACAAGAAAAATGCAAGTCAAATAGAATCTTGTCATTTTGGAGGAGCCTGATTGATCTGTACTGGTGCCAACTACCGCAAAATTGTACTGATTAGCCAACTGATCGATACTCCAACTCAGACAATTGAAAAAGGAACTGGGTCATCAATTTTATATTAATTTGTTCAATACTGGCTTGGTTAAAAAATGTATCGTATTTAGGGACTTAAGCAAAGTCTTCGGTTGGATGATTTAAGGGGGGAAAAAAGAGTATCATATTTAGTTGTGGATTTAGCACTAAAATACTGTCAAGTGGCCGGTGGCAAGCGGCAAGCGGCAAGTGGGTGCCTCGTCATATGCCAAGGGTGGTTGTTTAACGAGGGCTCAACCCTCCGATGCCAACTAAACAAACTAGTGCAGAATTCATTACTTTTTATACTTACATACATACGAGGCCATATAGTTTCTCCCGTTCGATGGATTCAGTAACCGAGTTGCTTCTTGTAATATAGATACTTCAAAATTTGATGAGTCTTCTGCTACAAAAATAAATAAATAAAAATCCTTTCGTTGTTATTCATCGTAAATAAAGCAATTAGTACTTCAACTACGAATGGTCGAAATCCCGACGGTAGTAGACCCTAAAGGATTCTCTCATTTGGAGAGGGTAAAGGATAATTTTATATATATATATATATATATATATATATATATATATTTTTTTTTTTTTTTTTTTTTGAGAAGTGACGAAGATGATCTTAATACTCAGTATCTTATTTGGGAATGAGACATAGATTAAGTAAAATCTTGATTTTTATTTTTAAATTTAAATTTAGATTTTATTTCTTCTAAAGTTTTTTAGTAAATCTATTTAAAGTTTAAATTGTAACAGTATATATGTAAATAAAAATATCATAAAAAATTATTATTATAAATAATTTTTAATAATATAATAATTTTATCAAAATTATTATTTAAAAATTATATTTACTACATATTATTTAATTTTTATTTTATAATTATAATTTTTAGCTAGGAAGCTTAGTGAAATTTCTTTTATAAAATAAAGCAAAGCAAGTACCTTTTTTTTTTTCACTATAATAAAAGAGTCAAATCAAAGTTTTGTTTATGACTAAAGTTTGGGTGTTATAGTGTTGGCCAAAATTTATTGACCGTATAAAATTAAAAGTATTTTTGTGTAATTTAATTATTAAAATAGATACATTAAAAAGTTTGTTTTATAATTATATAATTTGTAATAAAATATATCTAAGCTATCAATTAATAAGAAAAAAATAGTTTAACAATTTCTTTAATGTTTAAAATTAAAAAAATATTCATAATATATTATTCAAAGAAAATAGTAATATCAAAATTAAAATGTTAATTAAATTATGGCAATAATTTATATTGTGAGGATTTTGTATATAATAAGTAAATTAAAGTGGTGGTAATATCATTTAAAAAATAAAAATGATAAAGAAGTAAAGTGACAGCATTATATTTTTTATTAAATGGCAGCACTCATTTTTATTGTGTATATTTTATATATAAATAAAGGTATTATATAATTAATGAAATGTTCTTAGGATCTTTTTGATATTATATATATTTTAGAAAAGTTCGTTAATCTCTATTATTAAAAACTCAAATTTTAGACTTTTGCTAGTAGAGGTAAATTTACTTATTTAAGTCTAAAAACTTTACTAAAAAACTAAAAATAATTTTAAAAAGTGCTTATAGAATTAAATAAACATTGATGACTATTAGATAAGTCATACTAAATAAGTACTAAGGATAAAATCGATAATCAGATTAAATCAAAGATTATATGAAAAGGAGGAGCTCATGAAATAAATTGAAGGGGTCAATCATTATCACTTTAAAATAGTTTGATCCTAAACATCTCATCTAAAATGAGATGAAAAATTTAAGAGCGTGTTTGGTTATAGTATTAAAGCATTGTATTGCATTAATTTTATAAATAATATGTTTAGCTGAAAACAAAGCATGATAAGGTACTGTACTTATGCGGTAGCTGTCGCATAAACTTTTTTTTTTATTCTCTCTTTTGCTTTTACTTTTGCTTTTGATTTAATAATAATAATAATAATAATAAATAAAATTTTTTAATTTAATATAATATTATATTTTTTATTTTTACATTATAATTATTAATGCAAATTAATAAATATAATTTATTATTCAATAATATTATTTTTTACATTATAATTTATTAATAAATTTATAATTTAATATAACTAATAATAAATTTTTAAATATGAATAATTTGAATAATATTAATTTAAAATTAATAATAATATAAATTATTAATGCAATATAATTATATTAATATAAAAAATATAATATAATATATAATTTATATTAATCATAAAAAGATTAATACAATACAATATAACACTAAATATTGTACAGTATTGTTATAATACAGTGTTAATGTAATACAACATAATATAATATATAGCATTAAAATAATACAATGCAATGTACAATGTGCTAAGCGCACCTTAAAGGAATAGATTGATTAGTGTCAATATGATTTTATGATGAATATTCAAAAAATTATGATAAGTAGCTATTGGATGCAATTATATCGGTAATTAAATGTTTAAAAATGCATGCATAACATAAAATTATCAAAAGAATTGGTGGAGTATTCACCTTGAATACTCGTACTTTTATAAAATTTTATATTACAAAAGCATTCACAATAGCAATTACCACTAACTACATTTTAATATAAATAAATAAATATAATTACTCTAGACACACATCCAATTAAATGTATCTATAGCATTCATAGCAAGTTGAAAATTGTAGTTGCAGGGGCCGAGAGTATTTAGTAAAAAATTAAGATAAATCTTACTATAAACAACAATGTATTAGCCTTATAAAGGGTAAAATAATTCAAAGATCAATGGCTATCTATTTTATTTATCTTCAATAAAATAAATGTGTAGAATTTTAAAGGTATAATATTGTAAGTGATTAGACTCTTTCTCCTAATAGCTAGGATATAAAAAATTAAAAGTATAGATATCATGCAATCTAGTAAATACTAATTAGTTTGGGAAATTTATAAAAATAGCCAAAATTTTTTATAAATTTCTAAAATAATCACCTAAACTTTTTCTATCATATGTAGTCATATATTTCTTTTATAGACTTAAATACCCTCAGATATATAAACAAAACCAATAATTCACACATTCTCAACCAAAACTCTTCAAAATCCAGCGTACTCTAATCCCTAAAACTCATTCACTAATCATCAGATCATCAATTAGAAAACAAAAAGTAGAGGTTAGTATTTCTCTTACACAACGTGTAATTTTATTTTTCGATTAATTGAAATTTATGAGTTATTTGAGTAAAAATGAGTTTGAAGATGAACCCAGAAAACGTGCAACAGATGCCTATCGCATGTTTTCTGAGAAGAAATGTGCAACAGGCTGCACTAGTTAAAAAACCTATCATCGTGCGATAGGATCCCGTCGTACGGTTGTCCGACTCATATTTAAACTCTAAATATTTTAAGTACTAATTTTTTTCTTTCTTAGGCTTAATGAAGTAAATTGTTCTTCAAATATATTTCGATGAATCATGTGAGGAATTGACAGACGGTCGTTTTGAGTATAGAAATGAAAAAAATAGAGTTCTTTTGGTTTAAAAAAACTGTACGTTTGATGTATTTTTTTTAAAAGTATATGAAGTTTTGCAAATAAATCCGAATGATTACAGTATTGCATTGAAGACAACTTTATAGTCGATATATTCTACCTAACCCGTATGTTCAATACCTATGGATATAGTTGATGATGAAATGGTAAGAGTTTTGATACATATGAACTTTAATTCGGTGAATGAGGGATGCATCCCTGTTTTTGTTAGCAAATTTCCTAAAGTAAGAAATCAAGAGCATTTTGAAGAAGAGAACGTCGTTACACTGGCGACTATTGAAGAAGAGGTGTTACCGCTGGCGACCTCACTGCAACAAGGTTACCTTCCTTTCCATTACAATGATGATCGCATTAATGACACGAATAATACAACAGCAAATAGCATTAATGTTGATTAATACCATAGCCCAATTGACGATGGTGATGATGATTTTGGGTATGCTCCTATTGATGATGATGATGATAATCATTTGGATAATCGTATAGTCTAATGAATCCATATCACAATCACCGTTATTCCATTATGCGTTCAAGAAAACATAGTCAATTCATTACATAAATATTATTACTTATTATAGTATAATAAAACGACAATTATATATTTAAGTATGTTACCTAAAAATAGACATCTGTATGTGTGCAACATTGATGTAAGGCATTAGGGTATTGCTGTTGTTTATTACTTATCAAATGGTAGTATTCATGGATATGCTGTAAATGACAAAGAACCCGTTAGATTATACAAGTACATTACAAGTAAATTAAGTAAAGACTAACAACAGTTACCTCATCTCTTAGCCATCCCATTGACTCTTTCCCCAATAGTATACTAAAAAATTCTTTCGAATGTTGGATGTCACGATCAACTACAATGTTACCATCAATAAAACAATGTCGGATCCACTATTCCTCTAAGTAAATTTATATCCACACTTGTCCTTTCGTCGATATTGACATCTATTGGTTCTATGGCCGGAAGACGCTTAATGTTTCTTCCTCGTTTGTAAGTCTGTAAGTAGGGACTTTTAAGGGCATATGACGTCCTATACTTGCAGCCAAACTTACTTATGTCGGGAGGTGCTTCCTTTAAAATTTGTACACTGTCATCATTTACATCTTTAGATAATAAACACAATGATAGCAGAGTGTGATCATGACGATCTCGAACATCATTAGGGGCCTGTTAATAGTAATAACTTATTAAATCACAATACATTTAGAATAATAGCAAAAAAAAATTAACTATATAAATTACTTACCATGTAAGAGTTTCTCATCAGAGTATCACTGTAATAATATTTCGTTGAATTTTCAGTATATTAATTAATAAACCCCATTACAGATTTTGTAAACTCTCTTTGTTCTTTTTTAAACTGCTTTTGTTCATTTCGCACAGCCTCAACATCTGATATTATCTTGGTCATTGTTTCTTTCATATCAATAATAGAACAATCAATTCTCTCCATTCTACGAACGACATAACCATAAGAAAACTTTGATTTTGATTGTGATAAAAAATAAAAATAAATTCATTTTATATATAACATCATTGTTTTAAAATAATTAAATGTTAAAAATAGCATCTAACATCTCTTGCGGCTTCATATTCATGATCAACAAGTGACTGATTGTCCACTTTATATTCATGATCAATTTGTGCACGATCGTCCATTTTATAATCATGTTCAACATGTGGCTGATCGTTCACCTTATCTTTATTGGGTGGTACGTTGGGATGATGCTGCAATGTTGATACAGTTGATTACTTAAACAACTTACGGCAATTGAAGATTAAATAATAATATTATAATTGAATTAAATTATTAACTCACATTATGAACCCAACGAGGGATTGATATCTCATAATCCTTTACGCTTCTCCAAATTGACATATCTTTCTCCTGCATAGTCAGATTGACTGTTTGTTTAACAATCCACTGGTAATGAAATAACTAAAATTAGCTATCACGCAAATTATTTTGTACACCTCAGTAAAACTTAATACTTACGACACGTGTATTATCATTGTAAAACTTGTACACTTCAGTAAAACTTATTTTCGAAAAGGAAACACCTTCTCACTTTAATATGCAAGGAGTCTTCTTTTTTATATTGATGACTCACTTTTCTGCTATAAAACCATCAATTACTTCAAACAGCGAAGTCTGTAACATATGAAAATACAAAGTTATGAAAAAATAAAAATACGTTGTATAAAAAAAAATCTACATATATTTGAAACGCACCTGCACCCCAGGATAAAAGCCATAAATGTTGTACTTCACATCTTTAAGAGTATTACCCTAGAAAGCCTCTATTTTCTAGTTCAATCCAGTGTCCAAACTTTTATATACTGTTTTCCAGTATAAACGACCCCATAGAAGACTTCTAAAGTACTCAAGATCATCAATATAGTTTAACAATAATAAATTCGGTACACGTTCATTTTTTCTACCATTAAGTACTCTATCCGCAAAGTAATATAGCGCGATCATTAGCACATCAACATCATTCATATTATTAAAGTTTAAATCTTCAAAATTTTCATCAAATCATTTAGGAGTAGCACCTAGATTACCTTTAAAGTACAAATCACATAACCTATTATTCGCAAGAAATTTGGCTTTTTTGTGTAAGTCATATGTACCATAGCAAAGTCCCGTAACTAAACATCATTCAATGATTGATAACCGTGCTAACTGACCATTAACTAGCGCGTTGTGAATGACTGCACCACTAAACACGTACATATCCATCTTTACGAAATGGCCAAATATATCTTTCCTGAATAATCTTAATTGTTGTTTCGTTAACTTCCTCTTAATAGCTTCCATCACATTTCTAAATTTTGAGGCATTTGTAATACGCCGGGGGAAGTGTTCCGTTTTCGGAATCTTCATCGTGTCTGGTTTTGTGGCCATTACATCTATAAAAAAATTAAATTTTTAATTAGTTAATCCGATAATTAAAAAATACATAAAATTAATTCAAGAAAAAAATATTAATTTAAAAACTTATGATATCATCAATTAAACTTACCAAAATAGAAAAAAAAATAAAGATTACAAAGCGAAAATTACCGGAAATTAAGGAGAAAAATATCTCTAAAATACCATAACTAAATCCGTCCAATCGCCAGAGATGAATTTACTCTCAAAAGCCCACCCAACCGCCGTTGATTGTTGCCGAAAAATGTAAAATGGAGCTAGTGTTGTGAGGGAGGATTTTACCGAGTTTTGGTTTGTGAGAGATAAGGGTATTGTAGCCAAAAAATTTGGTAAATAGCTAAGGAAGAAAAAAAAATATTTGAGGTAATTATTTTAGATATTTATTAAATTTATTTAGTTATTTTTGTAAATTTCTCAATTAGTTTAGGGACGTTTTTCAACTTCTATGGTAATTTAGTAAAACATTTACCTTATAAAATAATATATATATATATATATATATATATTAAAGAAGGAGCCTGCCCACTTTAGTCTCTTCTAAATTCTACTCCTAAATTATGGTTGTAAGAAACAAAAACCCTCGTAAAACCTAATCAATTAATAAGCTGCAAACCCTCTCTCTTTACTTTATTCTTATCTTGTCGTAATATTTTCGAGAATTATGGTATCAACATCTTGGACCATTTGATGGAGTCCTTTGCTACCCATGAAAGATCTAAAAATTCGTGTAGAGGTAAGTGCAAAAATTATATGTCAACATTGGTCGAAATTTAAACAACAAAAGATGAACTATACTGTTGATAGCCTTTGAACAGTTACCAAGGGATCGATTCATTCTTGGTAAGTGATACAATTGTGCATTTGTGCGCATGATTTTATAGGTGTGTATGATTTTGAATACATTTTTTAACTTATTTTCTTATTATTTTCATAATTTATTTTACGACAATATCTTATTGATACGTTAATTGTACAATGACATGAAAGACTAGTATTAAAAAATAGAAACACTAAGAAAGTTAGATAACTTTTTCTAAAAGTATAGTAAGACAACTTTTTTCTAAAAGTATAGTATTACATCTGCACATTTAAAATTTTTTTTTTTTTTGAAAAAAGTGATTTGAAGTTATTAATCATGCTGTTAGTTGCCTTTTATAGTTGAAACATACTTTATTCATATTTATTCATGTAATAGATATTTTATTCTTTCAAAAAAAAGTAATAGATAAAATAAATAAATAAATATAAGTAAAATCTCTATAAGTTGATAACGGTGAAATTATATAAAAATATTATTTTAGTGAATATTAATATATCAGTAAATTAATAAATAAATTATAAAAATAGTATAATTAAAAAATGAAGTGATTTTATCAAGTTTATGATATGATTTTAATTTGATCTTAATAAGTTATTTGATAATTTTTTGTCTGGATTGTGATTATATGATAACTCAAAAGACTTTTGGAAGCAACACATTAACCGTATTCTCTTTCTTATTTATCTAAATATAACACATAAAATAAAATAATGACTTTTTTATTTAAAAAGTGTAAAGAAAATAATAATGTCTAAGGAAATACATTAAGTATTGTACCAATACAACAAAAAAATTATAAATATATCATATGTATTGAGTTTCAAATTAATTAATGATTAATTTATATATTATTCAGTCATATTGAAAAATAAGATTTTTCGTGAAAAGTTATTATCTAATATCACATTGCCCCCAAATTTAATTAAAGTTATCAATTTATTGAGTAAATTTAACAAGATTCTACTGTGGTTGATGCGCGGGAATTAGGAAGAATTACTTACACAAATTTTAGCGGAGTATGAATTTGCGGCTCAAGTCTCGATAGGCGATATAGCCCGATAACTGCGCTTTGTTCATGTGATTTGATGCCTTAAAACGTGTAAAATTGGCGTCTAAATTCAGTTAATGGAATGAAATGATATTTATCAATTTTCTCTCAAATTAATTTTAACTTTAAGTTTGGATTCACCTGTCAAATGAATAACGATGAAACCTTCAAAAGCTAAACATTACGTAGAAGCTTTGGGATTAGCCTGGTATTAACCTATACATTGGCCCTTTATAAAATAAAAAAAAATGATATTGAATGTGCCCGTATCATTTTATCATCAAAAAATGGTCCCAGTGGCTTGTAATAATACATTGGCCCCTAATTTGATCCAGCTGAAGCATGAGCTTATTGAATGTGTGGAATCATTAGGATCTGAATGGTCAAGGCAGCAATTTGCACAATCCGTGAAGTTGATTTTTAACTTATAATTTGCTAATCAGGGTATTAATAGCTTAAAGAGGAAATTTTTTTGGTATAAACTTCAAAAAGGAAATTTAAGCCCCGCAGATGATAGAACTTGACAAAATTAGATGAACAGCAAATGGCCACAGCCCACAGGCCCATGGACACGTATCTTTAAAATAGTGTTCCTACCAAAGCTCAAGCCTCAAAGCAAACAATATTGGAAATGTGGTACACGATGATCATCAATTGGTCATCTCAATTTTTCTGTTAATCAAATCCACAAGAAAATCATGGGGGCAAATCTTTAGCAACAGCAAGCATAATAATTTGACCCTTTTCATTGATTATTTAATTAGTTCTAAGCTGATAGAAACACATGGAATCATGTCCATAAAAATAATAAAATAATTAAAAGTAAGGGAATGATGAGCTGTGAGCATGTATAATGGGAATAATAAAACTCTACTAGTTAAGATATAGAAAAGTATTGAGTATCAAGGGACAGAGTAATTGAAATTTGAACATGACATTCATCATCATATCCCTTTTGGTAGAATGAAGACAAGACCTACTGAAAACGTTGAACAAGCATACAGAGACATGTATCTCCAAAAACAAGTCTCATTATCTGTAGCTTCAGCTTAGTATTATTTAGGTGTGTGCGGTGGGAGGTCAGCTTGTTTTCCAACTTTGGTCTGACCATCTGAAGATCAAGATTAGTTGGAAAACTAGTTGAAAAACAATTTGCCAAATCATTTATCACCCTTAAGATGCCACATCAAGATGAATTAAATTGTCCTAGCTCTTGAAAGACTTTAAATAACGTGTGTCTTAATTTCCTGCAAACAATAGGGAAAATTAGATTAGTAATTAATTCCAGTTTTTTGTTTTCTTTTTAATAAATTTATAAGCTAATTAGCTTATTAATTTGCTTGAAAGAAGAAGTGAAAAAGTCTCATATTTCACTCAATTAACCCTCACATAATTAATTAAGAGTCTCTTTGAAATTGACGTTAGACAGCTGTAGCTTAAAATATACAGGACTAAAATTTTTAATAAATAATAACTGCTATAGTTTTAAAGTTATATTGATATGATTTTTTACTTGTATTATAAAAAGTCTATTATATCTTTAATAATTTTTTAAAAAATTATATTTATTACATACTATTAATTTTTATTTTATAATTATAATTTTTTTCATAATAACTATAACTTAAAAAATATAACACCTCAATCTCATCCCAACTTAAATAACTTTCAATGTTCTTTGCTTTCTTTCTTCTTTCGTGCAAAAATAGCATCCTACAAATTATTGACTACTGACGAATTTATTAATTAAAGATTTCTCAACTCCAAAATTAGTTTTGTGCTTCCTGAAAGAATTAATGAAATCTAAAAACCTCTAGCAGTTAATGATTGTCCATTTCTCCTCTTCAATAGTAAAAATTAACATCATTTAATTTGTAATGATTTGATATAGTTTTGATGAGTTTCTCTCTCTCTCAATGTGTATATAAAACAAGTGATGATGGGTTGGGCAGCACCGGGGACCGACCTATCACCTATACATATCTATATATATACACACACACACATATAGCTCACTTTTTCAATTAATTTTGAAAGTCATAAAAAGAGAGAAAGGTGATGATACAGATTTCTCTAATGATGTGTTATTTGGTTTTTCTTTTTTTGAATGATTCTCTAATGAAGTTGATTGTTCTATATATAACGATACTTTTGTGAATTAAACAACTGTAAAAGAATAATAGAGAACTGTTTTCGATGAGCATGTCTACTGTAATTCAATCACTGAACCAATCATGCTCGTGTGGTGTAAGTGCACAGAGAGCAATGAGATTTTGCTTTTTTAACTCTGTTAAAAAGTCTGTAATTAATCAGCCTCTCTTTACGTCTACATTGTTTTTTTTTTTTCCTCTTCTTAAAATGAGGTTGGTTGGTGTGTAATATTCTAATATATGAATTGATTTACCACCAGAGAGCTTAGAACTGTAGAAAAATAATTTGAAAAAGCAAACTAAGTACTGAATTATTTTATAAGAATAATTTTTTAATTTTTTTTGAATAAAAGACGTACTGGGAAGAGAACAAAGGAAAAGACAGAAAGTGCAACGTCAGAACAACAAGCCCTGTTACTCTTTTGGTTTTGTTTTGTTTTTGATGAGTGGATGACTTCAAAGGAATCTCTCTTCTCATATCCTCATCTCTCTCTTTCTCTCTCTTTCTGTTTCTCTCTCATTTTCTATCTCTTTTTTTTTTTTTTTCACTCTGATTCATTTTCTAATTAATTAATATGGGAATTTCGTTTGTTTAGTCTTCTTGGTGTCATGTCAGCAAAGAATTTTTGTTGAAGTATAGAGGAGATGAGATGATGACTAGTGAATTCAAGTTTTGCTTCAAATGTTATTAATTTGTTCTTCTTCTTTTTTTTAGTATTTATTTTTTATGGTTTTTATCTGCTTGAAATCATCTTTCTTATCTACTTTCTAAATTAGGGTTTTCTTTTAGATCTTAGGACAACCTGTCAGAGATTTAAAAGTTGATCCATTTTTATCGTCTCATCATCAGTGAATCTTGTGACTCTGTGTCACCTCAAACACCAAATCCTCGGTTGATGAAGATGATGAAAGGTTTTTTAGTAGAAGAGAATATGTCAAATTTGACTTCAGCATCTGGTGAAGTAAGTGCTTCTACCGGTTCAAGAGTTGAAACTGGCACTAATTTTTACACACAACACTCTTTGTCTTCAACAAATGAAGCTCCACCACCATCAAAGAAAAAGCGAAGCCTCCCAGGCAACCCAGGTATATGTATATAATTATTAAATATCTCAAAGTTATAAATTTCCCATTGTTTAATTTTCTTTTTTCTTTTTTCAAGTCTGGGTATTATTAATTGATTTAGTACTGTTCGAATCATCAGACCCAGATGCAGAAGTTATAGCCTTGTCTCCCAAAAGTTTGATGGCCACAAACAGATTCTTATGTGAGATCTGTAACAAAGGGTTTCAAAGAGACCAGAATCTTCAGCTTCATAGAAGAGGACATAACCTGCCATGGAAGTTAAAGCAAAGAACAAACAAAGTGGAGAGGAAGAAGGTTTACGTTTGTCCTGAGCCCACATGCGTTCATCATGATCCATCAAGGGCTCTTGGGGACCTCACCGGGATTAAGAAGCACTTTAGCAGAAAGCATGGTGAAAAAAAGTGGAAATGCGAAAAGTGCTCTAAGAAATATGCAGTTCAATCAGATTGGAAAGCTCACTCCAAGATTTGTGGCACAAGAGAGTATAAATGTGACTGCGGAAAACTTTTCTCTAGGTAAGGCACGACATAATAATAAAGAAATTATATAAGTTGACATTTTCAGAACAATTTTTTCTAATATTTATGTGATCCTTGAGTGAGTTTGAGAAGGAGAAGAAGAGAGACAGATGAAACTTTTTGATGAATTTTAATATAATATTTCTAATGTACCATACTGCAAAGTGCTTTGATTATTAGGAAACCTTTAATGGCTGCATCTACTGTCTGTCTTTTGTGCCTGAAGAAGAAAATTAAAAGAATGAAAATACAAAAAGTGGACATGAGAGAGAGAGAGAGAGAGAGAGGGAGGGAGAGTGAGTATGCTTTCCATTCGGGCCATTGTTAATTTATTCTGCATTTTGATGGGGTTCTCTTTTTGTTTTTTTGTGGTTCGGTATTTTTTTGGGTTACAGAAGGGACAGTTTCATCACTCACAGAGCCTTCTGTGATGTTTTAGCTGAAGAGAGTGCAAGGACCATAACAGCAAACCCACTTTTCTCTTCATCGCAACAACAGCCAAATTCCCTGGCAACCCACGTGTTCAATTTCCCTTCTCATCATCATCATCAGCTCCAAAGCCAAGGCCTCCAAGCCCTACAACTGCAAGCCGTGAAAAGAGAAGAAGACAATCAGCAACACTATATTCCACCTTGGTTAGCTTGCCCTTCTTCAATTGATCTCTCTTCACAGTTATTTTCAGGAAACAGTTTTTCACAGTCTTTACTTCACATCGAAAACCAAAACACTAGCCCTTGCCCTAGCCCTAGCCCTAACCCTAATTCTGCTTCATTTGCACCATTTGAGCCACCCAGCACCACAGGTTCACTACACACGTCTGCAACAGCACTTCTGCAAAAAGCAGCACAAATGGGGGCGACTATGAGCACACAACCATCTGCAATAGCTGCACCCATGCTTAGAGTAGCAGTACTTCACCAAACTCATCACATGTCTTCTGGTTCCGCATCTACAGCTGGAGCTGCTGGTTGTTCTTCTGGTCTGGATTTGTCATCATGTGAAGACTTGGCAAGTGGGTTTGTTCATAATAACTTGTCATCTTTTGGGAATAAAGCTGCTCCTGCTGCTACCTCTGCTTACATGGAACAGTTTGCTGCAAGTACCACAACTACTACTGCAGGCCCTGGAACAGCTCCATCTCTTCTCCATGATATGATGATGAGTTCTGCGTCTTGTACAAATGGGTTTGATGGGTCATCCTCATCTTTTGATGATGCTTTGAATGGGATACTGAATCCCAAAGGATACAGCAATTTTCACCATGCCCAACTTAGCAGAAATAATCATGAAACTAAAGGCAATAGCGGTGGCGGTGCTGGTGGTAGCAACGCTGGAGGGAGTGATGGTTTGACAAGAGATTTTTTGGGACTAAAAACATTTCCCCATAGTCATAGAGATTTTGTCAATATAGCAGGCCTTGATCAAATTAATCCTTCTTCTTCTTCTTCAAAGTTTGGACCGCAGAATCAGAACCCAAGAACTTGGCAAGGTTAGCTTATGGGCTAGCTGATTAATTAAATTTCCCTATAAAGAAAGCTACAGAGAGAGGAAAAGGAAAAAAAAAAAATCCTGCTGTAGCATTTTAAATTTGTGCGGACACTTCGTAGTGCTTTCCTGTTTCCACCGTGTTTCCTTGGGTAAAATTCATATAATTGTTCAGTTTCTGTCATTTTGCTTTGCATACAGTTTGTTTTGCTTTGTTGTAATTCCTCATCAACTGTTTATCTTCAATAATAAACAAAAAATAATCAGCAATTATAATGGAGCCAAAAATATGTTATTCTGTTTATTTTGGTTAATGCAAATTGAGCTGGACTTGGTGATAAATAGATGGTGATTATGCTTATGAACATCGGAGAGATTACTAATTGAAAATAACATGCATTGAGATCTTAAAATGAAAATTGCATTGCACTTCTTTGAAACTATATTTTATCCCTGGTTATTCGATGGAAAAAAAATTGATGGTGGTTGTGTACCATGATGTAACATTTGCATCAATAATAATAAGAAGAAATAGAGGTTTAGGTATGAATAAAAAATTAATAATAATATATTTTTCAGTATATTTTTTGTTATTTTTAAATTTTTTTCTTATAATTAATATATAGTTTATATTCGCAATATCAAATATCAAGTAAAAGATTTATTTATTAATTTTTTCCTTAGTTTTTTTATTTGTATAAAGAGAGTTATTGAATATTATGAAAATAATAAGAAAATTAGTGGCATATATAAATTTAAAATTTAAGTAAGAGGTAACTAACAAACTACCCAATTTTAATTGTCAATTTGACAATAAACCAAAACACCCATGCCCACATTATCTAACATTTCACAACAGTGATGACTCAATAACAAACGAGGCCAATTAACAGACTAAATTAGCTCTATCTAAAGTAACAATTCGTGATTAAGTAACATCCATTTGTGCTTTGCAAAAATTTTAATTCAATAGTAACTTTGATAGCATGACTACTTAAATGGTCATAGAGTCCTAGCTCCAAGTTGATAATGAAAGAATTTTAAGATCTCAATGAAAATTAGTTACCACAGAGAGCTTATTCATACATAATCATGCAATAGGTGTCTCATTGCACTCTCAGGAATTAATTTAATCATCTGAAATTTTTATTCTAAAGTCTAGTACTAGACTGTAACACTAACACAATATCTTGAACATTAAATTTTTTTTTCTTTTATGCGGTTATGGTGTGGTGTGGTGCACATTTAAAGTTGATGTGATGTATGGTTATTGATTGGGGGTTTGGTCCTTTGGATATATGCAGCGAGCTAATTAAGACAGATTGGGGACTGGTGCTGCAGTGCACAGACATAACTGTTTCATGGTTTTGGATGCCGTTCGTACTCGTAATAGAAAGTAGATAGATGCTTTTTGACACCTTAATTGCTGCAAATATTCTAAATCCCGAGGAGCGTCAAGCCTATTTATTCTTGCAAGTTGAAACTTGGTCAATCTTCTTTCTTAATTAGCTAGCTTGCCTTAGACTTTTCCTTTTAAAATATATAAATAAATCAATTTCAATTTGATGAGGTCAAAAGTAATGGTATATAATTCAAAACATCAATTTCTGTTCATGTAGCTTGTGTTATAGTGATAAGATATTCATCTAATGTATGATGTTTATTCACAATTTTTACAATTACTTATTATGATATTTTTGCAATTTGTATAATCGTCTCTTATTATTATAGATGAATGTTTCAAAATAATGTTAAACCCACTTTGATTACTGATTAAACTGAAAATCACTCACCGATTTGAGACGTGGATTGGTTGTTTGACATTGGACTCGTTATATTCAGTATTTATTTATTTTTTATGTGTCAATTACTTGAGTTAGTAAGATCTCTTCTGTTGAAAAAATAAGAGATCTAAAAATTTTGAATCCCACTCATATTGACAGTGAGGTTAGACTAAACAATAATAAAACAAAGAAACATTTATTCTTTTGCATGTTCTTGTGCCAATCTAAAAGGCCAAAATAAAAATGTAATTATGTTGGTTAACTTTGTTGGCCTTCTCTTAAATTCTGAAGTAGTTTTTTTTCTAGGGAAAATTTAAACATCCCTAGGATGTATTAAGTAATCGAGCATGTCTCTTGCGAGGGGAAGGGGGTGTATATTATAAAGGTGAGATCTACCCTACACTCAAATAACATAGTCACAAAATTTGCCAAGGTTCAACATAAATTTACATCCAATGAATACAAAATCTAATTAATATTTATAAATCAGACTATTACTATGACTAATATATATTAATTTATATAAAATACTATTTAGATTATCATATGGCATAAGATTCTAATTGATATTTATAAATCATATTATTATTAAGGCTAGTATACATTAAGTTATAAGTTATATGAAGTATTGTTCAGATTTTAACCATCATTATTTGAGAGATATCTACTACACTCACATTCAGCGAGAGAAAATACTACTTTACTTAGTTGTAATACAATTAATGAACAAAGATAGGTAGATCGAAAGGCAAACTTACGTGGATTGCAGTCATTCTTATAGAAGTAAGTTTGACTTTTCTTTCATACACGAAAAAAGTTGTTGGGGACGAGTCCCGACACCTACCTCTTTGAAAAGAAAGTTATGAGGCACGAAAAAGATTTTTGGTCTATAGCGCGAAAAAGGCACTGGGAGGGGATAGTTTTGAAAATCTCAAAGCAAAACATTATATCTCATAACGAAGGACATTGTATGTTACTCTCCGCTATCGGGTATACGTTACGTCATGACTCTCATACTCTATCTATCGATCTCCAATTTATACATGATGACTCATTCTGAATTCTTCGAGGGATCCAACTCTACAGGGGTGATAGTGTTGGACCTCCTTACTAAATCTCCCATAATATTTTTACGGGTCGAACAATTGTTCTCCCGTAAGCATCCCGTAAGCATAGAGTTAATAATAGTGAAATGCTTACTTCGAATTGAAAAAGGAAGATGCTAAAGGAGACAAATATGGACAGAAGCAATGTTGACAAAAACAACGTTAAAAAAGAGTTATTTTGCTGTGTTAATAATAATTATGTGACTAAAATGAGCTTGGATTAAAGTTTTGAATGGTACTATTGGCACCCCCAATAATTCTCTCACAACAGACAACCCCTTCTCTAAATATACCCCATTTGACAATTTTAAAATTGACTTTTCCTCTTATAACACCACCTTCAATTCCCTTAATACCCTTGGTCACTAGGGAAAAAAAAAAGTCTATATAAAGAATTGGGGTCTAATAATCTATTTTAAATCCTGAGTTTACAGCAGAAAAGAGGCCGGGTTTGAGGAATTTTAGCAAAATAATCCATTTTTATATGTAGGAAATCGTATTTTTCAATATGAGGAATGGAGAAATGGATTATATTGCTACATATATAAATAATCATTGAAGCATGAAATACCAAAAAAAAAAAAGCAAAAATAATACAGGATATGGGGATTTATAGAGTTCATAAAGAGAGAGATGTGTTTATAAACATTAAAAATTAACTCATCAAATTTGATTGAACATTTACAATCTCGACGTAGGCCAGGCCGAAGAATAATAGTAAGAATTTGTGAACATATGTAATCAATTGTTTTTATTTAAGCTTTTTCTCTGTTATTTTGAATGGGTGCAGAGAAGAGAAGTTTTGTATCCAAATTCTAAGCCGATTAGTATTTCATCAGATTTTTTTTCTTCCTTATTTGTGGACTGGGCGTCTTTTGTAAGTCAGTGTATGGTCACAACTGTTGTTAGGCTCAAAAAATTTTGGCCCAACATATGTGTCAAAATTCAAACATTTTTTTCCCAAAAATGACAAAGCGGTGTAAAGACTCCGATTTTTTATTTTTTATTTTCAAAAACAGTGAAGTCTCCGTTAAATAGCATTAAAAAGTAAAAAAAAAAAATTGACAGTGTCGTGTTTGTGTAAATGAATGTTAAAGCTCAAAGTATGCGCACGTACCAGTAGTTCCTATTGTTGTTTTAGATATTATTATGCGGACACTCTTCTCTGTTATGTCGGTTTTTAATTTTATTTTATTTTTTCCATTTTTTGGTTTGTTGATTCTTGAAACAGAGTGGACCATACGAGGACATATATATTGGGGATGGTGAGTCAGCTCGACTCGATTCGGTTCGATTTAAAATTTAACAGAATTAAATAAATAAAGAATTGAATATAAACTAAATCATTTAATTCGGTTTAAATTTTTCGGTTATGGACTTATTGGATCTATTTTTAATTTTTAAATTTATAGCACATTGAACTTTATTAATAGAATAAATTTTTCATTACAATTTTATTATAAATACAGAAATATTAACAATAACTATAAAATATTCAAAACACATTTAAGAATATAAATTTAAATTCAATCTCAAATGCACAATCTAAATAAACATAAAATTGTAAAGACTAAAAACATAAAAATAACAATAGCTACAACACAAAATACAAAAATTACAAACAAATATCAATAACATTCTTTCATTTTCATGATTCCATCACTCATCAACATGCATTTTACATATTCCAGCTCAATGCTTGAATCTATAAAAAAAAATTTAAAACAACAATAAATAATTAAATAAACAAACTATGTAAATAAGATAGTAATTTTTTATGTTTAAATTAAGAAAACTTATTAGTTAAAAACATCAATCGACAACTATTTACCATTGTTAAGATTTTATCGGCCTCAATAATTCTTTAAGAAATTAAAACAATTATATTAAAATCATTAATTCTAGTAAACAAAATGTTACAAGTATTTTATATATATATATATATATATATATATATTTCACTATAAAACAAACCCGAAAATCAAAACTTATTCTAAACTTTTAAATTAACAAATTAATAATTTTAATAATTTTGAGATAGCTAATTAAAATGTAATATATTTTAAAATTTAATAAATTATAAAAATATTCTAATTTTTTAGTTCAATTTTTCAGTTATGTATTATGAATCAAATTCTAAACTACTGTTACTTTTATTTTTATATAACTATATATTTAATTATTTATAAGAAAAAAATCACTGTACTGTACCATCGGTTCATTACAGATTTTTGTAGACCACAGTTTTTTTTGTCTCTGTCCTAATATTGGTGGTACCGAGGGTAATATCGACATTTAAACAGCACGTGCTTCTGTATTTGTATCACGCTCCCTTCCTTCGACTCCCTGTGTCTTTCTCTCGCTCGCGTATTTTCCTGCGTTTTCTCGCAAACCAAACGCGCCCTAAAAGAGACCATACATCTCATTATATTATAGAAGATAAATAGGGATTAAGAGAGAGTTTTGTTGGATTAAAAAAAAAAAATCATACTTTTTTATTTTGCGGGTCTCTGAAGAGGCTATGGCTTGGAGGCGCCTAATCACAGAGGTCAGTTGCATTTCTTGACACGATTTATCGATTAATTATATATATATATATATATATATATTTATATTTATATATTTGCATATGCTGCTTTTCTTCATATTCTCGAGATATAAAAGGTCAGCTCGTTTTGGTTCTGTAATAACCCTAATTTTAATTTAAGCGAGGCTTTAGTTTAGGTTGGCTACAGAAAACCCATTTTACAATTTCAGCTTTGGTTAATGTTGATTCTAATAATTTTGCATTATTTAGTCAAAACTATAGCTGTACTCAAAATTATAGCTGTGTTAAGGCGGGGAATGAAGCTAAAGCGGTGTTTTGAACCATTGATTGATTCATTGCATTTTGGACACCAGGAGAGAGAGAGAGAGAGAGAGAACGAGAGGCACATCACAGGATCTTGGTTAAAAGAATTTTTTTTTTTGTATATATTTTTGAATTAGCCTGTTCATGGGCAAATATTGTGGAGAACTGAATTTCATTGAATAATCAAATTGTGAAGCTGGTATCTTGAAAGTTATCTCTGTTCCTAACTTTGTTGCAAAGACAAGTGTTGCAGCATTTTTTTTTTTAACTTGTTGATTATTTTGGGAGTGTAGAAGATTTGAAAGGAGTTAAATAGGAAAGGGCTTTTTTATTTTTTCTCCGCTTGATTTGCCGATGATGAAGAAAATTTGGAAGTTATTGCTTAATTCTTATTATTTGGTTTCTTTCTATAATGTGTTCATCACGTATGAAATGTCCCTGCCTTTAGTATCACTATAAGCTCTGTAGCACTTGTTTATAAATAATGCATGCTTATATCAGTACATGTTTTCACATGAGTATAAAGGAGGAATCTTCGGCATCAAAGTCTTGGTGATTGGTTTTGAGTGTACAAACTTCTTTTCTTATCAGTTTAAATTGTTGAATCTTGTTCTTTAGTATGGCCTATGATTTATCCTTTCTCAATTCTCCTTCTACTCTTTGTTACTAAAGCTCCGAATTTTGCTTCAATAGGTTTCAAGGCACCGATCAGAGTTGGTCCCAGTCAAGAATTTGTTTGTTAGGACTTATTTTCCAGTGAACAAATTTGGAGGCACTGGAGGTATGCATTCTGTGCACTCTGAAGTTGTGCATTTGTATCTACGTCCTTTTTTTTTCAAGAGTTACTAATAATATTTATCTTGAAGCAACTGCTGATACTCTCTTAAGAGTTCAGAGTATGTAACTTTATTTCAGGTCAAGTGAAATGAATTAGGAATTTTCGAATAACAACTTTGCATTACTATGCTTTCACTTCATAATAAAAAAGTGCTTGCTTAACCTTTATGAGTTGAGCTAGTTTTCCATCTGAATAACTTTTTGCCTTTTTGGGAGGATGTGTGGCAAAAGAGAGAGTTTTCTTCTCTGTTTATCACTGTCTTGTGCTAATGTTTTCCTTTTTCTTTTCTTTAGGGAATGTTTCCAATGCACAAAGGAGGTTTCAGTCAAATTATGTTGGTAGTTTAGCTCGCAGAGTACGTGATGCAGACGAAGCCAGTGAGGTTGCCCATCTTCGAGAACTTTACCGTCGAAATGACCCTGAGGCAGTGATTAGACTTTTTGAAAGCCAACCATCATTACATTCTAACCCGTCAGCACTCTCTGAATATGTTAAAGCATTAGTGAAAGTTGACCGGCTAGATGACAGTGAGCTGCTCAAGACATTACAAAGAGGTGGGTGCGTATAATTTTCAACTTGTTGCAAATTGTAGTCATGGAATTCGAAGATGGTCATACTGAAACTGGAAAATCAGCAAATAAGGCAGAGATTTATAATCTGAATCCATTGCTGAATTTATTTGTTTGGATTTTGGAGCACATATGCTTTGTCAGAAATGTCTTTCAAGCATAATTTTTGCTATATTAAGCAAGAGTCTTCTATGTAACTTATAGGTATTGCCACCCCGGCTAGGGATGAAGAAAGTATAGGAGGCATTTCAGCTTTTAAGAATGTCGGCAAATCAACAAAAGATGGCGTTCTTGGAACTGCCAGTGCACCTATCCACATGGTAGCAGCCGAAGGAGGGCACTTTAAAGAGCAATTGTGGCGTACAATTCGCACTATAGCACTGGGCTTTCTGCTGATTTCTGGTGTAGGAGCACTTATTGAGGATAGAGGAATCAGCAAAGGTATAATTATATCCTAATGCTTTTAAGTGTGTCCGTAATTTCCCCCTGATGCAAATTTTATTGTTGTAAAACCTTCTACATATATATTTTTTATTTTTCAGGACTTGGTTTGCATGAAGAGGTGCAACCTAGCTTGGAATCTAACACAAAATTCAGTGACGTGAAAGGTGTTGATGAGGCAAAACAAGAGCTCGAAGAGATTGTCCACTATCTTCGAGATCCAAAAGTAAATGTTTGATAATGACATGTGCATGTGCAGTTCTATCTCTCTTTTATCTTCTTGTTAGCTTTCTGTGTGCATTTTTGTCACATGGATACCTGGTGTAATTGTGTGTGCCACATGTGGAAACTCCTGTACTGGGTTATACACCCAAAAGATGCATCAAATGTAGGAGAGACATGTAATCTTTCCTTTTTATGAAGTCTCCAAATATATAATTTTCTCTTTTCATTGCCTGAATATCTCCTTCACAAATTTTATATTTCATTCTGAATTGGGGAATAAGGACCAATTTTGAAAGCTTCATTGCTTTGGCTTTCATCTAATGGCTTCTGTCATGAGATACCCTTAGACTAATATGACCCATATTTATGTTCCTGCTCTCTGCTTTTCAGTACCAAACTATATGTAAATAAGCTCTTATGTGCATGTAGTTACTAGACACCTATATCTTGAGATATCAATTATGAGTTTATTTGGTTTGCTTGATTGTTTTCCCTCTGACCATGAGATTATGTAATTATTGCTCTGCTATTTTATCTTTTCATTTCAATTAACTGATGTCTGAAACACTGTGAATATATTTATTTTTTAATTTGCATTTTTTGTTAGTTTCTCTTGGACATTGTTGCTGTTTCTATGTGCTAAGTTGGACATGTTCCTCATTTTATTTAGGGAAGTAAAGTCATTTGTTTTTTACAGATCAGCTCTCTTTTTTAAGAAAAGAAAATTTCTGTTTGTTGAGAACACACTAGTTCCCTTTTGTAAGAGGCTGGATAAGGACAATATCTTTTGATGACATTGTCCAACGTGGATTGTTCCTCCTTGGCAGATGACGGTATAAAATCCTGTTAACAAACACCTGTCTAGAATAACAGTTTCAGTGTATAGAGTGGTTTAAGATCATATGCTAAGATTCAAGTCTGTCAAAGGTTGTGATTTAAAAGTGGAATTTTCTTTAATATTAGGAATCCAGAATTGTTGGCAGCCATAGATCTTCATTAATGCTGATGTACTAGTTGAACGGCCCTATTACTTATGGCTTTTTCTTTCCTTTGAATGTATGTTTCTTAACCACCTAATGGAATATTGATTTTGATTCCTGGGTATTTGGCTTTTATTGTTACAGCGCTTCACTCGTTTAGGTGGGAAGCTCCCGAAAGGTGTTTTGCTTGTTGGTCCACCTGGCACTGGCAAAACTATGTTGGCAAGGGCTATTGCTGGAGAAGCTGGCGTTCCATTTTTCTCTTGCAGCGGCAGTGAGTTTGAGGAGATGTTTGTTGGAGTTGGAGCCCGGAGAGTAAGAGATCTTTTTTCTGCTGCAAAGAAGCGATCGCCATGTATAATATTTATTGATGAGATAGATGCCATTGGAGGAAGCCGAAACCCTAAAGACCAACAATACATGAAGATGACTTTGAATCAACTGTTAGTTGAGCTGGATGGTTTCAAGCAAAATGAAGGAATAATTGTGATTGCTGCTACTAATTTCCCAGAGTCATTAGACAAAGCACTGGTGCGACCTGGACGATTTGACCGCCACATTGTTGTTCCAAATCCAGATGTAGAAGGACGGCGGCAGATCATGGAATCTCACATGGCAAAGGTATTGCTTGCTTGTTTAAAATCGAAGTCTGAGGTTGAATTGGCAAAGGCTAACCGTCACTGTTTTGGTCTTTTGTTATTCTTCAGTTGGAAATGTCTGCTTGATGAGCCTGACTTAAGCCTATCTTATTTATATCTCTTTCTTCTTATATGTCTTGCTGATATACAATTAAACCATTAGTATCAGGCATCGTGACCTAGTCCTTTAGTTGATGCACTATGTATTTCAATTGACTTTTGTAAGATTTTTATATTAGGTTTATGCGCACAATAGGAATAATCATTTACCAATACTCATGCATTGCCGTTGATTCTGGTGCAACCACAGGTGTTGAAGGCAGATGATGTTGATTTGATGATCATTGCTAGAGGGACTCCTGGGTTCTCAGGTGCGGATCTGGCAAACCTAGTCAACATCGCTGCACTAAAGGCAGCAATGGACGGTGCCAAAGCAGTGACAATGGCTGATCTGGAGTATGCAAAGGACAAGATTATGATGGGAAGTGAACGCAAGTCAGCTGTGATCTCTGACGAGTCAAGAACGCTGACGGCTTTCCATGAGGGTGGCCACGCTCTCGTGGCTATCCATACTGATGGGGCTCTTCCAGTTCACAAAGCAACAATAGTTCCACGTGGGATGTCTCTAGGCATGGTTGCTCAATTGCCGGACAAGGATGAAACAAGCATCTCCCGGAAGCAGATGCTTGCTAGGCTTGATGTTTGCATGGGTGGGAGGGTTGCAGAAGAGCTTATATTTGGAGAAAATGAAGTTACTTCTGGTGCATCCTCTGATCTTCAACAAGCAACTAATCTAGCTAGAGCAATGGTTACAAAGTATGGCATGAGCAAAGAAGTTGGGGTTGTGACTCACAATTATGATGACAATGGGAAGAGCATGAGCACTGAGACGAGGCTGCTTATTGAGAAAGAAGTTAGGAACTTTCTGGATAGGGCATACAACAATGCAAAAAATATTCTTACTACGCATAGCAAGGAGCTCCACGCACTTGCTAGTGCTTTGCTCGAGCATGAGACTCTTTCAGGAAGTCAGATCAAGGCTCTACTTGCCCAAGTCAACACTCAGCAGCAGCAGCAACATCAGCAGATAGTTCAATCACAAAGCAATTCACAATCAAACCCAGTGCCTCCTCCATCAACACCCAATCCAGCTGCATCTGCTGCCGCTGCTGCCGCTGCCGCAGCTGCAACAGCTGCAGCTAAAGCCAAAGGTATTGCTCCTGTGGGATCATAGCCTTAGAGGTTAGTCAGGCCTCCAGCATGGTTATTAATTGAATTGAATGTGCATAATTAGTTAATCACAGGCCCGTTTTCTGAGAACTGTAGTCTGATTGTTGCTAGACTGTTTATGTATCACA
Organism: Murraya koenigii; assembly: GCA_025617385.1. NCBI lineage: Eukaryota > Viridiplantae > Streptophyta > Magnoliopsida > Sapindales > Rutaceae > Murraya > Murraya koenigii. The sequence goes on along the minus strand of CM046817.1, from coordinate 4,263,874 downwards.
AATTTGAACAGAAGTTATAGAAGAATTTACTGGCAGTAGTATCGCGCAGTCAATTGTAGCTGCAATTTTAAGCGCACTGGGATGTGTAACCTCCCTCTCTTTCTAATCCTTCACACAACTTCCTATTGTCTTATATGGTTGAGAATAATGTTCAACTTAAATTTTGCTGCTTCTGGATAATGTTGAGATCAAATTTTGCTTCTCCAATTAAGTTAGAATGGTCTTATTTGTTTTCATTTGATTAATTTGTGAGCCTTGCTCACTGACTTCGGCTTTTGTAATTTTGTACGAGAAGCAAATTCCAATAGCCTTCAAGTGAAGACTTTAGATAAATTTGAAGGTGGTGTCATTAAATTACAGTAAATTCTTGGTTAATTTTCATCCTCAGTGTGCGCCAATGTTGTTGGTATGTGTCATTAAGAAAATTTCTATAATAATATAATTTTATTATAATTAAAATTATGACATCAATATTATAATAAGCATAAATTTTATAAATTATATATAAGATTAATAAATTGATATAAAAATAGTAAATTAGTGTTTTAAAATTATAAATAAAACAAGCACTCATTTAAGCAAAGGAAAAAAAAAACACTCATCAGTTGCAAATAAATAATTGGAATAAGGTTTATTAAATTGATTTAATCATAAATTCTATATTAATGTTATGGCGTTTATATTTTTTTTTTATCATAGTATTTGTTTATTATACAAGTTAATTAAGTAAAATTATTTTTTTTTATGTAGGCAAAATAAAATAAAAAGATATTGTTATATCACTAGACATATATGAAATATAAATTAAATTTGATCTAATTTTTAATTCTATACACATTTCATATAGTTTCAAACTTTGCTTGTTACTTATACTAAATGATCATTTAAAGTTGTTATCGAGGAGATTAAAAAGAGTGTAAAATTACTTATCTTACAAATTATTTTGAGAAATATATAAAAAAAAGTTTAAAATTTTGAGAATAAGTTTTCTCTGTAATAAAATTTCACATCTATCATCACATGTATTACATAAACACAAAATTATTATAATTCAATTTAGAAACTAAAAAGGGCAAATATATAAAGTAATTATTGTTATGATGAATTTTTATTTTGCATTTGTGAGTTTTTATTTTTTTCAATAATTCTTATAATATTTACTTATTTTACATTTCATTTACAAGTCTTTTATTTTATTTACATAATTTATATGTTATTTTATATTTAATATTAATTTATAAGTTTTAAGTTACATCTGCAGGTTTATATTTTGTTTATCAATCATACATTATTTTAACAATCCTATGTTAATTTTTTTATTTACTTTTTATTTACAAGTCTTATGTTCTATTACATCATTTATATTTTATTTTACATTTAATGTTGATTTATAAATTTTATATTATATCTATAAGTTTTTACTTTGTTTACCACTCTTATATTAATTTATTTGTTTCATATTTTATTTATAAGTCTTATGTTTTATTTTACATTTGATATAAATTTATAAGTTTTATGTTACATTGATAAAATTTTATTTTGTTTACTAGTAATATATTATTCTACCACTTTTATTTTATTTTACACTTAATATTGATTTAGAAGTTTTATGTTAAATTTATATATTTCATGTTTTATTTACTCAATTTATGTTTAATTAAAATATTGATACCATGATTTTAGTCACGGCGTTATAGAATGACCCGTGTGGTTAATTCGAAATTACTAGAAAGAAATAACTATAAGGGAATTGTAAGTTTTATTTAGTATTAAAGTATTGTATTTTAAAAGTAAAAATTACAATTACGATAAATATTAAATAAAAGTTATCATTATATTATAAATATAATTTTAAAATAAAAATTATGATAGTACAGACTTTACAAATTTTATATTAAGTATTAGATTAAGTCTATATAACTTTCAAATTATATTAGTAGCTATTAAATATTTACTAAATACATTTAATATTATAATTTTTAAATTATAATTATTCAATCACACTACCAAACAAGGCTTTAATTTATTTTATTAAAAAAAAAAATCATCCTAAACTCCTAACGTCGTATTGGATTACAATTTTCATTCTTTTCATTAAAATAAAAAAGAGAAATCAATAACGGTCTCAAAAGCATGTGTTGGCTAATTACTCCCATATCCTTCATTTATCAATGAACTAAATTGCACCACTGAGATTTTGCAAGTCTAAACACTACTCTCCCCAACCGGCTGGCTGTCAAAGACTGGAAGCTAACTAAAATTTTAACACGACACTACTTAACTGTATGTTGAGATTCGAAGTTTACTAATTGATTAGAGGTCCATGTCTCATCAATAAACACAACTGACTGACGGACGGGTCTCTGTTTCGCTCTGTCGTATGATCGTATGTGTTGAGTGCGAAGGCATCAGGCATCGGGCAATTCGTCATTTCACTCCATGTCCGTGACTCGGCAGACTCAGAGTCACCGACAACGTGTCCAGCAGCACTCAGGTGAGTGACGCGTCCACTTGATTCATATCGGAAACAAACAATCTCTTACCTGTTTAAAGAAAAGATTATGTTGCCCCAAATTTAAAGAAGCTTCTAAATTTCAAGGTTTATGGATAGACATAGTGCATGTGTCTGTGTGTTAATTATAATTAAAATCTCTAGAATATACAATCTTGTTATAGTGGTTCAGCAGCGCAGAGTTGTGATTCCCAACAGTCACGGTGAGAAGCTCGTGGGGATATTACATGAATCTGGTTCAAACCAGCTGGTTATCGTGTGCCATGGATTTCAATCCACAAAGGTTGGTCATTCTAAAAAATCGTAATCGCATGCTTCATATTATTCTACCATCATTTGATTATATTTATTGCTAGTCTAATTTGGTGAATTCTGTGTTTGTATTCCAAAATGTGAAAGCTTCTAAAGTATTCACTCATCTTAGGACAAACCGTGGGCTTCAATTTTTATTAACATAGTTAGAAGTGTTACCTATCAGTTCTGAAATTGGGGTTGGTTTCTAAATGTGATGTTTTGTCTGTAGGATCGAATTCCCATGGTGAACCTTGCTGCTGCTTTAGGAAGAGAAGGAATCAGTGCCTTCCGCTTCGACTTTTCTGGGAATGGGTGGGTAGGATGATTACAGTAAAAGCAATTAAACATCAATTCAGTGAACTTCATCTTGGTAGAAAAGGATTTTCAGCTGCAACCTGCTAGGGATTCAATTTCTAAGTGTTTGCCTGTGGATACATTAAACCTTGCTTAGTGATGTGAATTCTCCTTAGTAATTTCATCAGCCTTTTCTTTTTAAATTCCATTTATATTTTACAGTATACTGAATTCCCATTGAGAAATTTTCAATGTTGGGCATTATCAGCATACAAAGTCAAAATCACTCAAGAGCATGTGAAGCTGTGAGACCTTTGTTACTTTATCATTAGTTTCTTGAAGTACTTAGATCATGCTGCTCTTATTGCTGTTGAGATCTAATGCTGCATTTTCTGCTAACTTTGGAGGCTCAACAAGTTTGTATTGTCGCTAGCAGTGTTCCATGTCCACTGTTTTATGGCCGGTGTTTTCTTATGTTTTTCCTGATTAGATTTCCAGCGTTGATGCATATTATGGGCGTGTTTTAACTGGCATTTAAGGGGCTTTAATTGTTCTCCTTTTATTGTCTTCATTTCAAGGATTTAAAGTTGAGGTGAACAAACACAGTTCAAATGAATTACTTTATACCAACCTCAAATCATACATGTCCAGTATCTCCTCCAGCTAGCAGCAAATCGGGATTCACCTAAAAAGCATGTTACTCATGCGAGATTTCTTACCTAATATAATTTGGACTTATGAAGTAACAGCATATAGGAATTTTATATTAGACTTTGATGTAGTGTCTTCCTAGACATGTTCTTGTTGAAATTATACAAGTATAAAAATGCTTCCTGCTCTTCTAATAATGATAAGCAGTTGCTGGTAATTTGTTTTATAGGGAAAGTGAAGGGTCATTTATGTATGGTAACTACCGCAGAGAAGCTGAGGATTTGCATGCCATAGTCCAAAACTTCCGTGCGAAGGGGCGTGTAATAACTGCAATTATTGGACACAGCAAAGGTCTTTGCTCAATTCAGAAATCACACCCATAAATATTGTGATTTCATGTTGATACACCTGACAGCATATATAGGTCCATGTTTGAGTAATCATAGATTGAATAAATTGGTAAATGGAACATTGTTATCATGTTAATGACCCACAAGTTTCAAATTCTATTTGCTGATGCCACTAGAAAATTTCTGCTTAAAGTTTGTTGCTATTATATAGTTGCAAAAACAGCTTTCTCAGTCCATATATGCTTGACAGTGATGCACTCATACAATCTGCTTAGAGCGATGACTTTGGAACTTATGTTTCCCCAATCAGACCTACTTGGCTTAGAAAAGTTTAAGTATTTGTTTCATTTGTCATTTGTTTTAAGTGCCATATAGCTGAAAAAGGTTCCTGCAGGAGGAAATGCGGTGCTTTTGTATGCTTCAAAGTATAACGACATAAGTATAGTTATCAATATTTCTGGCCGTTTCAATCTCGAGAGAGGCATTGAAGGTCGCTTGGGTCTAGAATATTTACAGAGAATCAAGCAGAATGGATTTATTGATGTTAAGAATAAAAAGGGTAAGATATCAACTGTTATTATTGCACTAACTTGTCATTAGTTATATGATGCTTGTTTCATATGATTACAGGGATGGTTCTCCTTCAAAATATTTTATTTTCTGTACTTTCTGGAGTATGGTCAAGCAACATTAGAGTTCAAAGTTTAGAATTTAAATAGCCTTGTTTATGGATTAGCGGGGATCATATAATCTTGAAATTACAATGACTGTATTTACCAAGCAATTCTTACGATTACTTTTATTTTACATTGACCTGATATCTCTCTTCTTCTTGTCAGGAAAGTTAGAGTATCGTGTGACTGAAGAAAGTTTGATGGACCGCTTATCCACTGATACTCATGCAGCATGCCTTATGATTTGCCAAGACTGCAGGTACTAGGGCACAATTCATTTAACAGATTGCATCCTTCATGATTGTAAATCGTTGCTCATGTTTCTTGTCAAAAATGCCAGCCAAAATTTCTGTCTGATATGGTGAAGTTCTTGAATCTGCTTTGACATACGCCTGATTTTTTTACGTTCTTCATCTCACAATTTGCTGTTAAACCTACTGTTCTTCTCTCTTTTTAATTTAAATAGAGTAAGGAAAGTAACTTTTATATGAAAGGCAATAACCAAGCATGCCAATTTGGGATTTGCTGGGGAACATTCCCTTTTTTGGGAAAGTTTGTTATCCAAACGATAAAAATTGAGGAAGTTCAGGATTGTATTCTGATTCTTATATGACGTACAAATCTTAGTTTCTGTGAAGCTGCATGAGAAGAGCCTGAGTCAATTTTTTCTCTACTGATGTACAGAATGAATTAGATTTGTTGGATCTGCTCCTTTCCAATATAGTGGATTCATGATGAATGCTTTTGTTTATGCCATCTTGTGGAATTTACTTTAAGTTGTCTTAATCTGCTAATTTGATCCAGGGTAGCCTAGACAGTTTGCAATTAAAATAGTTAATCTTTCATCAAATTATATGACTGTTGATTTAATTGTCTAGAATCAAGAACAGATGTTAGTATTACCTGCCAGTGGCATTGTTTGGCATTTGTTTTCTTATTATTCTACCATCAAAATTAAATAATCTTCAAGTACCAAAAATGAAGGTCAAATTTCATGTTATAGGATATCTAAAACTGTTTGATCCACTGATGCATGTTTTCCTCTGATAAAGCATTAATTTGGACCTCCATGTAATTAATGTGAATGAACATTCAAAGTATAAAATATGAATAGTCTTTTGAAGTATTCATTTTTCTATTTATTGAAGACTATAATTTCGACTCTTATTACACCAATGTGTCCTAATGTCCATGCTATTATTTACAGGGTGTTGACAATTCATGGAACCAAGGATAAAATGGTACCGGTAGAAGATGCTTTGGAGTTCGATAAGTTCATACCCAACCATAAACTGCACATCATAGAAGGAGCCGACCATGAATTTACTTCACATCAGGATGAATTAGCTTCACTTGTGATAGAGTTTATAAAGGCAAACCATCAGAAAGATGGACCATCAAGTCAGAGAGCTGTCGGTACAATTAATTCGCGAATGTGACAACACTCGGATTCAGCAATAACGGATCCCTCAAGTTCTACCTTTTAAATCTCTTTGCCTTGGTATTACTTAGGCACGAAATGATATAAGATATGAAATTCATCTGTACGGTGGGAGTAGTGGATGCTGCTTAAATGGCAAAAGCTTGAGATTTTCCACAGCGTTTCAGTTCCAGGCATAGAAAACTAAAGGCCAATTGAATGATTGTTGTGTGTACAAAGTTGCCAAGCTTCCGCTTTTTAGACTTGCCTCGAGTAAAATCAATAAATACGATTAATATATTCACATTTATTTCCCTTATCACTTTCACTAGAATAATGCTGATGCATCTCTTTTATTTCCCTTATTATTTTTTTAACCCAACTTTGGTAACTTATCTCGGTAAAACACCTTGTTTCTAACTTTTTAGAAGTCATAAGCAAAATTAAATTACAATAAGAACAAAGCTGGAAACTGGCAAATTGACCAACAGTCTGCAGTTTCATTTGCGGTTAGATGGGGATCAAACACAAAATCCATGGTAATGTAATCCATTTTGAAATCCATCTCTATGGTTGCATCCATATATGAAGTTAATCACTCTATATGATAAAAATGAAAAAACAGAAGGCAGATTCCGGGTAGGGTCAAGGCCACCCTCCGTACACCGCAAACTCTTACAAGTTCGGAGACTGGGATTTGATACAGCTATTCGACCTTGATCATAAGACAGATAATATAGCGGCAGGGAATTAAATATGCCCATAAACCCCTAGATTACAACTCTTTTCTATGGTTATAGTTCTGAGAACTGCTCTGGTGTCTACCAAGAAGAACTCAATAGCAGCGGCGATGAGATTAAAGCACTGCTATCATTCCGAAATTTCTCAACCATGTCTATTTGATTAGGCTGCAACAGTTTTAGGCTTGGCTCCAATTTTTCTCCAAGATACACTGGGCATAATCTGTTTTGAGTCAACACGATCCTTGAATTGAATAGCAAAGTTGAGCAACGAGTCAAGAAGTGAGTCTGAAAGAAGGTGTGGTTGAAGTCCCAGCTCGATGAGTTTTGTATGCTTTGCATTGTAATAATGTTCCTCTGCTTCTACTCGTGGGTTGGGAACAGATATGGTTTTACGTCAAGCCCAAGCTTCTCTCCCGCTTTTGTCACTAGAGTAGCAAGTTGATTGACAGAAAATTGCTCCGTGAACTGATTAAAGACCCGAAATTCGCCTGGCTGTGCTGGGTTTGCAATTGCAAGTTCAACACACTGAACTGTATCTCTTATGTCAAGGTAACCTCTAGTCTGAATATGTGCAATAAGGAAAAAACAAATGAATATGATGGTCAATCTCTCTCAAGGAAAATCATATTCTTTCATGGAAAACATGATTTAAATATCATATCTACTTAAGGAAATGATGTATATGCAAGGCAGTGAACTATAAGATAAAGGGATCTTACCTGGCCTCCTTTTCCATACACTGTAAGTGGATGACCAACAGCAGCCTGAACACAAAACCGATTCAACGCAGTCCCAAACACCCCATCATAATCTAACCTATTACAGAGTTCTTCATGCATGGCAGTCTCATCTGTTCTCACTCCATAAACCACTCCTTGATTCAGATCAGTTGCTCTGATTCCCCAGGCCTTGCAAGTGAAGGCTATATTATGCGAGTCATGAACCTTACTCAGATGGTAGAAAGAGCTGGCTTGCTTGGGATAAGGTAAAGTATCTGTCCTTCCATTATGAGTAATCGTTATATAACCCTCCTCGATATCAATATTTGGGGTTCCATATTCTCCCATTGTCCCAAGTTTCACCAAATGACACTCCTGCCTGAATTCCTTTATAGCGAAAAGAACATTTAGTGTTCCAATTACATTATTATGCTGAGTGAACACAGCCCTTGACCGATCAATCATCGAATAAGGGGCAGACCGCTGCTCCCCAAAATGGACAACAGCATCAGGTTCATATGACTTGAAGGCTTCTGATAAGAATTCAAAGTCACAAATATCACCAATGTAGAGTTCAATATTTTTTCCAGTAAGAGATTTCCAACAGCGGAGTCTATCGTGGATGGAGGCAATGGGGGTCAAGGAATCAAGACCAAGTTGGTGGTCAAAGAGACGACGGATAAGATTGTCAACAATAGCTACGTCATAGCCTTTGTTGGATAGGTGGAGAGCAGTAGCCCAACCACAATAGCCATCTCCGCCGATGATCATGACCCGCTTTACCTTGGACGGATCACTGGAGGACTGATGCAAACCAGAAAGTGACTGACTCGGGGTAAAAGGGGTGGTCGTTGCATAAACAGTGTGAAATCTTTGCGACCTTTGCGCTGGCAAGATAACCCTCCGAACTGGAGATTTGGACGTTTTCACAGTAAAAGAGGTAGGCAAACCAATTGAGCCTTGGTTCAATTGTCGGAAAGAAGGTTTGCGGCAAGAAGGAATGTTCAAAGAGCATGAAATTGAAAGCAAATGTGCCATGTTAATCTTAATCTCAGGTTTAACTCAACAATATGCACATGCACCTGCAGACATCAACACATTAAAGTAAATTGAGTTTCAAGCTCTTGACTAATACTATGTAACAACAGAATTCCACCAAGTATGAGAAAACAGATACGGAGACAGCGAGAGAGTGTAAATGCGAAATCTTTGGGCAGAAGAATGCCATAGAGACAATCACTACTGCCATAGGCTAAATTGAACAATGTGCTGTGCAATAATAGTACACCTGTTCTGAGTAAGCACAACATGAATATTTCCAAAATAAAATAAAATTTAGAAGAATCAAATTGGTCAAACGGACAATTCCCGGATATTCCGAGAACTCACACCGAGAGTTACCGGAGAGTTCAAGGTGAAAGGCGGCGGCGGCGGGCGTCAACACAGTCTCAGTCCTAACTTTACAGAGATGATAAAATCAATTGAACTTGAACAGTTGGAACAAGTTGACTCCTTAAAGGAAAGATTACACAAAAGATCAAACAACTACTCTAAACAAAATAATAATAACAACAAGAGAAGTAGCCAAAAGAAAATAAAAGTAAGATAAGGGCATTCACTACTACCTGCGGAGAAGCAAAATTGAAACTTGAGAATATTGGAGAGGGCAAAAGAGCGAAAGTGAAGTGAAGGGAGTTTCAGTTTTTCTGATATCCGTTGAAACGGGAAGAATCAAAGGAGACAGAAGCCAAAGCATATTCGGTTTTATCTATATAGCGGCTATTAGCTCGAGACATTTGTCTATTAGTATGCGGCCATATTGAGACACGTGTAATTTTCTTTTTCCTTATTTTTTGTAATCAAATTTTGCCCTTTTTTTCTTCAAAGGGCGTTTGACGTATATTTGAGATTCAACAGTTAAAAGTTACGTATTAAAATATTTAGTAATACTAATTATTATAATTTTTATATTATATTAATTATAATAATATAATTTTTTAATTATATAATATAAAATTTATTATATTTTTAAAAATTATTATTTAAAAATCATATTTACCGTATTATTATTATTATTTTTTTACAACAAATATAAATATACTTTTAATTTTAATCTTTAATCACACAGTAAATTTTCAGTTGACGATTTGTCCGAAGTTCTGAATGTTATTTTCCATGCCGGTGTTGATGTCATGGTAACGAGGAAGACCACGTGGTTGTAAGTATGTACCAGACTGAAAATTGAAATGAAATTTTGACACAAGCGTTGGAAAAGTTTTCCAGGTGAAAAAAAGAGGAAGAAGGGCTCCCAATACTATCTGTATCATAAACAAAATGATGTTTACAGATCTCTGGTCAGATCATTTTCATGAGCCAAAACCAATGTTAAAGCTCAAAATCTCCAGGCCATTGTATATTTCTCTCCGGCCAGAAAAGGAAAACCAAGGCAAGACTTGCTCACAAGAAACAAGACATACATATGTACGACAAGAAGAAATTCATTAAAAAAATGAAAAAAAAAACAACATAATTAGAGGTCCAGTGATAGTTTCGAAGCTTCACTGATACACAATTTCTAATCTTAGCTGCAAGGGACTTCTTTCCTTGTACATTTGTACAAAATGAGCAGTTTATAGGCTCCTTTTTGTCAAATTGAAACTAGCACCTTTTTGAAAAAACTCCTAACATCAAGCCGCTGCAACCTTTTTCCCGTCTTCAATGAAATATATAGCATTTTCAGGTACCTGAAATGGCACAGAAAATGTACAAAATTCAACCCAGGGAATGAACAAATGTATTGGGAACTGCCTAGCGTCCATAACATGGAGCATAATTGTTGTTGGCAATGAGATGACTTGTTAGATACAAACAAAATCAGTAATTAAAGCACTTGATAAAGAAACACAGCTCAAATTAAAGCAACTTCCGTTTCAGAAACTTTAAAACTTCATAAACTTCTGCAACACCAAGGTGAAATTTTCTGAAATATTTCCCAAATATGATCGTTACATATTCAGAGGAGAAATTAACTACAAACCTAAAGTTAATTACACATCTTCTAACATGTCAGTATTATCACCTAAAAGATTTTATATTCATATCATGCATACAATCCCCAATGGCCTATTCCTTAAGAACTCAAGTCTAGAGTAAAACTTCACACCATCCAAGAACTTGGGATAAAATTGTTTCATTCCATAGCCCTTGAGCTAAAGTAACTAGGATTTGTAGTGTTTTCATCTTTCTGATGTCTAGCAGAAGAAAGATACATTAAAAGAGTGGAGCAAAATCTTCCTTTTAGTACTTTCCAAATGCACCATTTATGTAAGACAGAAGAGAAAGGAAAAAATGGTTAAAGAAATTACAGCAGGCCAGGTGTCTGTAATGAATTCCACAATGTCATAGGATATGTCTCCTTGAACATCAATTTGCTCTTTCTCAGTTGGGCCCTAAAAGTATCAAGTCATTAGAAGATTGTAAGAAAAATATAAATATGAGGATGAAAAAAGCTGACTGTAGGTACTTGTAATATTTACACACCTTAACAACAGATGCTCCAGTGGCAAACTTTTTCCCAAGCTTTTTAGAAGCATCACTGAGTTTAACACCTGACACAAGTGCTAATCCTCAGAAACTAAATTGTAACTTCAACAATAAAAAACATTGGAGCTATTAAACATAGATTGCAAAGAAATGAATCAAATATGGCTTACCAAACAGGTCCAGGCCCTTCACAATGGTTATACATTTGCGCTTGTTGCGTACAACTTTCTCAATAACAACTTCTTGTTTTTCCTATTAGAAAATAAAAAATTTTGAATTGGCATCATATCGTAAGATTTGAGATAAGCAACAGAACATTGAAAACCAATTACAAAGATAAAAGGTCTACAGAAATAATCCGTATCAAGAATGGCAATAAAACTACTCCAAAGTGACCAAACATGTGGCCACTTATAACTTCTTCACGCTCATGTACCTACTGTTACTGTCATTATAAGATCAGAGTTACCACAGAAAACACTAATAATATAATAACTTCATCATAGATTTGGAAATGGTCATGAAGAATAAATAAAAAACCTACGTCCAGTCCAACTCACTTCACATCCTCAACATTTGGGGTATTGTATAAGTGTGATTACAAATTCATACTTTTGACAAAGTGATTCCCACTCATGAGTCTAGAAGCTTTCAATGAAGTTGAAGGTGTGAGTAATTGGATGTGAATCTAAGCTGCTGCAGGCAAACATCACTTATGTTGCAAGTAGCAAACATACTAAAAGCAAAGCTCTACTCAATTCATAATTAGTGATGCCCACCTGCATGCAGGATTAACGTCTTTTTGACTTGATAATTTCCCTTGCGTACCATCAGATCAGGATAGGAACGAAGCTCGTAGTGTGTAAAAAAGAAAACAGATTCCATTCTTAAATCATTCAATAAGTGAACTTCCTGTCAGAACTTCGAAAATGAATCCAACTTTCATGGGTAGTAACATTAAGGCTCGATCGTTCTAAGCCAGAATAGTTGGTCTAAGATAACACATGATATTCCAATCCCATAAAGCAGTACCAAACAATGACATTTGATGATTCACACAACACAGATCTTCTACCGGTAGGATTGTAGAAATAAGAAAACAAGAATGATATTTCAAGTCTTAAACAGCATTTTACATCTAAAAATCTATCAAAACTTTAAACAATCATGTTCAGAGACATTCGTTTGAAACTTTCAATACTTGTAATGAGCAAGCTTTACAAGGATATCTGCTGAAACAAGAGATTTACTATTAGAAAAACAAGTCTTACTTTCTTCTTTATTTTTCCACCAGGAAGACGTTTTACTTCTTCTTGCTTAGACGATGATGTTTGCCCTGAAATTGTTAACCAACCAATTTAAAAGTATAACATGAAAAACAATAAAACACTCATAACACAACATTCAGTTGTCCGAAAATTAAAAGTATAACATGGCCTTTTAAAAGAAGCTTTACCAGGAGTAGCTCCATCAGCACCGCCTGACGAGAGACCAACTGACTGAAGCTGCCCAGAGACCTTCTCAGCCTCCTTTTCATTTGATTCTGATAACGTTAATCACAGCATCAATATATATATAAATCTTTTTAATCACACTATTAAAAAAAAAGGGATTTTTTTTTTTTTTAAAGAAAAAAGGGGTCTATGTGATTAAGTACCTTTAAGGAGATCTGGGTATAATTCAGGAGCGTTTTTGATCAACCAAGGTTTGCATTTGGCAAAGTCAGGACCGAATTCACAGTACTCAGCAGGAAGGGAACATATTGGACAATACAGAACTCGCACTGGTTGAGGTTTCCCTGCCATCCAATAAATTATATTATTATATGTATTTCTGTTCTGTCTGATCAATTTGCCCTCCTCTCTTGTTCCCGGGGCTTATGATACAAAGGGCATTAAATTGAATTCTTAAAACTGTTCGTGCTTTTGCAGTTTTGCTTGGAGAGGCAGAATCCGATTCTGCTCTTGGGCCCATTGAATTACTTGGATCAGTGCACCCCATGCCAAATCTCATTTGAAAAGCCCAAAACTAATTCATGCTAGATTATTATTTTAAAAATGATAATATCAAAAGTTGGCATGGAGGTAGATATTTTGGTTTGTCATTCGTGGGATTAAACAGTAGCATCTGCTGACGGCATATTCGTAAAATGAACAAGTTGTTTGTATGATTGCTTTTGGCTAATACACTCGAGGAAGGACTCAAGTCACTCGACCAAACCAACACCCCTTTGTCAATAATGCCAAAAGCTTTTGTATCATCATTGATTCCTACAGCTTCCAATGCTTTTAGTTTAGTTTATTGTTTTTGTCCCCTTCTTTTTGAGAAGTAGCTTTTGTTTTAGGCTTACTTTTAGTTAGCTAACAGTCTCTCTCCTACCATTCGAAAAGATGTCGTCGTTGTTGTTGGACACCACTCTCCCCCTCTTTTCGAAAGCATATAATATATTGACATACTATTTTTTTTTTCAATTGGACCACGCCATAATATTTTTTTATAATAAATTAAAACAATAATAACATTTTATCCCCTAATGATTTTAATTTATTGAATAAATATATAATTTAATCATTTTATAAAAGAAGTCTCTAATTCTAATTAAAAAAAAAAACAGAATTGAATTGGGGACATATTTAAAAATAAAATAAAATATTTTCGCTGGAGTTTGAGTCCCAAATTGTAGGACTCATCTTTATCTTGGTATCATATGTATAGAAACAAGAAAGATAAATGAGCTATATGAGAAAGCAGGTTGTTTCTGATCTAATTATTGTAAATTCAATTCTCTGCCTAAATTTTATTATTTTTACAGTGAGACCCCAATTCATTTTCGTTTTTGTCAATAAAACCAGTCACTTCTTGTTGAGTCTCTCTCTCTTCCTCTCATGAGTCATGATCATTTTATTTGAATTATTTCTTACCAAGTTGGACTAGATATGGTTTTTAAAGTAATACAATAGTGCTCTGTGGACTGTGGTGTTTCTTCAAAACGCATCACTGTCTGACCCCACCCACCGTTTCCTCTTGTGTCAGATTTATATATATTCCCAAACTCAACAAATAACATCAGAAGGCAACCGACCAATCAGTAAGAGTCAGGCCAAGAGCCGCAAACACTCGTACAGCACCCAATAGCCAATACACAGCAACGCAAATGATAACCATACGATACACCAACGTATACTAGCAGAAAGGTAGTAAGAGATATAGAGAGAGAGAGAAGCCTTCTGCTCTGTTCTCAGATCTCTCCTTATTTTTCTCGATTCAATGGTTGATTCTAAGAAGCACATTTCACAACAAGCCCTCAAGGGTCACAACAAGCCTGGAGATCTATGGATCTCTGTACAAGGCAAGGTCTATAATGTCACTGATTGGGCCAAACACCACCCCGGTGGTGAGCTTCCGTTGCTCAGTCTTGCTGGTCAAGATGTCACTGACGCTTTTGTGGCTTATCATCCTGGCACTGCCTGGCAGTATCTTGATAAGTTCTTTACTGGCTACTATCTGGAAGACTACACTGTCTCGGAAGCATCAAAAGATTACAGAAAGCTTGTGGCTGAGTTTTCAAAGATGGGTTTGTTTGAAAAGAAAGGACACTGTGCGTTGTATACTTTTGTTTTCATGGCAATGCTGTTTGCTGTTAGTATTTATGGTGTTTTTCGCTCTGAGAGCACATGGGTTCATCTCTGTTCTGGTGGATTACTGGGGTTCTTGTGGATCCAAAGTGGTTGGATAGGGCATGATTCTGGTCACTATCAGGTCATGTCTAGTCGAGGAATTAATCGTCTAGTCCAGGTTTTGACCGGGAATTGTCTTGCAGGGATCAGTATTGCGTGGTGGAAACGGAACCACAATGCCCATCACATTGCTTGTAACAGTCTTGACTTCGATCCGGATCTTCAACACATGCCTTTTTTTGTGGTATCTTCCAAATTCTTCAATTCATTAACTTCATGTTATTATGAGAGGAAACTGCATTTTGATTCTGTTGCCAGATTCTTAGTTAGTTACCAGCATTGGACTTTTTACCCTGTCATGTGTTTTGCTAGAATTAATCTGTTTGCACAATCATTTGTATTGTTGCTGTCAAAGAAGAATGTGCCCAATAGACGTCAGGAAATTTTGGGAATTCTTGTGTTTTGGATTTGGTATCCATTGCTTATTTCCTGCTTACCCAACTGGGGTGAAAGAGTGATGTTTGTTCTAGCTAGCTTTTCAGTTACTGGAATCCAACATGTTCAGTTCTGTTTGAACCATTTCTCATCAAATGTGTATGTTGGTCCACCCTGTTCAAATGATTGGTTTGGGAAGCAAACTCAGGGAACACTTAATATAAAGTGTTCTTCTTGGATGGATTGGTTTCATGGTGGATTGCAGTTTCAAGTTGAGCACCATTTGTTTCCTCGATTGCCTCGATGCAATCTCAGGAAAGTTTCACCCTTTGTTGTGGAGCTCTGTAAGAAGCATAATTTGCCATACAACATTGCCTCATTTTGGAAGGCTAATGTAATGACAATGGGGACTCTTCGGGCTGCTGCCTTACAGGCTCGAGATCTCTCCAGTCCAGTTCCAAGGAATCTGGTCTGGGAGGCTGTTAACACTCATGGATGATGGACCTCTTCCGAAGCTTTCTAAGGTTTTGCTGCTGCAGTTATTTGCACCTGTTCGGCATTTTGATGCTTAGTGGGTCTAATAACTTCTTTTGGATTGATATCCAAGGGTGGTCATTCTTGGTGTTGATGAAAGAATAAGTTCATTATTGCTTGGAGGCTTCAAATTATCATTTATCTGAGCTGCATTCTACAGTATCAGCTCTTGCTTTTCATGGATTCGGTTGCAGCTGGTTTGCACTGACTACCAGCAGGTTCTCCTCTTGTTTGTGCTCGAGAATGGAGCTGCCGAGGTATTAGTGTCATGTGTAGTATTGTGTTTGCTTTTTATAGCTTAATGTGTCATTACAAGACATTGATTCTTTTTCTGTAGATTCAATTGCGAATGTTTATAATTTCATTGCTGTCAAAAGACTCAAAACCAATGGAAGTAGTATTTTATGGTTTTGTTTTCCATTTAATGTCAAAAGTCAACTTTTAGCTTATTAGTTGGCACCATCTTCCACAAGTGTCGTTGTTAATCATTCAACGGCAATAAAGTCTGGTCAAAGCAATCAAATTTCAGTGATTCTGCTCTCACTAAACGGACTGCATGTCAATTTAGTTCAAAAGAAGACAATGAGGTTTCTTGTTCAAAAGCTTGATGGTTCACTTGCTTTGCTTTGTTGACAGGAGGTTTCTATCAAGTGGAAACTGTTTGTTTTTTCAATCTAGCTTGTAATGTTAAATTAAAAGACAAAATCTTCTTAAAAAAACCCCAAAATGTTATCAGAAATAATATTGCAATGATTTGTTTCTATAATTCTGTCAATCTGTTTGTCATTTTGAGTCAATTCTTTACATCAACTGTTACCAACTTAATTACAAGAAAATTTTGGAAAATTGTTTCGCTGATATCTTGCTACCCAAGTTGATGATAGTACAGCATATTGATGTCGAAATCTAATCTGATCGGTTAGCAACTTGATATCAAACTTTAGCATCGCCATTGAATTTATTTTTTGAGAAAGCGGCTTACCAATCACTAATAACGTCCTGCTGCCATGAGCAAATAACCCACGAACTAATAGTCGACAGTTACCTAAAACCACAAAGACGATCAGAGGTCATTGGAAGTTTTTTTAACGTAAACTCTCCGATACTTAAGTTAGTAATCGGATTTTTATGGGAAAAAGTTATGCGACCTCTCATGTGACTTAATTCAAATTGCATTCCAACTCTTAGTTTTTACAGAATGTACCAAAAAATTATTTCTTTTTTAGGGGAAGAGAACCACAAATACTATGGAAGAATTCCCTTAAGGAATCGTCCTAATAAATAATAATAATAATCATAACCCTCATAATCATCTTATTTGTCCTACTAATGATTATAATAATGATCACAATAATAGTCAATAATAACCATCATAATAATTATAGTAATACTGACCGTGACCGTTATAATTATCATTATTATACTCATTTGGTCGAGGTAATTAGAATTACCACTTGGTCGAAATGTTCTGCTTAAAGTTACCAGATAATTACTTAGTCGATGTGATTTGTTCAAGGTTATCAGATAGTAATCTAGTTATAGTATTCTGTTTGAGCCCGTCAGATATCTATCTGGTCATAGTGGTCTGCTCGAGGTCACTCTAATTTATTTCCTAAACATCAGTCCTCTAACTTCTAGTGTTGAAAGCTTTAATAAATCAAAACTGGAAACTATATAAAGATTAAAGTGACATCGAAGTGACTTTCATGAGTTAGTTCAGGCTGTTTAAATTAATGTCATTGTAAACAAGACCTTTACATACCTTAAAATATAGTATTTTCTTGCTCGCGCAATCATATAGAGCAGGTTTTCTAAGTTTAAGTTTTTATTTCATTTAGAGCAAGTTTTGAGATCTAAAGTCTTTATTTAAAACAAATTTCATTTGTATAATCCCTGCTCGCTTAATCTTGGTTAGACAAGAGTAAGCACTTTAAGAAGATTTTGAAACTTAAATTATTTTATTTACTTTAGAATTTTTCAAAATTAATTGCATGCTTGATTTAATATGATCGAGCGATAATAGACAAACTTTGACTTTTGTCTTGCCTCGAGCAAGTTTTGAAACTTCAAGTCTTTTTATTTGCCTTATGTGCATTTTCATGTTTCATTTACTTGCTTAACCTCATCTGGTTGAGATGGATTTGACAATCTTTGACATTTGTCTCATCTTAAGCAGGCTTTAAGATTTAAGATCTTTTGTTTACCTTAGAATATTTTCCGAAGGTGATTATCTGCCCAACTTCACTTTGTCGAGCTAACTTAAGCAAGCTTTGAGACTTCAAACATTTTATTTGTCTTATAATATTCTCAAAATTTATTATTTTCTTAGCTTCATCTTGTTAAATATAAACTGGCAAATTTATGACTCTTGTCTCGCCTTGAATAGATTTTGAGACTTCAAGCCTTTTTATTTGCTTTATAATATTTTCATCTTTTATTACTCAACCTTATCTAATCGAGTTGAATCTGGCAAACTTTGACCCTTGCCTCGTCTCGAGCAAACTTTGAGGTTTCAGATCTTTTACTTGCCTTAGAATATTCTTCGTAATCAATTGTAAACTTGAGCAAAATTTGGCTTTTATCTCACCTTAAATAGGCTTTGAGACTTCAAACTTTTTTATTTGTCAAAAATATTTTTTAAAATTAATTATTTACTCGACTTTCATCTGGTCGAGTATGAGTAAGCAAATTTTTATTGTTGTCTAGCCTTGAGCAGACTTTGAATTTTGATGTTTTTATTTACCTTAAAATATATTATTAACTTACTCACCTAAATCATAGTCAAGTACGTCTGGTTATCTAAAGATTTTATATTTTACCTCAAAAAGGTTTTAAATCCTACAACCTTTTACGGACTTAAGTAAATTTTTTTCTTTGATCAGCTTAAGGTTTCATGACTTTCAACCTTTCTACCAACTTTAGAAAAAATTCAACAAGAAAAGAAAAACAATAAATAAATTTTTATTGCATCCATTTTATTCAAAAATATATATACTATAATTTAATAAAAAAAGATTGAAGCAGATCTAAAACTATGATGTATATGTTATTGATTTATAGACTGATTTTTTAGGAAAACATGCTGAATCAAAAAATTAAAGAAGGTTTGAATTCATGTCCATACATGATATCATTGTGATATTAGACAATCAAATAAATGTATATAGCGATCTAATTCCGAGTATTTTTAGTAGACTTCTGAGCATGATAATATTCTGCCTTCACTTTGGCTAAATAAAAAATTAATAGAGACAAGAAGTTTAGCTTTTCATACCAAATCTCTATAGACAGCACTAAATATTAATGCCGAAATCTGATTTGGTCGATTAGATTGATATCATACTTTATCATTGCCATTAAATTTATTTTTTGGGAAGCGGCTTGCCAATCACTAATAACGTCCTGCTACCATGAGCAAATAACTTACGAGCTAATAGTCGATAGTTACCAGAAATCAAAAAGACAGTCAAAGGTAGCCGGAAAATTGTTTTGACGTAAACCATTTGACGCTCAAGTCAATAATCGAGTTTTTATGGGAAAAACTTATGTCACCTCTTATGTGGTTTAATTTAAATTACTTTTTAACTCTCACTTTTTACAGAATGTACTAAAAAATTATTATTTTTTTTTAAAGGAAGAGAGCCTCATATGTCGTAGAAGAACCCTATTAATCCTTATAATTGTCCCAATAAATAATAATCATCATCATAACCCCTATAATCATCATAATTGTCTTACAAATGATCACAATAATAACAAAATAATGATCATAATAATAGTCAATAATAGCCATCATAATAATTATAGTAGTAATGACCGTTATAATTATTATTATTATATTCATCTGGTCAAGGTAATTAGAATTATCACATGGTTAAAGTATTATGCTCAAAGTTATCAGATAATCACTTAGTCGATATGGTCTATTCAAAGTTATCTAATAACAATATGGTTATAGTATTATGTTTGAACTTATCAAATAATTATCTAGTCATAGTGATCTGTTGGATGTCATTATAATTTATTCTCCAAACATAGCATAAAGCTATAATTAATTAATTTAATTATACATGAAATAGAGCATGATGATCCGCAGTTTGCTTTATTTATTTATTTTTGGATGACACTGCGCATTATTGAAGATAGCTAATGTAACAAGCTTGCTATTTGGAGTACACTAAAAACGGTATTCAACTCCCACTTCATTGTATAAAAATTGCTTCGTCAGACATGGTACCATATCCATATGCTCGGTGCCGCAACACTCAAGCGTTTTCAAGCTATTTCCATGAAGTTCATTTTGTTACCACAGCACTTCAAACGGCAGTTGAACCAGTCCATTTTCAATTGATATTAAAAAATGATGAATTTAATTATACAAGAGATAAGAGCTTTTAACATCTGTAACACATCTATACTTGTACATGCAGATGATTACAAAGAATTACCATAACTATAAACAGTAAACTTGTTGCCATTTCTTATTTTTTCGGGTTATAGAAGAATCCATCAAATTTATCCAGGAACACTTCATTTCATTTATTGATCAACCGCTAGTGAAGTTATAAGTGTTTTCGGAATGAGAAGGCGACGAATCAGAAGAAATATTATTCATGATTGAGTTTGTGCAGCCATCAATTGAGCCCTTGGTCCTGATATCTTCAATCATCCCGTGCACCATGCTCATCTTTGGACGGTCTTTTGGCAATGGAGCCAAACAAAGCAAAGCCACTTGCAAAAGAGCCCTCATCTCTTCCTCCATCTCTTTGTCCATTATCAACTCAAAATCAAACACCTCCCAAGCGCTCTCGTCTGGCCCCATCCTTTGAACCCACTTCACTATGCTCAATTCTCCATCCCTCTTTGCCATCTTCCCGGTCAAAATCTCCAGCAAAACCACCCCGAAACTGTAAACATCGCATTTTTGCCTAAATTTTCTCTGACTATAATTGTTGTTGTTGTTAAATTTTAGTTCTGGTGCATTGTAGGCATCATTTTGCCAAAGTTGGTGGACACCAATGTCAGAAATGCAAGCATTGCCCAGTTGGTCAACTACAATGTTAGACGATGAGAGATGTCCATGAAAGAGATTAACTTTGTTGTATCCATGAACAAATGCTAGGCCTTTTGCAGAATCAGAAGCTAGCTTTAACCTTTTATTCCAGTCCACTGGCATCCTTCCTGGTCCCCTATACCCTGCAGTCAAAAGTAAATATGCGCATAAAAACAATGTTGAAAGAACAGGGATTTCGTTGAGGACATTAATCGAACACATACCGTGCAATAGTGAATGCAGGCTTCCATCCGGCGAATAATCATAGACCAAAAATAAATCATCCTTGCCGTTATAGTATGCTCTGAGACTCACTATATTAGTGTGTCTTAACCCACCAATCACTCTAAGCCACTCATCAACTTCCCTCCTCTTCTTCCTTTCTCTGATCCTCTTCACAACGACCACGTTGCCACCGTCCATTAGGACTTTGTAAGTGGGCCCCACGCATCCTTTTCCTAACAACTCAGCGGATGATTTTAGCAAATCACCAACGTTCCTAAAACCCTTGTTACTACACCCCTCGAACACTACCATCTCCTCCACATCACCTCTCTCTCTGATGGCCCCACCGTAATTGCTCTTGAGGGTCACACGTTTCATTAGAGCTCCGTTGCGGACCCCACCACCATATCCTCCATTTGTCGGGCTTCTTCTTTTTCTCTTATAACAGCACCACGTGACTGTCACGACCGCCGCGAATATCGCCACCACATCGAATATAACGATCGCTATCACCGTTACTAATCTCCAGCTCCTAGTTCTTGAACGTGGTGGCTGCTCAGGGTCGACTGTCCGATTGGAGCAATCCGACGGCAACGGTCGGCTGCAGAGATTTTTGTTTCCTGCGAACGAACTCCCTCCAAAGCGTAACATCCACGCGGGAATCTGGCCGGAGAGTTGGTTATTCGAAACATTAAAATCCAAAATAGACTGAGAAGATGAGTTTACTGAGTAGAGGGTTCCAGTAAAGCAGTTGTCCTGGAGTCGTAGAGTTAGCAAATTCGGCAGACGAGTCAATTCAGTCATCGGAATTTCACCTTTGAAAGTATTGTAAGACATGTCGAGTCGCCAGAGGCGGCGGAGACTGGATACCCCAGAAGGGAATGTTCCGGTGAACCTGTTGTGAGAGAGGTAAAGGTGCTTTAAGTGGGGCCACGAGGAGAGGTTCAAGTTCGAGGACGAAAGTAAGTTGTTCTTGAGACTGAGGAGTCTGAGTTGGGTGAGTCGACTCAGAACTTCAGCTGGACCAGTAAGGTTCAAATCCTCCAAAACGAGTTTAGTGACTCGGTGAGTAGAAGGATTGCAGGTAACACCTAGCCATGAGCTAGAACATGGGTCGGTCGAGTTGACCCAGCTAGAAAGAGAGTCACTAGAGCCCGTTACAGAAGCTTTGAAGGACAGTAAGGTGCTGGTATCAGAGTATGGGAAGTTCGACAAACAAAGAGAGAATAAGCAAAAGAAGAAGAAAAGGAAAATTCGACTTGCCAACATTTTTGTTTTGGAAAATTTCTCACACGACACGTCTCACGAGAAGCAAGCAAGTGAAGGTGACAAAGGAGGTGGTGGCTTACCGGCTAAGCAGCCGTTGTGCTTGTGCAACTGAAGTAGGGGTAAAGGGCCGTTTGTTACACGTGGCAAATGGCAATTTATCATAACGTGTTTGGGTAGCGCCTTTTTTTTTTTTTTTTAAATAAAGTGTACGTGCTGGTTCAATGTTAAACCAGAGATTGAAATATAAGCAGGTGGAGTGAAGTGAAAATAAGCAGGAATGGAATTAAATTGTTAAGATAATTTATTTATGAGTAATTGAAATTAAAATGAATTATATTGAAATTAATGTGTTTATTTTATTTTGAAATTAGAATGAATTATTTTAAATTATTAAAAGTAATTATTATTATTTATTATAAAATTTGTTATAATATTAAATAATAATAATAATAATCATTATTATTTGTTATACTAATTGTAATTATTATTATTATTTAAAAACTTATTTTGTCAATATTAAGAATGGGATTTGATTTTCAATCTCTAGTGGGAATCAAAACTTAGTAATGATTTTCAAATTTGTGAGCCCTACATTGAATTTCATTCTGTTTAGTACCTCTAAATTTACAATCAAATCCCTTATTGATTCTAATTTAAAAATTTTTAATCTAAATACTAGTATATAAACTCACCATCTCAGTATTCTAAATACTAGTATTCTAAATAAATTCTTAATTTTATTGATTAATCTATATTTGTAATTTAATCAAGATATATAAGAAAATTACTTGCCGCCAAATTTTAGGTATCAAATTATATTTCTCCTTAACTTGTTAACTCAAAAAGTGTATTTTGTTAATCTTAATCATCCACTAATTATTAATATGTATTCATACTAACAGTAAGAGACGTGAGTGAGGATGTAAGAAAACTCGTCATTTAGATGTCATTACTCTAAACCTGAGGGTAGGTTTTAAAAAATAACCCGGTGAATGATGGACACAAAACACAATGGGTTTGAGGCTTGAGCTTTCAAACAACAACTAAGAAGAGGAGATTTCCAGTTGGAACTGAAGGAGACAACCTTGTCTTACCTGTCAAATTGAATGTTACGCAACCTAAGTGGTCCTACAAGGTACAAGCTACCTAAGCATTAGCACAACAGCAAATGACGTTTCAAAAAGAAATGGACACCAGGCACAGGCAGGCAGACACGCAGAGATGCTTGGATTGGCTTGTTCACTTTTAATTTTCTTTTTTCATTTCAATATTATCCTATAAGTAGGATTTTTGGAAAAGAAAAAATATTTTTTTTAATTTTCACGAGAATATTATCTATTGTTTCGATTATAATTTATATTATATGAAATTATAATTGATAATATATTAAATTATAACTAATATTTATAATTAAATAATTATTTAAATTAATTTATACTAACTATTATATAATATTATCTAAATTTTATTTTTATTAATATTTAAAAAAAATTTCCTCTATTCACATATAAAATAAAAAATTATCTTCACTTAATTATTTTTTATTATTAATAAAAAATTAAATATCCACGATTACCCTTATAATTACAACGATATAATTCTATAGTCTCTAGGAGTAGAAAAGGGACAAATTTGTTACTACAGAAAATCTTACAATCTAATTCTCCACCCCTACCTTTTATAAATCTTACAATAGAGAACAAAAAGATAAAAGGGCAATCATCATCGAAGAAACCTAAACTTACAACATGTCATGGAAATACATGAGCGTGGAAGTTAGAACACTATCTCTTCCAGCAAGTGGTTGATACAGAACACTATCTTTTCCCCTATTTTCAGAATTCTTTTGTCAGATTCACCGAGTAAGAGATTAAAAGAAAAAAAAAAAATGAAGCATTGCAGATCCGGATAGCTCAGTGTACTTTTTTTTATTTTTCTTCAGTTATATTAATTTGCGAAAAGATGCTTAGTCAAACCTTGTGTAAAATAATGTATTTGATTAATAATGTATCAATAAAAATGTACAAACATACAACAAAAATAATTTTAAAAAGTTTTTGAGCAGGGAAATAGTAATTTAGTTAGTTGAATATTAACATATATTTTTCTTTCTTTTTTTAATTTTATAATAAATATGATTTTGAAGTCACAACATCACCACAGTACCAAATAGAATATTGGGTGATGTCAAGAATATCATGCCCCAATCTTTGTTATGTTCATTTTTTTTTTTTATTGATAAATTCAAATAAGTGGATTTTTTTTTTTTTGCAATATAGCTTGTAGTATAAAATTGGTAGGAAAAAAAAATCACTTCGATTGGGCATAATATGTCATTAATTACCACTATTATTGTAACGCAGAAAAGAATATTAACAATCTTTTTGTTATTTTGAGTCGATGCTTTACATGATTACATCAACTTTGAGCAATTCAATTAACAGGGTAAATTTTTTTAACTTAACGTAAGATTAAAGACTACAGGCATATAAGCTCACCAATTTAAGAAATAAATAAATTATTGAAGTTTATCGAAATCGAAATTGATGCGGAAGCTCTTATTACAAATCCTGAACGTACGATTGTTGGGAATTGCTATTCACCAAATTAGATTACGTGCTAAATATATATTTGTTTTTATTTTTAATAATGCTACATATTTTATATAAAAATAATAATAATGATGATGATCTGTATTTTATATTTTTTATCTCAAATTATGTTATATTTATCAATTGATTAGTAAGATAATATAATTAATTTATTTCAATTTTATAAAGAATTATCAATTAATTAATAAATATCACATCATTTGAGATAATTATTTAAAATAAAAAATTTGAGATATATAACATTACTCTTTTTTTGTTTTGTTTTATTTATTTATTTAGTAAGCTTAAATTATTTTTTGATACATAAAGGACTTGAGAAGAATGACATTTACATCCCCATATTTTGGGCAAATGGTCACCAACATCCTCATATTTTTTAAAATAAATATTAAGACATCATTTTGACCATAATATCATTTACTTTTATTATTTAAAAAAAAAATTGACTTTAATATTTTATAATAAATATGAATATAACATTAAAATAAATATAATAATATATACATTTAAAAATATTTTAATATTTTACAATCTATTAGATAATTTTATTATATTAAAGTAACTTTTATAATAAATAGAATCGTAAAAATTAAAATAAATATATTAAAATTTAAATTATTTTGAATATTATGTAAAATAATAATTTTAACATTATTAGTATGTGAATTTTTTTATTTGTAAAATGTATTTAATGCAAATATTTATTTAAAATCTCTACAATAAAAAACATATTATTAAAATAAATATAATAATTTACATATTTAAATTTATTAAAATATTTTAATATTGATAGTTTATTCCATATATTATATTATTATATAATATTTGTATTTATTAAAAATTTTAAAGTCAATTCTTTTCAAATAATAAAAGTAAAATATATTGTAGTGAAAAAAAAATTCATATCTTTTTCTAAAAATTTGAAAATGATTGGTAATCATTTCTTCAAATATTGGGGTTATGGATATCATTTTTTTTCTGAAGGATCTAATTAAAATAATCCTCGTAAATAAATTATTTTAACTGCAGTAAGTGGCCTCACGAAATGTCCATGCCTTTTTGCAGTCAATTTGAGCCCTTGCCAAAAAGAATTTGCGAGGAATTTTACAGTAATAAAATTTTCCTGCAAATAAATTCAAAACCACTCTTAGATTTTGCTACTACCTTTTATAGCCAACATTTTTTTCACAAATAACTTTACAACCATTTTTAATTTCTAGATTGATTCCTCTACAAATTTTATAAGCTTATTTTTCATTTCGATAAATCAATTTATTTTTATTTTATTTAATAATGATAGTAAACACAATACCCAGACATGCCAATTTCCTAGATTTGTGACATAACTAACAAAACCAAAAAATAGAGTCCAATCCAACTTTGCTACAAAAAGATATAAATAATTAACTTAAATAATTCAAATAATTACTTCAATATTTAAAGGATTATCACCATGTAACCCCCTTAATAATAAATAATTGAGACAAAATCAGAGAGTGTATCATTCAATTATAACATAAATTGCTACTGCTCAATGGAAATAAATAAAGTATCATTTAATTTCAAAATAACGGGAAACACAAAAATCAATTCACTTGTAAAAAAACAAAAATCAATTCAATTGTTTATTCTCAGTAAAACTGAAATTGATAATTTCTGTTAATGAAAAAATTGATAACGATATATAAACCCTAGAATAGTAAATTGACAAGAGAGCTTACTTCAAAATTGAAAGATCAAGCCAAACAGATCAGTGAGAGATCGAGGCAAGTGAGCGAATAGTGGCTGAGCAATGGCTGAATTAGTGAGAAAAAGAAAGAGTGAATGGATTCTAAGTGAGAGAAAAAAAAATAGTAAAGTGGGTTTTATTTATTTATTTTTTAAAATTCAATTTCAGCTCATAAAAGTTATAAAATAAAAGATATTTATGACTAATTTGTTATTTTTTACTGTCAAAGAATAAAAGAGAAGTAAATATCCATTTTAACTTTGCAGCTAATTTAACTCCCTGCAGAGTGGCAGCAAAATTTTGCTCACCTGCGGGGAGATATTTTTCAGTTGCAAACATTCCACCGCAAAAGACCCCTTTTTTTGTAGTGATATAAAATAAGTAAATTTATATAAAATTATTCATTATAAAAAATTTAATACAATTTTTACAAAATTTTTAATAAAAGATATTTTATTTATTTATTTTAATTAAATAAAAAAATTATCGGTCAAGAGTAATGCTACACATCTTAAATTTTTTATCCCAAATAATCATCTTAAATGTGGCATTCATCAATTGATTGATAAGATAGTATAATTAATTCACTTTAATTTTATCAACCAATTGATGAATACCATATTATTTGAAATGATTATTTAAGATAAAAAATTTGGGACATATAATATTATTGTTACTACAAAATAGTACTAAGAACATTAATTTACTGATTAACTAAAAAATTACTGTACATATCTTTTTTGGTCAATTATGTCCAATTGAATACATGTGGGTCACTAGTCAAAAGATTATATATATATATATATATATAGGGGATTTTTGAGACAGTTTAGCTAAATTACAAGTGTGTTGTTATTTTTTTTCTATAATATTTACTATACAAAGTGAATAGGAATTGTAATGATAACTAAGAATGTTACTCAACCCTCAGATGGTGTTTGGTTGTAAGAAATTAATTAAAGGAAATCAAAATAAAAGATAGGGAGGGGATGATAGTAGAGTGAAATTTAAATTAAATATTTAGTTTGTTATATAAAAAAGGTTGGAAACGAAATTACTTAATTTTTATTTGGATAGTATTACCATTTTAGTGTTGTGCTTTCAATATTCATTATAAAGTAAAAAAAAATTAATGTAATTTAATCTATTAAATAAATACCTAATAAATTAATAATTGTAAATTATACTTAAATTTATTGAAACCAACAAGTGTAAAGAGTAAGGATGGCAAAAAAATCCCCGCATGGTCATGTTATGGTCGGGTATACGTGATTTTTTTTTATTTTATTTTATAAAATAATTGGGTACGATATAATTATTCATACTTGTTACTTGAGCGGGCTGGATACGAGTATTAAATATGAAAACCTGTATCTGCTCACACCCATTTGATGATTTATTTTTTATTAATTTTTAAAAGTTAAAATTAATAATTAAAAACTAAATCTAAAAATTAAAACGTGAATAACTAAACGTCGTGGCTTTAAGTTTTTAATTGTGGAACATTTTAAAACCCTAAGGTATAAAAAAAGTCAATATTTTAAATTCTAATTATTTTTATAAGATCTTGTTCAAGATGCACATTTTGATCATTGTAGTACTGATTAGAAAAATAGTTAAAGA
Organism: Murraya koenigii; assembly: GCA_025617385.1. Classification (NCBI taxonomy): domain Eukaryota; kingdom Viridiplantae; phylum Streptophyta; class Magnoliopsida; order Sapindales; family Rutaceae; genus Murraya; species Murraya koenigii. Next base: position 4,235,517 of record CM046817.1, on the reverse strand, counting down.
TTGTCTACATTCTTATAGTTAATTTATTTACGCACTTAGGAATTTTTTTGCTAATTTAATATGATTTTGTTTTCTAAACTGTATTATTCATTTCACCACATTATTATTCCAATTATTTATCAATTTTGATATCTTCTTTTATTTAAATATATTTAGTATTTTAATTTAATAATATATTAATTAAAGTTATTATTATTAAATTAAAATAGGATATAGGGGATAAAAGAAGGAGACGAGTATCTTTTCTGTTTTTTTTAACGGAAAATCCATAACCCGTATCCGTTCTAACCTTGAGTGGGTATGGGTGGGTGACGGGAATGTTTAGCCTCGTTGTCATTCGTAGTAAAGAGCATGACTCCAAGCATTCTTCGGATGATGCGTCATTTATCATTATTTATATAAACGACGTGACATCCATTTTCAAAAGAATAGCCGACATGACATACCTGTCAAGCTTCGGAAACGACAAGCGAAAATCAGCACATAAAATGGATGATGCGTCGTCTATACTTTATTCTTATACGACAAGATCTTTGTTTCTTTAATATGATGACGACATGTCGTCTATATCAATTCCGAACTTGCCAGATTTACGAGATGAGCCATTGTTTATGGTTTTACTCTTAAACGACATGCCATGCATTTTGTTAACTTGATCTGTCTGCCGTTTGCTTTGCCTGACAAAGGACAAGCAGAATTTATGGAGCCCATAATTCATAATTGAGTGTTTCAACAAGTTCCAAAAACCTTAATTCTTCACCTTGTATATGAGATTTTCACTATATAGATTCTTAACTGAAATACTTAATTGTCCACTTATTGATAAATTATATGTTAGATAACTCCTAGACTCTAGTAACGGTTGTTGATTTGTAAATCTAGGGATGGTAATTACATCTGGATCCGGCCTACATCCGTATGGATCCGAAAGATCCGGATCCAGAAAAATTCATATTCACATTTAAAAAAGTATTGATCCAGGTAAAGGAAATGAGGATTCTCACGGATCTAGATGCGGATCCGGATATAAGTATATCTGGAAATCCGGATATCCGGATCCGTATTTTATTTTATATTAAATAAAAAATTAATTGAAAAATATATATTAAATTAAAAAAAATCCCTAACCCTAGCTTACTCACAAACACACACAACACTCAGCACATTATACATTTACACACTTCACCAGAGCAAGCAGCCGCAACAAGCCAACAACCCACGATCCTGAATTCTCGATTACCGCCAGCCTATTTTCCATCATCGTTTGTCTAGCCTGTTTCTGGTCACAGTCGCTGCACGGTTGTTGCTGCGACTGAAATCAATGGTAAAATCACTTATTTTATTTACATATTTTTATATTATTTCACTATAAGAGCACTTAATAATTATTTTTTGTGTTTTCATTGCTAGATCGTGAGCCGTTTAATCGATTTGCAGAACAAATTATGAATGCCAAAAGAGTGAATGATCCTGATGATTGACAATATAGTGGCATGACGTATTGGATTTTACGTTGGATTTAGGGATTTGTAGTATTTTTATTTTTTTATTTTTATGTTTGATTTATGGATTTGTAGTGTTTTTATTTGTTATTTTTTGTTTGATTTAGGTTATTTTTATTTGTGATTTTATAATGTTATTGTATGTTATGTTGAATTGTTAATTATTTAATTTTTAATTTTGATTGATTTTTTATTTTTAATTAAATTTTATTTGTTGAATTTTATTTATTAAATTTATTTTTTTGCGGATCCGGATATCCGGAATATCCTCCGCAATCTGTGCGGATATTATCCGCATCCGGATTCACAAAAAAAAAAAATACGGATCCGGATGCGAATTCGTATATAAAAATATTAAGTCGGATCCGGATTTTGCCATCCCTATGTAAATACAATTGAACAGCCTACATGAACCCCAATCTTTTCATCTTACTTTAAACTACAATAAATATTTAAACTTCTAAAGATTAAAAGCCTAATTATTTTCTTCATATTGAACTTTTTTCTATTTCCTTTTTTTTATTTATTTAATTTTGCGTGTGTGTAAGTGTTGGAACATCTTCTTTTTTTCAAGGATCAATTGACTTTAGGAAATTCATTAATTTTATTTTTAAGTAAACTTTTGATCTTTATGGATGTTATGTCCATTTTCTCATTTTAATGAATTGTAATTATTTATCATCAAAAATTAAGTTTTCTTTTTCAACTCATATAAAATTTTTACCCCTAGATTATCTTTTGAAAATAATTTCCTTAATTTCATCACGCCAACAAAAAAACTCATGTTGTTGCTGTTGTTATTAATCATACTGTTATTTATTTGTACTGTTGCTATAAATTGGTAATAATAAAATTAATTTATACGATTAACTAAAAAAAATTACAGCACAAATCTCTTTTTGGACAATGACGTCTATATAAAAACACTTGGGTCAATAGTCAAAGGGCATAGTTGTCCAAAAAGAGATATATATGATCGCTAATGAAAATAAAAGGGATTTTTATTATGGTTTCGCTAAATTACAGGTGTATTGTTATCTTTTCCTATAATATTTACCATACCAAGGGAATAAGAATTATAATGATAACTAACATTGTTACCCATATGCTGTTATATATTATGATGCAACTACCACATCCTGTTGAAACTTGAACCTCATATTGCCCTTACTGTTACTAATATGCTGCAGACATTTTGATTTCAAGTTTTAACGTATGTGCTAATCACATTAAATTAAAATTAATTGCGTGTTTGTTAGGGTGATGTTACACAACCTACATGTTTATAGTATTGCATCAAAGTGAGTTGGTAAATGATATGTTGTCATTTGATATGGTTAATATAACATTACTATAAATGAAGAAAAAGACTAGACGAGGAGCATTAAAAACTAACTGTATAGAAGAGAATAGAGGCACTGATTACAGATCGAACATTGAACCTCAAAAAGTTAAGAAATAGATATTGAAGTCTATAAATATCGAATTGAAGCTGAAGCTCGCATCGATTGGGAGGGATTACAAGTGTTGTTAATTTGATAACCAAATTGCCTACATCAACAGCAGCAGCTTGAACTCGTGAACAAACAAGTAAACGATGACGTGTAAGGAGTCCAAGATTGTCTTGCTTATTTTGGAAGGCAAGTGCAACGAACGACAGGGGAGCCTCTTCCAGCAGCCGCCAGTTCCACGGATGATAGACATTAGACGTCTCTTGTGAAAGCGTTATAAGTTTTTGCTGCAGAAATTATGATTAATTTGTACCTGTTTTGACAGTTTGATGTGAAGCGGGTCTAGCAACTTCATTTTGATTGATATCCAAGTTTGGTCATGGTATCGTTGCTTGGATTGGAAGCTTTTAGTTATCATTTAAAGAGTGCGTATAAAGTATTTAAGAGTATGGATTGGAGAGTTATGTAGGTGGTGGTAGTGATACAGAATTACAAGCCAAGTCCCACTAGATTCACTAATAAAGTGAATCTAAATCAATTAACATGCCTGCAGAATTCACTCCCTCCCCATTACAAAATTTAAACCTGTAAGTTACAAAATTTACATTGTTTTAGGTAGTTTTTGGGGAGGTGAAGAAAAAGGATGGTCAAAATCTATCCAACAATAATAGATTTATTTCTAGGGTTGAAAAGTACTTTTGTGGGTTGTGGAGTATACTATTTTTTAGAGTTTTAGAGGTAAAAGGAAGAATAGGGATCGGGGTGATAATAGTGAGAGAGTTGTATAAAACAATAAAAATAAGGTTAGAGGTAGAGTCGGAGTGGTCGGCGATCACACTTCAATGTTCAAGTCAATTACTTAAACTCTTATAGAGTAGAAAGCTTGTAAGTTCTCAAAGATAGAGGCAGGAGATTGAAGAAAACTTCAGTTTTTTGTACAATATGTTTGTGTTTAATTCCAAATAATAATCATGTATGAATGAAAGAATTTGATTATCGTTATATAGTGTACTCTAAGTACCCTGTTATATGGCATATTTACAATAGTGATTATGCTGTTATTTTCAGGATATTTATATTCCTTTTTTCCATTACACTTTTTTGAGCATTTTAAATCACGTATGAAAAATAGTGGATGAGTCATTTGTAAATTTTATCCTTTTGTACATGTGGGGTAGACTATTACTATAAAGGATATCTGCTGTAAGCATAGCAATCAAGGACCACTATTCTCAGTGTGCTGCTTTATCTTTTTTAGTAGTATGACAACTATTTGTCTTCTTTTTTAAACAAAATATTTCTTATTTGATTTCACTAAATTAAATATTAATTTTTTGGTGATTGAGACAGATCACATGGAAGATATTTTTAGAAATTTTTTAACCACCTCAATCTTTATACAAATTACCTTTTATATTTCCTTAAATTATTGAATGTATTTAGTATATCCAAAATACTCCAAGTACCACTAACTAATCAAATTTATATGGAATAAGTCGGGTATCTCGAATACTTTGATAATCACTCTTAATTACAAAATCATTAATTAATAAAATTTATATTAACTAAGTTGGGTATCTCGAATATCCTGATAATTTATTTTTAATCATAAAACTTTACATTCGAAATATATTGCTTTATTATTAATTTTTTATTTTATCCTAAACATACATTTATATGCATTTTTAATATTTGATTTTTCATGGATTTAGTCAAAGAGACAAGAAAAGAAGGGGCTCCTCTTCTTCTTCATTAACTTTAATTATCTTCTCATTCCCCAATAATAATTAAAAAGGAAAAAAAAAGTCGGTGCAAAGAAAAGAAAATGGCCTGTGGACACTGGGCAACTGACAAAATTCTAACTGCCTCTGTCCAAGCAGACCAAGAGCACACACAAAGCACGTGCATCCGAATTTAACTCCAGTTTCACCTTTCGGCACACGAGAGATGACAATGTTCATGTACTTTGCTGCCTATTTATTTATCATTATCTCAAGAGATTCTCTTCCTTCTTTATCCATTTCTTGGTAATCTGTTTATTCATTTTTGCCTTCTTTCTCAATAAATCTTCCAAAGCGTCGTAGTAAATTAAGTGGAGTAAAACATGATTAAAAATGTTTTTGTAGTACGGTCGGTGGGATGGAAGTGAGATCAGATTCAGACTCACGCAAGGGAAGACAACTTCAATGGACGTGGACTGGACGACCGCCATTAATCAACTCAGACTGATGAGAGGAACAACAAAGCTTTCATATTTTTTATAAACTCATGATTTCATTATTTATTATTATTATTATTATTTTATTCTCATATTCTCTGGTCACCACTAAAATCTAAACACTCAAATGTGATAGGCACAGAAATAAATTAAGATTCAGCACCCACTTCATTTTTCAATAAATTCTGTGTGATAGCTGAACAGGCCTACAAATTTCCTTTCTTAAATGCAATCGTGCTCACCATGAGCTGGTTGTTGGTACTTGGTAGGTAGCCAAGCCACCCATGGGGCGTTGCTCTTATTTGTACTTTTGGTTACCTTTTTTTTTTTTCCCAAAACTTTAATTACATATCAAAATTATTTACTAAACTTATCAATTTATTATTTTATTATTACCAACAAAACTTTGAAAAAATGCAACTCGCAAAACTTGCAAAACTTACCCTTATTAAGGCCGTAACGGGTAAGCTGCATGTTACACACACACACACACTCTAAAATCATCAACAATCCCAAGAAGTCATCATATCATCTTTTTCCTAAATGATCCACAACCCTAAAAAAGTGAAAATGCCGGCCACTTTCACAAGCACAGCACTTCATCAAATGCGTTAGTACAATCAACACCCAATTCATTGAATTATTCTTTTGCATAATTATATTATAGAACACGTAAAAATTAACAAAAGTAATACTTTGATAATTCAATTCTCAATGAATATATGATATATCAACCAAATTCACTTACAACACTAAAAAAAAAAAAATTATATATATATATAAGCAGCAGATTTTAAAATAAACTCTAATTTTAACACCTTTCTCCTCTCTCACTCTCTCTACCCACATTATCAATTTCCAACTTATCAATTCCATAATTCACCTTTCATATGCATCTTCATCATAATAAACATTTAACAAACTCTCAAAAATAGAACCCAGAAAAAAAAAATTCAAAAAAACCAACAAGAAAAACTAAAAGGTAAATTTCCAGATCTTGATCCGAAGATCGACCTTACACTTGGACTTATCAGCAGTAGCCACCGACGGGGTCTTACCTTTTGGTAATGCCGCTTTGAAACCTTCACACGTAACCCTAATGCCCAACTTCTTGCTGCTGAGCTTCCCCCCTTTCACTTTCACCTTCGTATCCAGCTTTAATTTTAAAGAAACCCCACTCTTTTTCTTCAGATCCGACTTCAATGACTTCACCGAATCCGTGTCGAGATCACTCGATCCCGAAACGACCACGTTTTTTAGCACAGTCTGGTTCTTTTTGTCCGAAAAGAAACCAGGCACAGTCCCATTTCCGAGGAATACGTCACTCGAAGACAAGGCTGAAATAACAAACGGGTCGTAATAGAAAGTGATGTGGGAGTTGGGGTTCTTCGAAGTGACGGTGAAGTTCAAGAGAGTGGCGACGCGGTTGGTCGACGAGTCGGCGGAGGAGGTGAGGTTGAGGCGGTGGAGGCGGAGGGAGGGGACGGAGAATTCGGGCCGGTGGGGGCGGTAGAGGACGTAAAGAGCGGTGGCGGCAATGGCGGCGAGTAGTGCGAGGATGAGGATTACGAGAATGGTCCAGAAGCAGCAGCAGCAGCAGTAGCTGCGGCGGGGGCGGTGGTGGCGGCGTGCGTGGGGCTGTGGACGGTACGGCGGGCGGAGTGTGGGTTTTTGGGGGGGCGGTGCGGCTGCAGAGACGGTGCCGGCACCGTTGCCGTTGGCGGTGGGTTTCGAAGATGGGAAGACTCTGTCGGACATTCTTTCTTCTTTAAAATTTTTAATTTGGTGTTTCAGATTTGAAGATTGTGTTTGTGATATGTAAAGTGAGTGGAGGGAGACTGGAGAGGAGAGGAAATAATCGCCACCCAAGGAGATGCGTACACCTCACCAAATTTGGAATCTGGCTTTGCTTTCTTTGTCTCAGTCTTGACTCAAAGCTTTGCTCTTATTGCTGCTGTAATTTCCTTTTCGTTGATAACTTTTATGCCAAGTCTTCAATGGGATTTGCCATTTGTTATCTCAACTCATTCCCCCGCTTCTCTCTCACACGTAGACGTTGTAAGATTTGGGTCCCCCCCTCATTTTTTCTATGATTGTTCATCTCAGCACAATAGTTTGTCCTGTTGTATCAATTAGGTCCCTAATTTTTTTTTTAAATAACTAAAATACACATCAGTATATCATTAGTTATACATTGAATATTTAACTACCTTGTATTGCAAAGATTTATTTTCTACCATATATTTGGAAGTATATTAACTTATTTGGAAGAATAAAATAGCACAAGTCTTAATCCTCATCAAACTCAAATTTTACAAGATAGAAAATAATTATTTTTATCTTAATTATACTTCTAATTTTTTTTTTATATATAAAGAGTCCAACACTCAAAGGCATGATAAAGAAAAAGAAAAAATTATGATGAAAGATACAGTATAATATCATTAAACTCTTTTCTTCTTTTTTTATTTTATTATTTATTATCGTGCCACTACTAAATCCTAACTTAAATATTAAAAGGTCTTTTTAGGTAACACTTCCAACTATCAAACTTTTCAATGGTAGCAATCTAAAAAATACAAAACTCTTTCAGAAGCCATTTCCATAATAAATTAACTATTATTATATGTCTAATTTTTTCATATCATACTATCTTATGATTAAAATTGTTAGAAATATATCTAAAATTACTTATTTAGTAACACATCGTTCTTTTCCTATATATGATGACATGAACATGTTTATATTTAATTATTAGATGTATTAATAGAAGAAAATTTTCTTTAAATATTTAAAAATAGATTCACCCATTCCAAAGCCTTATATTTAGGATATGTATCTCGATGTGTCTCTATTGATTTTTTAAATATTATATATATAGAGTAAATTTTCAATTAAGAATTTTTCATCATATTAAAGTTAATGATGAGTTAAAATATAAAAAAAAATTAATATAATATAAAATAAAATATATTATATTAAAGTCTGTATTTTTTAAACTTAATTTTTATTTTAATATGATAAGAATTTCTGATTGAAATATAAATACACACATATAAAAGACTAGGGGTCTATTTGATTAAGTGAACGAACTAAGTCATTCATTGTGAATGAAAATAGGTAGGGATCTAATGTTACCCCCTTTGTTTTTGTCGTTTTAAACTGGCCCAAAAAAAAAAAAGGGTTGGTCTTGTGACATAGTGTAATGTCAGAGAACGTGGGGTCCATGTCGTATGGCGAGGCCCTTGTAGATCGGATGGTTGGAAGGTGTTTTGATTAATGAATGATCTTCGAGTGAATTGACAGAGAATCTTGATTAAATACATGACATGTACAGGCAGATTCTTATTTCTAAATAATTCTAATAATGTTATTTCCCTATTTTTTAAAAATAAAAATTATTAATTTAAATATTTGAGCTGTTTTAACAAAACCTGAAATCATAATATTAATCATACGCAGCTAATGGAAAAAAAAAAAACAATTTAGTGGGCATATTTTACGGCAATTTGATAGCAACTTAGAAAATAGTGGTAGAATTGTTAATCTTGAAATTCTGCTATTAATTAATACAACTTGTCACTTATTTTACGTTTTTTTGGGATTTTGGAAGCAAACAAAGTAGGGTTGATAGAGATTCACCAAATCACAGCCCATTAAGAAGAGCGATATGAGAAGCAAATCCCACCGACGATTCTTGAGAGTTGTTTCTGTTCTGTAGACTGCAGGTTTGGTGGTGGTCAATATAACTAGTTAAGCAATCCAAGTCGCCACTCGCCAGATAGCTAACTTAAACTTAAATCACAAGTCAAAATGTGGAGATTTTTTTATCAATAATTAATGCTGCTTTCGAGGTTTGATTTGAGGATCTTTACGTTAATTCAAGTGCGTCGCAACTACAGTGACTCGAGTTGTGTCAATTAGGATTAGATACCCAATGAGAGAAAGACAAGAATTGAGTTCAATAATTTTTCTAATTAAATCACTCAATTAGTGAATAATTTATAAATAAATAAATTTGAGAGAGTAATGTAACCCCTGCTTCCCGAAGATAAAACTTGTAATAATTTGAAAGAGTGCAATTGCTCGATAATCATGATAATCAGCAATAATGACATTATGTTAAGTGGCGCAAGTAATGTGCCTTGCACCGACACTAGCCAAGGAGAAAAGCTACAACTGAGGTCATCTTATATTTTATCTTCCCTCAATTTTAACAGGAAATTATATCAATGTTGAGCATTTTGGAATTTTCAAAAAACTTGCAATTGACTGTATCACCAAGCCGAAAAATGGAGTCCCACTTTTAGAAAAGACGACAAAAAAAAAAAAGTGCAGAAAATGAATAGAAAGACAGGGCAGGCCACTGCTGACAGGGCGATTCGCGCCAATACTGGGTAAAATACTAGGATTGAAGATATGAACGACATAGCAAGTACACAGCAGGGCACAACAGTCACATACAGATAAACAGTTAACAGAGAAACGATGCCAGCTAATTGAGATAATTTGGGGGATGTTTATTCAAAGCAAATGATGGGAACAGGAAACTAATCCTTAAAACTCTCAACACAATACTTCAACTCAGCAGCAGCTGTTGGTGAAAAAAGAAAATTCATTTGTCTTTATCAGTTAGTTCTAAAGACAAACTCTTCCATTCACACTGTTCAAAACTTTTTCTACAACATATTATATTGTATTATAATTTAGTCAGACATTTGGCCTTTGTGTAATTATTGGCACATGTTCTTGCATGTGAATATGGCATGCCCTTTGTGTTGGAGAGCATGTGAAGCCAGAGCATGTGACGCCAGATTATGATTGTGTGCCATACATGTGGTATTTGAATTGTTAATTTGTGATCTCATTGTCATCTCTCAGTCACAGATGCTTAATTACCAAAAGAAAATCTAGGGTCTGGAATGTCGTAGTCACTGTAACTGTACAATTCAAGCAATATACTTTACAAGGAATGTTGGATTGCATGCTATCAACAAGGATCACAGACGATACATGTGCAACGGTGTTCCCTCTTCCATGCATCAATGTCATTATCCATTATTTCATACGTACTTCAATCAAAATCCTTAAAAGGTCAATGGCGAACAAGATTCAAGGTGGTAAAGAGTGAGTTTTATGGCCCGTGCTTTGCTCAAAGAGCAAGCTACGGGACGAGTGCATTTCCAATTAGAAAAGTCGTTGAAAATCACAATAAGAAAAAGGCTATCATTCCTCTAGAGAATTCGATACAAGGAGGAAAATACAGGAGAATCATCAAGTTCTTCATGGGAAACAAATGAGTTGTGTAATACAAATCACCAAAAAGCCATCATGGTTTCACTAAAAATTCTCAAGCGCCTGCTAACTACTGCACTACCAAAACATCGCATTTCTTCTTCATTTGTCACGGACGGTCTCTTTACAGTCACCGAATCTGTTGTTTGTCCAGCAAACTTGTTAGTAAATAAGAACGGTCAGCTTTTCTCTACTGTAGAAGCAAGTGAACAAAGGCCAACAGGTATACATACTAGATAAAATAAATAAAAAATAAAACAAGGAATTGTGCACTATAAATCATAAACATAAACATCATTTTGCCCCCACATAACTTCCCAGACATGACAGAAAAATACAACATACCTTTGAAGTTTTGTATTTCTACACATGAGCATAACTGAAAGCAGAACATGGACAATTGCTGAGCACAAGTGCCCCAAGGAGTGCCCACTGATTATGTAATGAGTTTTATTATAAATTTTCCTGTCAGCAACAGCTTCAAATTTCGCTAGAAGTTGAAACCCTGTAGCAAAGAGTTTTTAGACCTCTTGAGGGTTAAACATGGCTATTACATTAATGAAAGGAAAGTAAAATTCTCATAATGTTGACTACTGTGCTAATAACTTCAAATTGTGCATGTGCCAGAATCAATGGACTGATAAACACAATTTTGAAAGTAAAACAACGAAATAAACTATTTATGGTGTAAATAATAAAACCATTTTCAGCACTTGGTGAAGTAAGGATACTTGCACATTGTTTCATGGTTTAGTTTTATCAACATATTGACATCAGTGAACTTGGTGAAGTAAGGATACTGACAAATCATTGGAACAGATCAAAGATACTAGAACAAAAATGTAACCTTTGAGAACCTAAATCATGTCTAACACTCTAAATCTTCCTTAAAGAGCTTTGGCCATCAGCACTCTCAAGACTTCTAAACCACCAGTTCTTCCAGGCCGGATGAATTGACACTAACAAGAAATTTCAAAATAAAGAGCTTTTCCTCTACTGCATCCCATCAAAACCTGCAGAGCTCTCTCTGATCTGTCTTTATTACCAGCCAAGTAACACAAACCCTAGAATCAAAATCAAATTTTTATCACATGGATTTTTTTTCTCCCTATTTCAACAAATATTCCGCAATTTTTACAACAGAATGCTTACAACACCCATCATATGAGCTTATATGCAAATTCAGAATAAATCTGAGGGGAAAAAAGGACATGGAGTACCTGCAGCATAAAGCCAGCATCTTGAGTAAGTATACTTGGGTGGGAACAAATATGCGATGCATGGAATGACTACTGTTGGAATCAACTGGAACGTCATGCACAACCGAAAATCATTAAATGTTCTGCAACAAACTAGCAAGCTACATTCAGTTGAAGACTTGTAAATGTTTCAAGTCTGAGTTTGAAGCAGTAGTTGAAGAACTGATAAGTACACCATAAAGGTATCTATAAGCTAACCTGGCATAAATCATACTAAGAAACGAGACTGATACGAGTGCAATCAAACAACTTAATCCAATCTTTGCACCCACTCTCTCAGCAAGCAAACTAGAGAAAAGTGAGGCATATGCTATCATCATCTGCAAAATGCACATTAAGGCAACATAAGGTAGTAGCACCTATGTCATCAAGGTAGAGAAATTTAAGAGGAAATGAAATTCCTTCATTAAAGAAACACAATAAAATTTTTGAGTTCCATAATCAAAATCATTTGACTTTTAGAAAATTCAAAACATAAGTCAAGTTAAGTAATGTAGTCATAGTACGCATAATTGTGACTAGTTAGCTCAGCATGGCAATTCAACTTTCAGAAACAACAAACACTATCGATGCTGAAAGAAACAGTATTTCAGCTTATGTTGCAATTCACAATCAATATATTGAATTAAATTGAAATTCTAACCGGTAAGGTGTCCCACATAACTCTATCGTCATCAGGCTTAAGATGATAGTAAGCAGAACCAAACGCCACACCCGTTATTCCAGCATAGAAAAGCGCCCAACCCCATACCTCGCCTCGGAAACTGCAGCCACTCCATGTCCAAGTCCAAGTCCAAACACCACCCAACAAACCAAAATAATACCCATCATCAAATTTTACTCAAAAAGAAACACTAACACAATAATTAAAAAATAAATAAATAAAAATCAACCAACCTTATGTTAAAAAAAATTCCTTGAAGAGTGAGCACAAACCCCATAACACCCACAATCAAAAATGGGAAATTTGAGAATACGTTCAAAGTGTTAGGCACTCCTGTCACATACCCAGATACGAAAATCACATCAACAGCAACAAAAAATCACATAGTAGATACATAAAAACACATTCAGAGTTAGAGATACCGAAAAAATTGCGCATGTCAGCAAAAAGGTGGCTTTGACGAGACGAAGGGAATTTGGGAGTGGCCAGCATGAAGAAGAGAAAACAGAGGAATGCTCCAGCCCATATACGAGTTCTCTTCACTCTTCCAATCTGTTGACTTGATATCCACACCATTATTTGCTCTCGGCTTTCTCTGTGCAACTGAAAGTGTAATGCTCTACTGAAAGTTCCGCTTTTTTACTTTCTCCTTGGCCTCAGTGCTTGTGTCGCGTGTGTAAATGAGAGGAGTGTCTTTGTTCGTAATGTGTTTTCCGTTTCGGAGATACCAACGAGGCAATGATATGTGTATATTGCGGCAACTTTACTAAGTATATTTTGTTGTACGAACTACGTAGAATTTGCCAAGCGACAGGTCGTTTTTGGTAGGACTTCGAAACGACGTTGCTTTGATCTTGGGGGATTTCGGGAAGGCAAACGTCGTTTCGGACCAAACAGGTGCTTACGTGTTCAAATTCTTACACGGGCTGGCCCGCCTGTCATCACTACAATCACTGCATATCCATTCAACAATATCTTAAGCCAACACATATTACTCATCCGTAACTAAAGGAAAGAATTGTGAAGAAGAGTATTTATCTATATCACATTAGCAAGGCAATTAGGTCACACTTAATTTTATTTTTAATAAGTTAGGGAATTCTATGTTTGGAGGCACTACTCTGCCACATGGCAGAGTCTTAGTAGATTGTCTCACCACCTCAGCATGATGAGGTAGTGAGATAATTCTACACAAACTTCTCTCCTATTATAAGGTGATGAGAAAGAAGAAAGACTGTGTTAAATGAGATTGTCCAATTAATTTACATCACAAGTCTTAAAAAAAAAATGAATTCCCTCTAATTCATGTTAAAAAAATAAATTCTCTAGTTCATATTTTATAAATTTTCTCTCTCTCGGGCTCACTTGTGGAAGAAAATATTATTATTTTTGATAAGTTGAAAATTATTGTTTTTAAAAAAATTATCAGTCATATATATTATGTTTACTTTATTATAAAAAATATTATAAAATTTTAAAATTATTTAATTTTCCACTTAATTTTATAATTTGTATAAACCATCCAACAAAATGTTAATTGTCATTCACAATTGATGATGTCAAAAGAATAATTTAGATATTTAACATGCTAGACATTAGTGGATCCAGCAAAAAAAAAAAAAAAATTAAGAATAAAAGAGAATTATTATTTTTTCTAATTAGCCTTGTTATATCTATTAAAACAACCCCTATAAAGCCATCAAATTTAAACTTGAACTTTTAAGAATTATAAAAGTCTATATTTTAATTAAAATAATAACAACCAACTGTTCAAAATATTTTTCCATTCCTAAAAATGTGATTAATTCTTTGAGTTTCCACGATGGAGAGAAAGTTTTCAGCGACAAAATTCGTGAAGCATCGTCTTTGGAATTAGATAGAATAAACGATAGTTTAGTTGTTTATGAGAAAATATTACATTTAATAGTATTTATAATACTGCGTCGATACTCCATAGGCTACGGTCGACATTAAAATTAAACTAATTTATTTGTCAATTAGGCTGGACCACAAAAATGAGGCATGTAGGCATCTATCTTGCAATCAAGTTTAAGCATATCTCCTGACATTTTCGAAAGGCTTAAGGCTCAAGCTAAGACATTGGCCCATTGCTTCCACCACAATTATAGCATCCCCTTTTGTTGTCGAAGCCACGAATATCTACGTCAATGATAGCATATTCGTTGTTTTTATTACACAATGTTGTTTATTCAATAAAACAGAAAGACAATAACTCACATGACTAGCGAAACTAATTAACAAAACCCTTCTCCCAGCCACTTGAAATGGAAACAAAATTTTGCCCTCCTGCTTCTGACAATTAAAGTTGGGTTGAGATGACAAATCGGGGCTATAGGTGATACTCTTGCCCCATAAATTTGTCTATCTTTGTCGGTACCCACGATGTTACTGGTTCGGCCATGTTCTTTTAAAATGACTATTGACTTGCATCAATTACACCGAAATCTTAGGCACTCACCGCAACTTGAACAATGAATTCAGTTCTGTCTCAGTCCTACTACTAATTAAAAGACCATAACCGTATCGATTATATTAGATAACTTGGAATTTTTGACCCATTTTATTCCACAGACATATAATAAATAGTACCCCACAAAATTTTTTTAAAAAAAAAAAAAAAATCAAAAGTAAAAGTGTAATGTGCATTTAAAAAATGGACCCAGCCACGTAAAGGCAGCCAATTCGAACTCCAATTCCAGACCTAAATTTGAATGAAGTTCGAGGAGGTAACTGGCGAACAATAAAAAATCTGTACTCAACTGTTGTGTTGCCACTGCTTTGCTGGTAATTTTACATACACGTCACAATTGGTGTTAATGAATAGTACCTAAATGAAATCACCCACGTGCTTCACAACCTAGCAGCACCTGCATTATACAGATAAAGCAGGGAGCAGAGCAAATTTCAATTTCCCAAAGTGCCCTCGCATCTAGGGTAATATCCACGGGCATTTCTGTAACTACACAAACTCCACCCAGCAGCACAAATTGACCAGTTCACCTCTGCAACAAAGAGCAGCAGCACACCAAGCCGGTTTCCCTATTTCCATGGAGGCACCAGGCATTGCATGAATATAGAATTTGTGAAATGACCAAAACCACCCCCCAAGGACGATAGAGAAGAAGCACATATACAAAATGAGACTAAAAATAGTAGTGGCATATTTTGAACAAAAAATGTTCTTCAATCTCCAAGCATAATTAAAGATCCTAAGCAGTAGATCTGGAGTTACATTATAACAAATAGACAACCCCTTAAAATTTAACCACAAGTTATTGGAAACCTTATTAAATTATTTTCCAGTTCCTCTATTGACCGTCTCCTTGTACCTCAAAATGGAATCAATCCTCTGCAACTTCAACTGCTGCTTGAACTTGAAGATAAAGTCATCGGCTTTAGCATCAACACCCTCATCATCAGCCTGGGAAGCCTTAGCATTTCCAACTTCTTTCGCAGTAGCTGGCCTGCGAGACTCAACTTCCACAATATCTTCCTCTTTGAAATGGTTAAAAGCAGATTTAGAGCTAGCAGATTTCTTCATTTTCTTTGGAAGCTTCTTGAGAATCTCTCCCGATGCTGGCTCGGTGTCAGATTTGGTCCTGTTCACGCTGCATCCCTTAAGCTGGCCGTAAATCTCATCAAGGGTCTGTTCTTGATCTTGGATATGATCTTCATCTTCTCCTTCTTCATATTCTTGTTCAGGTTCCAGGTGGTGATGCCCTTGGTCTTGATCTTGCTCTTGTTCTTGTCCGTGGGCTTGATTTGGTGAGTACTGAGTATGAGCTGCCTCTTGGCTTTTGTCCAAAGTAGTAGATTCTTGTGAAAAATAGTTGTAAAGATTGCTGGACTTGAGCCTTTGCAACATTGAAGGAGATCCACCCCATTGAGGTGGCTGATGCTGATGCTGATGCTGATACTGAGGCTCTTCTTCTTGTTGTTCCCGTTCATAGTTGAAATGATGAGAAGTGAAATGTGTGTTTTGAGCAAAGTTGGTGTTGGGTTCAGGGGATCTGTAGTTGTAAAAGTTGATAGATTTGAGCCTCTGCAACACAGATGGAGATCTAGCAAGCTGTTGCTGATGGTCATGACCATAATGCTCTTGATGCTGCTGCTGTTGCTTTTGTTGGTCGTTGCCCTTCTGTGTGGCTAAGCTTGAAGTGATAGCAATGGTTCCAATCATGATGTTAAGGAAAACGAAAAGAACAGTGGGAGTGAACCAGCTGTTCATTGAAGCCCAGATTGAAGGTATAAATGATACAGACTCTTCAAACATTGCCATTTTCTTTCTTTTTTATCTTCTTTTTCTCTTTTGGCTTTGGCTGATGAGAGAAGAGTGGAGGGGGGTGAAATTGCTGCGTAGAGACTAACTAAGGAGGGCTTAGAAGAGGGAGGGCTTATTATTTTTATTATTTTTGGGGTGGAATGGATATTTTTGTTGGTCAGTTATGTGAAATTTTTCGTTTTTCAGAATCTCGAGAGACACGTGTACTCACATGACGGCTGAATGAGAAATGGACAAAACCCAAGTGGTGGGTGTGAGTTGATGTGAGGTTGTAGTTATATATTTATCTATTTATTTATTTTAAAAAATATTAATATATAAATAATAATTATATTAATTTAATTTTAATTATACATAAATGACTTCGAGCCCATAAAGTATATGACGGGGACGACACCGTTTCCTTGCTTTCTTTAATATCCTTTTAAAAATATATATATATTTATTAATTTCCTTTAGATTCTGAGTACCGTTGTCGGTTTCCAAGGGCGTCCGTGGTTTAGCTGATGAGAGGATGAATATACGACGTACAATAATATTAATAAGAATTTTACGGTAGAATTTTTTTTTATAATTATAATATATTTTTTATTATTTATTATTTTATATATATGATTAAAATTTATTATCTACAGAAAATTTACTCTGTCGTAGCCTTTGTCTGTTAATAATAACTACCATACCAATCAGATTTTTTTGGTTTTCCTTCCTTCAAATTTATTTAAATCGATACTAATAAATTCATTTATTTCTCTTAATGAACATCTTCACCATGGATGTGTTCCTCATCTCATGAGATAATAAATAAATACAATGAAAAATAAATTGTAACTTGCACAACCAGTGACAGAAAAATGCGTTGAATCTATTGCAGATGAAGGCAGCATTTGTTGTTTTTTTTTTTCTAATTTGAAATTTAAATAGATTTAAATTTAACTAAATTTTGAATAGGCTTGAATATATATATTTGAACGACATATTTTTTTTTTAATATCTGAACATAAATGTTAAATTATTATTTTTAAATAAAACATCTTAAATATAATATTTTGACATATATAACTTTGTAAATATTATTAACTGTGCTTATATTTATTGGTTAAATATATAACAAGTTATAAATAAATTATTTAATTAAGAAATAATATTTACCATAAAATATATGAAAATAAAATATATATCTAACACGTGTATTTGTTTATATTAATATATGATATTTATAATGTTATTTTTAGTATATTATATTGATATAATTTCTTATTAATTACATAAGTCAATCAAGAATTGTTTAATCATTTGAATTAAATTTAATGTATTACATAGACATAGTAAGTATAAATATAAAGAAATAGACCTATTATAAAATATATTTACTTAAAATTATATTATGTTCAAAATTCTCATTAATAAAAAAAATAGTTGAATATACATATATAATAAAAAGATAATTTATATAATAAGAAATAAATTTATTTAATAAGAGTATTAATGAGAGAGAATATTAAAAAATTATTCAAACAAAAATTAAAATTTTTAATTTTTTATTCAGGTTTGAATATCTTATAATGAGATATAAATAATAAAAAATAAATAAAATAAAATTTATAAATATGAAAAATTTAAGATTTAAATTTAAGATAGAAAAACAAACGAACCCGAACACTCCGGTCGACTCCGGACACTCTTGTTGCTAAGGTCTAAATTTTAAAGATTGCTAGGGCCGGAGCAATATGACAAGTTGACAACGTGCATAATGATTATTGAAAATTGAGCGATTACTGGTTTGACAAATTGTTTCATTTGCTAGCGTTGTCATTACTCATTACTAATTTCTATCACGAATCGCATTGAAGATATTTTGAGTAAAGTTTGACGAGATTGACGTAGATATCATAAAGTTAGATCACATCGTATGACAAATATCATAAAGTTAGTTAAACAATATAATGTCAGACTGTATTACAAATACTACATAGTAAATACAATACGTTACTTGTGTATAAGCATATCCTCAAACCCCTCCTCTGCCTCTTCTTTTTATTTTCTGTTTAGGCTCAAACTAGTTCTCACTAGTTTGAAAGAAAATAATTTACCATCTTTGATTTTGTCTCTTAAAAGCTCATGTAAATTCGAGGCTTTAAATGGGCCTCTTTGGTTGAGTCATTTTAAGATCCATAAATGGGCCTGTTTGGGATACCGTGTTTGTTCATTTGAGTAGAGGCAGAGGCAGGCCTAATATTATTGGAGTCACGCTCACGCAGTGGTTATGAATGTACAACTGAGAAGCAAACAGAAAGCATGGAAATTTCGTTGGGTGGTGGTGTGCCGTGTGGGTGGGGGGCAGGGATTTCCTGCTATGCCCTTGTCTTTATCACAGCCTATCAAATATTTTTTATCCAGTAAAAGGGTTCATGCTCTTGCTTACCAACCCTGATGATTAAAAAGGCATATGATTTTATTATTTGAAAGATAAATGAGGACATTCGAACCTTGTGAATGGCATACGGCATTGACGTAATTGAAAAAGACAAGATCCATTTTGGGTTTTTAATTCCAGAAGCTCTATGTAATAATGTCATCATCCAATCGATGACGATTAGTTAACGAATAAAATTAATTCATTAAAATTTGATGGGCATGGTTGTCGTATGCGTGTGGGTGTTTGTAGTTGGTTCATCTGTCTGATTGAGGCAATCTTTCATTGTCGTGTAAGCTTTTGAATATAAATAAATTAAAAAAAAAAAAACACTATCCTTTTTGTGATTACGAAAAATTGAAAAATACATTGCCCTCACAATTGATAAACTGATAACGCAAAAAGGTGTGACAGAGAATGTATCTCCTTCTAAAATTGGAAAATTTATAAAAGTAGTTAAAAAATTTAATAAATATATAAAATAACTAATTAAATTTTTGTTATCATATGTAATCATATATTTTTTATATAAACTTAAATATCCTTAGATCTATAAACAAAACAAATAATTCTCATATATTCTCAACCAACAATTTTTAAAATCCAGCACACCCTAATCCTTAAAACTCACCTGCTAATCATCAATTCATTAACTAGAAAGCAAAAGTTGAGATTAATATTTATTTTATACAATGTGTAATTTTTTATTTTTCGATTAATCAAAATTTATGAGTTATTTTGATTAAATACGAGCTTGGAGACGAACCCAGAAAACTTACGGCGAGTTACGTAAAAGCGTAGAGACAGGCGATCGTCATACGGTGACCGGGTTACGTTCAGCCGTCGCGACAGTAGCACATTGATCGAGGAACCCTAGATGCTGTCAGAGTAAAGGATCGTCAACAAGGGCGTTCTAGTGCGTTGTAGATTCTTATCCAAGACTTGTATCATTTGATGATGCCATGTGAATCGCTAGAAACCTGCTTCAAGAACAGAGGACTGTGTTGGTTGTAAGCGATGTGAATCCGCCTGTCCAACGGATTTCTTGTTGGACAACTCATGTTTTTTTTTTTAAGTACTATTTTTTTTTCTTTCTGAGGTTTAGTGAAGTCAATTGTTCTTCAAATGTGTTTTGATGGATCATGGGAGGAATTGACAGATGGTCGTTTTGAGTACAGAAATGGAAAAAAATAGAACTTTTTTATTTTAAAAAAACTGTACGTTTAATGTATTTCTTTAAAGAGTGTATGAAGTTTTGCAAATAAATCTGAATGATTACAGTATTGAATTGAAGACAACTTTACAGTCGAGATGTTCTACTCAACCCGTATGTTCAATACCAATGGATATAGTTGATGATGAAATGGTAAGAGTTTTAATACATATGAGCTCTAATTCGGTGAATGAGGGTTGCATCCCTGTTTTTGTTAACAAATTTCCTAAAGTAAGAAATCAATAACATGTTCAAGAAGAGAACGTTGTTACACTGGCGACTGTTGAAGAAGAGGTGTTACCGCTGACGACCTCACTGTAACAAGGTTACTCTCCCTTCCATTATAATGATGATCGCATTAATGACACGAATAATACAACGTCAAATAGCATTAATGTCGATTCATACCATATCTCAATTGACGATGAGGACGATGATTTTGGGTGTGCTCCTATTGATGATGATGATAATCATTTGGATAATTCTTGTGATTATGGGGATGATGGGGATGAGGATGATGGGGATAATAGAGATGATGGAGGTAATGGGGATGATGAGCATGATGAGGATCCAGTTGGTGATAGGGAAGATTTGTCTCACTTTAAGAATTGTCATGATCTACGCTGAAATCGGCCTATTATTCCAAGGCCCCATTTGAACGGCGTACAAGTTGACCCTCTTATAAGTATTGCACTAATTTTGCCTTCAGACTTGGTCGCTCCAGATTTTATTAGACATATTGGGTGTAATGATATTTGTGTGGGCAAGTTGTTCGATTCCAAATATAATTTAATGTTGGATTGCGCAAAGTTTCCTTGAGGGATAAGTTCGATTTCAAGGTTGCAAGATCCACATCGACACGTTTCAAGGCACATTATACTTTAATTTCGTGTAAATGGCGTCTTCGGGTAAAAAGAGCATCAAATGAAGAGAATGTACGTTGGGTAGTGATGAGATGTGACAACATACACACGTATCGTAATGAGCCGAGGGACCTTCGTCAAGCAATGAGTCGGGTTATTGGTCATAGTATCGCGAATAAATTTATTCAGGATAAGCTGATATATACTCTAAATAACATCATAGCAGACATTCAGCAAGAATACTTTTTTATCATCTTCATTACAACAAGCTACTTGCCTAAGTAGTGCGTTATGAACGATTGCACCACTAAACATGTAGCTATCGATCTTTGCGAAATGGCCAAATATATCTTTCCTGAATAATATTAATTGTTGTTTCGTTAACTTTCTCTTGATAGCATCCATCACATTCCCAAATTTTGAGGTATTTGTAATACGCCCGGAGAAGTGTTTCGTTTCTGGAATCTTCATCGTGCCTGGTTTTGTGGCCATTGCGACTGTAAAAAAAATCAAACTTTTAATTAGTTAATCTGATAATTAAAAAAATAAAAATAATTCAATATTTAATATTTTTTAAACATTCTGTGATACCGTGCAACAGGTGTGATATGTGATCGCGCGCAGGTGATTTTTACCTTTTGCTCGTGTGATTTCTACTCTTATTGCACCTATACTCCACCTTACAATCACACCATCAACACCTTAATCTTACAATATACCATCAATTATTTAATCTAGTCTAAGAGGCATTTTATCGAGCACCTTGCGTACCACTCTTTAAACCTAAATTTCACTTAACAATCTCCAATATTTATGGGCAATCAATCATAACCTCATCTATATGCATCCATACACTGTTTTTTCACCAATCAAACTTATCAAAATAGAAAAAAAAAATTAAAATTTACGAAGTGAAAATTACCGAAAATTAAGAAGAAAAATACCTCTAAAATACTGCCGAAGATGAGCTCATTGTCAAAAACCCGCTCAACTGCCGTTGATTGTTACCAAAAAATGTAAAATGGAGGTAGTGATTGTTACCGAAGGGAGCCAATTGCCGAGTTTGGTTTTGAGAGAGATATGGGCATTATGAGAAAAAAAAGAGTAAATGGCTAAGGAAAATAGAAAAAATGTAATTGGTTATTTTAGATATTTGTAAAATTTTTTTGGCTATTTTCATAAATTTCCCTCCAAAATTCAGGTAATTTTTTTCATAAAAAGTCATTTTCACTTTTTAGATTTAATATAATAACTCATTTAAATAATAATTTATTTTATCATTATTTCTTAAATAATAGCAAAAAATATTATTTTATGAATTTATAATTAGTTTATTTTATAATTCATTGAAAGTAAAATAAGATTTCTACTATTCGAACTTGTGTGTGTTCATTAAATTTTTTAATAAAGTCAGCTAAAATTTTTAATTAATTAATAATAATAATTATTATTTTTTAATCAGGAATCAGTATTCGTATTAAAATTAAAAATAAGTTAAAAGATAAAAAAATGCATACTATAATACATTATATTTTATTATATAATACTATTAAATAATTTTTATCTTTAATATGTATTTTTTTTAAATAAATGAAGGAGTCTATGTTTATTATTGGTATAATAACATAACTGATTGATTATTTATTTATTTATTTATTTTAACCATATTAAAATTAAGGACAATTAACAGGATTAAAAAAAATCACTATAACGCCTGTGAAATCTATATCTTTTTTATTTTATCCTAAATATATATTGTACAAATTATTTAGTGTTTTTGTTGTTAAGTCATTAAGTTATCATTAAATTTTAAATTTATACAAAAATGCATGTGTTTTTTAATTGTGTTTGTGAATTTTATTTTAAAATAATTTACATATCGTTATTTAAAAATTATATTTTGTTCTCAATGAATTATATAATATATTAACAAAAGGGTATTTTAGTATATTATTTAAAAAATAAAGATAAAAGATAAAATGTATTATTATTTAAATAATAAAAATAAAATAAATTGTTATGTCAAAGTGAAAATAATATTTTCCTTCATTTTTTTATGTAAGACTTGCGTGGATCGTTCTTTTTTTTTAAAAAAAAATTGAAATTCGTATAAGGAATATCTATATATAAAATATATCCACTAATAAATGTCACACATATTTTAATTTGAACACAGTAAGATATCATGAGTCTCTTATAATATCTTTCTTTCAAGAGATTTAGTCCTCTTAATTGATATCGTGATGAATTTTCTGTGCAAATCTATATAATACAATATGAAGTTCTCTACATCTTAATCTTTGATCTAATAAAAAACCACCCTATACTACACAAAACAAAACAAAATATACATAATCACCACATATTTAATATCTTTGTAAAAGTATTATTGAGATATTTAATCATTCTTTAGTTACATCACAATTAAATGAAGGGTAGTCTTTTTTTTCGCTAAATATGAGTGGAGTAGACTTCCATCAAATATTAATGATGATTAAAGTTTGAATTAATGTATACTAATCTTAGTAATAATCTAATTTATAAATATCAGTTAAAGTTTCATAAAGTCTCATATCTTATGAGTTATAATTTTGAGTAATAGTTTCACGTTTAAAAAAAAACAATCAAAGGATATAAATAGAGAAAATAAACAAACAAAAGGTAAAAGAAAAAAAGAAGCAAAGTTTGTTTAATAAAATTTTATAGAAGAGTTTTTTGTATATAGAAATGTGGTACAAATGATAATAAGGTGCGTTTGGTATATTATATTGTATTGTATTATTTTAATATTGGTATATTATATTATATTAGTACTATTTTATAACAATATTATACAATATTTAGTATTACACCATATTATATTAATTTTTTTATAATTAATATAAATTATATAATATATAATATTAATTATATTATTTTATATTAATATAATTAAATTGTATTGATATTTTATATTATTATTATTATTATTATTATTAATTTTAAATTAATATAATTCAAATTATTCATATTTAAAATTTTATTATTAGTTATATTAAATTATAAATTTATTAATAAATTATAATGTAAAAAAATATAATATTATTGAATAATAAATTATATATTTATTAATTTATATTAATAATTATAATGTAAAAAAGAAAAT
The DNA here is from genome assembly GCA_025617385.1 of Murraya koenigii. Taxonomy (NCBI): domain Eukaryota; kingdom Viridiplantae; phylum Streptophyta; class Magnoliopsida; order Sapindales; family Rutaceae; genus Murraya; species Murraya koenigii. The sequence continues at coordinate 4,211,188 of CM046817.1, read as the reverse complement.
TTATATTAAATTAAAAAGTTATATTTAACAAAAAAATTATATTTATTTATTATTATTAAATCAAAAGCAAAAAAAAAAAAAAAAGAGGGCCTTATTCATGCTTAAAAAAAAGGAGGGCCTTATTCATGCTTACTTTTTAATTAAATATGTTATTATATAAAATTAATACAATACAATATTTAAATACTGTAACCAAACACGCCTACAGTAGAAAATAGAGGAAATTCTGAGTGCGGACGTAATTAACTTTAAAGTGCCTCGATGTACTCTCTCCTCTTAACACACGCAACGAGAGTTGCCACGATCATATTAATTAATATATTAAAAGAAAAAAAGTATGTATAGATATATATATATATTAGTCCATCATCATGTGATGTGCCAATCGATTCGAACATGAAAAATAATAAAGAATTATACAGGTAAAAGGAGTCGCTAAAAAAAGTGTCGACACTATCGCGTTCGTTCTCAAGCAAAAAGTCGTAGCGGAATTTCTCAACCCTCCTCACCTGCACCGTCTTGCGTCAAACTATGTCGACACTCTTTGCTTATCTCCACGCCCTTTTATGTTGCTTCATCCACATCATCATTTTCATTTTCGGACGCCAATCCCGCTGGCATTTGTCTACGCCGGGCCTTCTTCAGCAGTGTCTGTATTTCTCTCTCTCAAGGCATTCGTTCTTGTGTTTGCTGATTAAAAACCCCATCACCATCTTCCAGTCTAATTATTAAAACCCGACCCCCACCTTTCCCATCCCATGTTATTCATCGAGGTGCGTTCGATTCTCTCGCCGTCTTCGGGATCCTAACCTCTGTTCTGTTTTTTGTTTTTCTAAATTTAATTATCCTTTGTTCGTAATACGCTGTCGTTTTTTCTTTGGTTTCTCAGGATCTTTGGGAATTGCGTTTTCTCGATCATTTTAGATCAAAGACGAATGCTTTTTCTGGTAATTTTGTTTAACTGTTCGACTGAACTTGCTTTTTAATTGTACAATCCCTAAAAGTCTTATTATATATCTATTTGTTTTTCTTTCAAAGGTTCCTTTTTGCATGCTTTTTCTGATTCAATGATGAAGTCGAGTTGCGATTCCACGGACCTCGAAGTCTGCCGCGACGATGAGGCGGCCCTTAATCTCAAATTCGTCGCCATAGCCTCCATCCTCATTGCCGGAATCGTTGGAGTCGCCATTCCGTTAGTTGGGAAGCACCGCCGGTTCTTAAAAACCGACGGCAGTCTATTCGTCGCCGCCAAAGCGTTTGCCGCTGGTGTCATTTTGGCTACAGGTTTTGTTCACATGTTATCTGGAGGATCCGATGCGTTGAATAATCCGTGTTTGCCCGATTTCCCGTGGTCCAAGTTCCCGTTTACTGGATTTTTCGCCATGATGGCTTCGCTTTTGACGCTGCTTCTGGACTTCGTGGGGACACAGTATTACGAGAGGAAACAGGGCCTGACCCGGACGACCGAGGATCAGGTTCGCGTCGGGTCATTGGATGAGGACTCGGATTCGGGAATTGTCCCGGTTGTGGAAACTAAGGACTGGAATGGGAAGGTTTTCGGTGAGGAGGAAGGTGGAGGCATGCACATTGTGGGGATGCATGCACACGCGGCTCACCATAGACATAATCATCCTCATGGCCAGTACGCATGTGAGGGGCAAGTGAAGGAGCCTGGCCATGGACACGGGCACGGGCATTCTCACGGGTTTGGTGATGGGGATGAGGAAGGTGGCGTTCGGCACGTCGTCGTTTCGCAGGTACTCTAGATTTTCCACCATTTAACTTTTAACTCTTTGTTTGGATGCGTTTTAACTGTTTGTTTCTAGTGTTTAATTGTGTTGGTTTTGGAGTCTGTAACTTTATCTCAGCCTCTGATTATGACACTGGGAGCTATTATCTTTTTATTTATCTATATTTTCTTTTATCGTTAGATATTGAAATGTGGTCACTCCTGATCTACTGGTGCTAGGTGAAAGATTGGACGTGGGTGGGTCGGGTCAATCCACATCTCAATGACTTTTGCTTTGCTAGTGTTGGCTGTGATTTTTGAAAACAGTAATATAACACTTGGCGGTGCAATACTTGTGCCTTATTGCAAATTTATAACGTTTAAGATTACAAATTATATTGTTGCAAGGGTATATAAAACTAATTGATATGTGCTTCCCCTTAGCATTAAGAGTTTTCTTTTGTTTCAAATTCAATTGCTGAGAAAGTGAGTGGTGATAATGTGAGATGCCCTTAACTTAAATGTGGAAACTCAAATATGTTTAAAGATGAAATGGGGTTTGTCCTAATTGGAAATCTGTTGTCATATTTGCAGGTTTTGGAACTTGGAATTGTTTCACACTCGATTATCATTGGGATATCACTTGGAGTTTCGCATAGTCCATGTACAATAAGACCCTTGATAGCAGCATTATCCTTCCATCAATTCTTTGAAGGATTTGCACTTGGAGGGTGCATCTCGCAAGCTCAATTCAAGATCCAATCGGCCACATTAATGGCATGTTTTTTTGCCTTAACAACTCCAGTAGGGATCGGCATCGGTACTGCAGTTGCTTCAGTTTACAACCCAAACAGCCAAGGGGCTCTGATTGTTGAAGGAATCTTAGATTCAATGTCAGCAGGCATTCTGGTGTACATGGCTTTAGTGGATCTAATTGCAGCAGATTTTCTCAGTAAAAGGATGAGCTGCAATTTTAGACTTCAAGTAGTGTCTTATTTGATGCTGTTTCTTGGAGCTGGATTGATGTCATCGCTTGCAGCCTGGGCTTGACAAACTATTAGATTATTGTCTTTTGGTTATTTGTCTCCCCACCTATAATTTTTTTTTTTTCTCCTTTTTCCAGTTTTCAGAGCAACATGAAGAGAAATTTGTTCAATTCTTTCATAAAATTGCTTTAATAGGGGAAAGCATAGATGTAAGGAAGAATCAAGAAATTGTATCGGTAGATTGTGATAATGTAATCGTTAGGCATGAAAATTTTCTCTCTTAATACAGATTGTTGCTGACGAGCAAATTCTTAAAGTTAAAAATTTCTCTAGTGAATCAAAGCAATCTTCTGTGAAGTTAATTTAACATTTTGGTTGTGAGTCTGTGAATTCATACCAGTGAAAGTAGCTTTACTTCTCTTACTAAGTGGAGTAGCGGGAAGCAAAGTATCCATGTTCTCACAACTTTTAGTTCGTCTGCGGAGAGCAGAGGGAAGATACACATTTTGTTGGTGAGATACAAGTTAGCACTGCTATTCTGGATTTTAGATAGAATCTAAGAAGAGGTTACTTTATAGTTTACATGCGTAGCATTTGCAGATTTCAGTGCAATTATTACACTTAACACAATTCACAAAGATAGTATTCGTTGCTTGGAATGAGATGTACATGTGGTTGACCAAATCCCAAAGCGCAAGAGCCAAGCGATAATGTCTGTGACTAGGTGTTGGGGGGTTTGTCCTGTAATATTTTGAGTATATGTGGAAGAAATATTACAAAAATTTTGTAAAAACATCAAACAATTGGCAAGATGGTTGGTTGCATTTACGTGAAAAATGGGAAAACCAAATGAGCCAGTCTCAAGTCCCCTTCAGTTTCAGCAATGCGACTTTCTTACAGTGGTCCTCTGCTGGTCTATCTGGTTTGCCAGAAACAACATTTTTCATGATAGATTCCCTCTTAGTCCTCAAGAAGTGGTAAATAAAGTAGAAGAATTTTTTTTATCTCGTTAGAGAAGCTGCCACTCATCGTAAGCAAGATTTTCGTTCAAGGAATCGAGCAGATGTCAAGTGGAAACCTCCACCTCAATTTGTGTACAAAATAAATGTTTTGTTGGAGTTGGAGTGCCGATCAGGTGAAGTAATGGCAGCATATTCTCATAGAATCAGGTGTCCAAATGATGTGGAATTCGTGGAGGCTGTCGCGGTAAAGAATGGAATGAAATCGCCGTGGACACGAGTTAGTGCCGGTAATTCTTGAATCAGATGCTCTAATAGAAATATAACTATTGGATGTGAGGTTGAATGGGCTATCCATGAAATTACTGAGCTACCGGATGGAAATTATTTTCAAGTGGCGTATGCTCCCCTTGAATGCAACGACGGAGCTCATCATTTGGCAAAATTGGCCATTAAAAGTCCAAATGAACAGGCTTGGATAGACGATGCTCTTGAGGAAATTTTTAATGTTGTTGTATAAGAATGCAGACACTGTCCGTAACTTTTTTTTTTTTCTTTTTAAATGGTCTAGTAAGTGGTGCATAAAAATAGAATTTGCTTGGGTGGACTCTAATTTCTCATTGGATTTGGATTAGAGAATAACCTCTACAAATTAATAATGTTGTAATTAGGGCTAGTAGAAAATTTTTATGGGACATGACTTTTCAGAGATTTTTTTTTATTTGGGAAGTGTACATATTCTGATGATTTGTATTTTGTAGTGTGATTTTTATAATAGATTAATGTTAATATAAAATATATTATTAAACTAAATTTTTTTTTATTTTAATATGATTAAATCAAATTAAAAAATAAAAAAATATATCGTTTATTCAAGGATCCTTATTATTATTTGAAGAAGGATGAAAATCCCCTTAGATAGTTTTAACATGGATGAGGAAGGGATAAAGACTATATAGAATATCAGAGATGGGTATGGGGATACTGGTCCCCTCCCTTCCCCTCCCCTTCCCTCCCAATTGTCATTCTTAATTGTACCACATTAAATATATTAATTAAGGAAAATAATTTTCTCCCAATTTTTTTTTCTTATAGCCTTTATTATTTTTTAATAATTGGTCAATTATGTATTTTTATTTATAAATTTTCTTTTTGTATATAGAAGGTGAGATGTTAAATTCTCAACTTGCAATAAAATAAATTCAATGAAATTATTTTTTTGGTCAATTAAAACTATATTTTGTGGATTAATTTACATTAAATTGATTAGATAATCAATAAGTAAAATATAATAAATTTTAGATCCCTTAAATGTATGTTCATGAAATTGTAAATAAACTGAATAAATTAATGATCGATTAATAAGTGGACTAAGATCCTCTCCGACTCTCCTTACTTTTTAATAATTAGTTAAATATATGATAATTAAACTAACTTTTTCAATGAACATGCACATTGAGTTATATTTTATTTAATAAAATTTCATAAAATATTTATAATTATAATAAATTATTAATTTATGATATAAATAGAATCACAATATTTTTACGAGAGTTTTTATAAAAATATTATCTTATTAATTTATAAAAAATATTATTTTAGCTTATTAGCCTAAATAGAGGTCGTAAAAAATAATTTATAATTGAGATTATTAATTTATAAAGTATTAATTTTTACGTGCACTCAATTTTTTACTCTTCCAGATGGAAGGAAATGACCTGACGTGTGAAGTGTAGGTCGGAATGGAATTTTTTTTTGAATTTTATATGAATAGCAAAATGTTTAAATAAACCTTTCATATTATCTCTCCCTCCTATTAAATATATTTATTTTTTAATATAAATTATCATTGTCCCTTTTTATTTATTTATCAACTTTTGTTTTTTTTTTGTATTCAACTATTAGTCTTATTTTTAATTTTTTAACATGAATGTGAATTTTAAACATAATAAAATTTTAAGTGAATGTATTTTATAATAAGTCCATCTCTTATTATTATTTTTATGATAAATTTTGAATACCAATTAATACATTAATTTTAATTCAAATAATTAAATAATTTTTAGTTGACTTACATAATTAACAAGAAAAAAAAAGTCATATACTATACTTAAAATAACATTATATGTATCGTATATTAATGTAAAAAATATATATATTAAATATATTTTTTATTTTTCATATTTTATTAAGGTACGTGTTATCAATTCTTTTTGCTAATAAAATAATATACATACAATTTGTCTAGTGTTTAAAAAATAAATATAATTATTCACATATATATATATATATATATGTATGTATGTATGTATGTATGTATATCAAAATACCATATTTTGAATTTAAAAAAAAAAAAAAATAACACTTGTAATCAAAAATTAAAAAAATATGTTGTTCAGATACCGAGATACATATTTAAAATCTAATCGAATTTTAGAAAAAAAAAGCTATACTTTAATAATTAAAAAAAAAACGACAAACATCCAAAACCCGAAATCAACGCGAGGCTGTCTGAATATGATCTGTATATTTTTAAAGCAATTAAAAAAAAAAAGAAAGAAAAAGAAAAGCAATGCAACGAGATGTGAAAATGGTATGAAAAAAGAGAGCTTCAGAGCGTGGCGGTGTCACTGAGGGAGACAGTCGCATCATCACAATTCACTCATGAGCGTCACTTTTTCCGGAAACTCTACTTCCAAGCTAGAAGAAGCAACGACACATCATTTCACACCCAACAGTTTCCCTGTCTCAGCATCACAATTCACCAAAAATGCCACTCTTCTCCCACCGCCACAACTCCTCATCTCTTTCCGCCACCGCCACCACCACAAGCTCGTCCTACTCAGCCAAATACCAAAAGCTTCATAAGCTTAATTCTAAAATATCCCTCCCCATTCTTCTATTTTCACTTCTCTCCCTCTTCTTCGGCCTCGCTGGCACAATCTTTGCCGTGAACGCCGTCCGCCGCCCCAGTCCCCTACCCGTCTACCGTTGCGGTAGATCCGAAGACACTTTCCGCGCATTCTACGCTCTATCCGACTCTCTAAAACTCCGCGATAGTGGAGCTCTCCTTGATCGCCCCAAGCTTCTCGGGTTCGTCGGGATTCAAACCGGCTTCGGTTCAGTTGATCGCCGGGCTGCTCTTCGCAGCACTTGGTTCCCTTCTGACCCAGATGGACTCTTAAGGTATATATACTTAAATTATTTTATCAAAAAATCTTTTCTTTTCTTCTTTTTTTTTTTATCTATAATTGTCTCAAAAAGTCCAATATACATACATTATTCGACCTTTTTGTTTGGTGGCGGAGAGATGGTGTATTAATAACTGAGAAAATATGCTGGTTAAATTTGTTATATATTTTATAGATTAGAGCAAGCTACTGGAATAGCATTTCGGTTTGTAATTGGGAAATCAAAAGATGCAAAGAAGATGGCAGAGCTTGAGAAAGAGATTGATAAGTACAGAGATTTTATGCTTATAGATGTTCAGGAAGAATATTTAAAGCTTCCTTATAAAACGTAAGAGGTGAAGTTCTCTTTGTCATTTTGATTAAAAAAAAAAAAAATGGTGGCTTGATTGGTGATTTCTTCTCTTCATTTTTTGTTATTGTTAGGTTGGCTTATTTTAAAGCAGCTTTCCTGCTTTTTGAAGCAGATTATTACGTCAAAGCTGATGATGACATTTATTTGCGCCCAGGTATATGAAATAATGAAGATATGCATCACACATTCTGTGACTCTTATATATGCATTTTGACATAGTAAATTTATTTTCTTTCAACTGCTTCAGATCGTCTTGCAACTCTTCTTGCCAAGGAACGTAGCAATCCACTGACTTACATTGGTTGTATGAAGAAAGGACCTGTGATCACTGACCCTAAAATGAAGTGGTATATTGATTTTGCTGATTAAAACTGTTATCTTTCTGATATCGCATATTTTAATTATGTTTAAATATTTTATTAGTTGATTTATAATTTTGAAAAGTTCAGGTATGAAAAATCAGGGCACCTTATTGGAAATGAATACTTCTTGCATGCTTATGGTCCTATATATGTTCTGTCTGCAAATGTGGTGGCCTCGTTAGCTGCTGCAAGAAATAACAGGTGTGCATTTGGATGGAGTTTTCCTTTTTTTTTTTTTTTTTCTCATTGGTCTTCATATATTCACATTTTATTATCTTGTTTTACCAATTAGTTTAAGATTGTATTGAAAAATGACTGAGAATATCCATTGGAACCAACAAAAAGCTGAAATTTTGTGTGTCCAGATGAAATTATTTTACCTTTTTCCCTGAAATGATGTTGGGATCAAAAGGCTTCATTGCATACATTAGGAAAATTTTTCCTTTTCAAATGTTAATTTGACTTGCTCTACTGTTTATGTAATAATGCCTTCTCTGTTCTCTTTCAGTTTTATTTTGTAATCTTTCTTCCTGTTATGCTTTTTTTGATTGATATGTTCTGCTTTTCAGTTTGAGAATGTTCAGCAATGAGGATGTAACTATCGGGTCATGGATGCTTGCTATGAACGTCCACCACGAAGATAACAGAGCAATATGTGATCCTCGATGTACGTCCACATCTATAGCAGTGTGGGATATTCCAAAGTGCTCAGGTAACACAGTTTTATTACTTGCCTTGCTGTAATTATGTATCTTGTTATCACATGCCCTTCTGTAATTAGGTTTCTTACTTTCTCAAAGAACTGTCTTGATATGTGATTTCGATACATATAAAATTAAGATTTGAAAATCCTGCTTTCTGTTAAGTTCTGATGATCACGTAGTCGTTACACATGAAATACGTAGATTTCTCTTAAAAGCAGTGAGATTGATGGACCACTTGTTAGGATTCTGTAAATTTCTGATGAGTTTGTATTAGATTGAGTTGATGAGATGGTGCTATTAAGGTTGAGTTTGAGGGGAAATGCACAATTTTCAAATTTTCAATATTAGCAAGGGCAAAAAGGAAATCTAAACGCATTGAATAGAAGCTTTTAGCCCATAACAAGTCATGATAATGTTATACATTTTACACATATCTTATACTCAGGAATATGATGAGGTGGGATGGCTGCCCCATGGATAACAGGGTTTACAACCACACAACCTATAACCTTCTCTGTACAAGATCCCCAGCCCATTCCAACTTGCAAGGACAGATCCCATTTAGATCCTTCTCCTGATTTGACTGCCATTATAATAAGGATGATGATTATGAGGACGAAGCCCATCGGTAGAGCAAGGGATCCGCTAGATGCAAGAGAGGTTGCTTGAATGCTGTGGTAGTGCTTCTCTATGATTGATTGTTGTTCAATTCCTCCAAACCCTTGATCCTGCCATTTTGAGCCACAGCACTGGCTCTTGAAATCTAGTATCCAATAATTCAAGTGCCTTAGAATGCTGGGGATAGGTGGACCCATCAATATGCTGCATATGTTGTCTAAACTTTGACGTGGTCAGTTTCTGGGTCCACTACTGGACATGGGACCTTCAGATGCTGATGACCAGTTCACTGCAAAATCCATAAACATTTGTTGTGGACTGGAATACAATAAGATAAATCTTCAACAATAAGAGATTACGTGTACTCTTTAACAACTTTTGTTTAGCATTTTTATTTTGTATAGCTGGGATCGTTTTTTTTGTAATCTGTTCCTTCATAATTTTTATCTTTCTTCTTAAGTTGATGGATTAGAGGGACCTTGAGACTCATGGGGCCTAGAAACAGATTTGATGCCTGGTGATTTTGCATATTTTCACATTTTCAATTTTATTACATTTTTAGATGATGGTTTAGAGGGAGCTTGGTGCATGCTGGACAATGCATTATGCTACAGTGATGATCCCTGAAATCTTGCATATTCATCATAATTGCAAATCCTTTGCCAGTTTATTTTTTCCTTTCTTCCATCCCCAAAACAATTCACTGATGCTCGTAGTGCTCCTGCTTGTTGACTTTGCTTCCATTGAAACTTCTTTCTGAGTAAGCACTGCTACAGAGAATGGTAAAAGAGTTCCTTTCTTGCTTTAATCAAAACTTCTCAAGCCCAATTTCTGGTGGCACAGCCTCTGCACAAGCACTGACGAAGGGGGGATGGGGAAAGCTACAGGCCCAAAGCTTCTTCGACTCTTCTGAATCCTCTTTGATGATTGAATTGGATTTAAAATTCTTTAATTAAGAATTTAAGAAGGGAATGTACGGGAATTTAATTATTCTGCAAAGTTAACTTTTGAATCCTCTCTGATTACTGGTTTATCATTATATTTCAGGTTTATGCAATCCAGCAATCAGAATGAAGGAGCTTCACAACATCAGTATGTGTTCCAAGAGTCCTACGTTGCCACCGGATGATAGATAATTTTGAACTGAAACCTTGCATGCCACTAACTAGGCCAGTTGAGATGACTTTCTTGAAGCTACATCCAGAATAGTCCATGTTGATTTTTCTGCCCTACTTGATGCTTCTGGTATAAGTAATGTCCTCCACTAAAAGCATTCCATTCCAATACTTAACTGCTTCACCTGTTTCTATCTTAAATAAGGAATCTTGCTTGAATGGTGTCACGAAAACACTTTTATGGTACTAAAGCTTTCAATGCATTTGCGGAAGGTGCTGCTGGTGTTGGCCAATGTAAGTGTATGGAAAATGCATTTGGAGAGGTTTATAGGGGTTATTGCTCATTTGTAGTAGTCCGATATATAATGCTAATTCTTTCACTGTAAATTTTGATAGGACTGGTTCCAAGTGTTGTGATGTACATTACTATTGTAATTGTTCTAGAGGGGCTTTTGGATGTATCTTGAAATGAAAATGTTCCCTTTCCAATTTAGATATCTTGAAAAAGTTAGGAGAGTCGCAAAGTTGAGAAAGTGACGAGGAAATATAATGTGATGAAAGTACTGAACAAGTGATGGAAAATGTTGAGAAAAAAAATCTGAAGAATGTGAAAAAAGTGATCAGAAAATATAATGTGATGATAAAAGTTGAAAAAGTTATAATATATGTTGACAAAATAATATCAAATTAATGGTGAAAAAGTAATGAGAACATTTTGAAAATATTACAAAAAAAATAAGTAGATTAGAATTATGATAAGAAATAACGAGAAATGAAATGATTGTAAAAGTCGAGAAATATTGAGGAAGTGATAAAAAAGTGACAAGAACACAAAATTGATGAGAAATATTAAAAATGATGAAAGTATAATGAAAAGTATGAGAAATGTTAAATCAGTTTTAGAACATTAAATGCGACAAAAAATTAAAAGAAAGATTGAGGAAAAAAATGTAAAAAGTAACAAGAACATAAAAGTGGTGAAAAATGTTGATAATGACAATAGCATGATGATAAATTTAAATAAGTTTTGGAACATTAAAAACAATAAGGTTAAAAAATGAAAAAAACAATTATTGAAAAAATACGAAGAAAGAGAAAAACAAATTAAAAAGCTGGTGATAAACTTTGGAACACAATATTAAAAACAAATGACTAGAAATTACTAAAAGCAGTTTTAATAAGTAATAAATATCATAACTAGTATATTTAAACAAGTAAGAGTTTGTTACAAGTCCGAAGTATGATGTTTCATTAATTTCAGACATTTTCTAAATATCATAAATACATTTAAGAAAGTAATGGATTGTTTATTAAACGTCTGAAATCCTAAGTTTTATTAATTTTAGATATTTTCTAAAATTTATTTATTTATTTATTCTAATTTATGCCCATTTTCAGATATTTATATCTAAATAGAAAAAGTAAAATTTTGTGACTTTTACAAATAAAAAAAAGTTTGAATGAAAAATAAATATTATATTTTAAAAATATATCTATAAAATATATTTATTTCCTAAACTATAAAATCTAATAATTTTTGTTTTGATTAGCAAAGAAATAAATGTCAAATAACTATATTTAAGTTTTTTTTAATTTTTAAAAATAAGTAAGATGCCACTTATATTCCAATATTAAAAAAAAATAACATTTCATTAAGATATTCATATTTAGATTTATTCAAAATTTAGAAAAATTCAAATCTATTTAAATTTTAGATTAAAAAATAAATGGTACCTAAGTATTTGTATCTTAAACCTTCCATGGCCGATCCTTCATAAATTAACTGCATCTAATAATCACTATTTTCTTGATTTGATTTGCTAATTGATAACTTATATTTTGCTTTGCTCAAACTCTAATATTCAAGGGCAGGAGAAAGCTCTCCACTCTACTCCATGATTTGATTTGCTAATTGATAACTTATATTTTGCTCTACTCAAACTCTAATATTCAAGGGCCCAAGAAAGTTGTCCACTTTATTCCATTATTTGATAATTGAGGAATGATTGAAATTAATCGAACCCTTATTTTTAACATTATAAGTACAAAGCTCTTTTATTAGGTTACAAGCCTATTGGTGACACATGTTAAAGTTAAACTATCCAAATAAATACACGAATAATTAAATGTTTTAAAATGGCAAATTCATGGACATGTGACTGCTGAGATGCAAGCAAAAATACTTGCATTTACGCTGCACTATGTAATAGCTATTAGCTTGGTGCTGTAGTACAAATACCTCCAATAAGAAAATTTGGAAGAGCAGAAGGAAAAAACTAGAGACAATTAATCATTGTCTTTGAGGACAACATTTTGCTAATCTGAGGTTTAGATTGGATTTAAACCAAAAATTAACATTTACGATACTTTTTATTAGAGAACATCTTGAGACAGTTTTAATTTTAATATTATTTTTTGATAATGACTTTTATGTCTATAAAATCTATTTGTATTTTATTTATTTATTTATTTTTAAATAGGCATATGTCTTTTATATTTAAGTTTGTCAAAATGAACATAATGTTATAGTTGTGGATAAGGATAATTAGGGGTGCACAAAATCAAACTGGACCGAAATTACTCAATTTAATTTAGATCAGTCTTGAAGCAAAAAATCAAATGGTTTATAAATTCAGGAATTGAATCAATTGGCTTATTTATTTATAAAAATAATATTTATTTATTAGAAAATTCTTTTACATTAATATTTTTGTATAAATCATGAATTGCAATGATTACAATTGAATTAAGAAATAAGTTCAAATTGAGGTAAAAAGTTTAAAATTTTAGCTAATATAAAAGAAAACTTATCAAAGCTCTTAAACCAAGCCAAACTGTAGAAATTTGATTCATTCTATAATTCGATTCATACTTAGTTTATATATTTATGAACCAATTGTTTTTAGTTGAATTCAGTTTAAGGAAAAATCGAAGCGAATCGAATCAAATAGTGTAATACTTTTTTTACCTTTATTATATAGATAACAAAGCCAGTCCTATCTCTCTCTTCTGGAAATCTTGTACCCATTGGTTTCTTTCTCTCAGCTGAAGAGATATCATCTCTCCAGTGAAATACTTTCTTATTTTTCTAGAGTTTTTGTCTTTTCTTTTTATGATAGGGTCTATATCTACCTGTATTTAGAATCTAAGATGGTCTGTCTCCACCCACATCTCATTTTATAGTGATTTTCTTTCCACTAAGCTGATCTAGTCGATTTGTAGTGGCTTTTGTTTATTTTATGTGTTATGTGGTAGTATCATTCTAGATTTAAGCTTTTATAGTTTAGATATGGAAAATCTCAATCTTTAAAAATTTGGTCATTACAAAGGATACTATACTAGTCGGAAGAACTAGTCTAATGATAGAGAGAAATCAAAAGAACTAAAAAGACGTATCTCATATATCTCATATAACTATTGTGAATAAAATTTAGAATGAGAATTGTTAATGAGATAATTGAAAATTGCTACCATGTCAAGTGGGTTTGAATCTCAGAAAGGAAAATCATATCCCTTAAAGGTAGGGACGAGGTCCATCAGGTGGGAAGAATGAAAACCTCGATTCAAGCCATAATTGAGTTAAAAATCGCGAGCCAACAATGCTAAAATGATGGGATACTGCTTATCACTAAGAAAGAATAACAGAAACACTACAGAAAAATGAGCAAGAAAGTGGTTCTAACACCACTACGCTTACAACGGTCGAAAATATAGCGGAATAATGCCTACTCAAGGATGCATGCTCCATTTCTTGTCTAAAAAAATGTGTATATTAAGAAAAATCACCATAAAAAAGGTATGAGCACTCTAAGAACTAAAAACTCACTTAATTTTATTCCAAAAAGATCCTTCAGGGCTTAAGAATCGGAGTGGGAACGCCGAAGGCCATTACCTCTGAACCCAATTTCATTATTTTCTTGTTTGTTACTGTGTGTGCATGTTACCTCCATCTGTTGCATTTGGTTCGACCCTATAAGAGAAGAAATCAGGCGTCAACAGTTAATGTTAGAAGGAGAGCTGTCTGCCAATACAGTTCTGAGTCAATAATTATGCAATCACAAATACTAGAGTCTCTAAATTCGCAGCAGAAGCAAGATGAAATTCGGTCGAAAAACGATAATCCAAATGAAGTAGAGTCACCACCACTAGGCCCATAAAGTTTGCTATAAATTTCTATTCAGAGGCCGCATTTAGTTAGTTGAAATTCAGTTTAAGTGTTTGAGAGCAAAGAAAGTTAAATGAAAAGCAAAGAAAATGAAGCTGGATCTGGAAACAGCTTTCTTATTCTCAATGATCTGATTTTCATTACAGAGGAATATACAAGTTGCTGCCTTATATATAATTCAATGTTAAGCTTAATGCTTGTAACTAACTCCAGCTAATCATTAATATATTATATTAACTTGAGAAACTAAACATCACGTGCATAATCTCCAGGTGCCACATCACATCTTATATCATCAATTTGTAACGATTTGTGACTGCTGCAGCTGGTGCTGTAATCCTCTGCTTTACTCTCCATACAGTGCATGTGTGCTTCCTTAACATCCCCCTTCAAGCTCAATGGTCTGCTAGTGACATTGAGCTTGGAACGGAAGTAATGAAATTTATAAAATGACAGAGGCTTGGTTAAAACATCAGCCACTTGTTCTTCAGAAGAAATATATCTGATTTCCAATTCTTTCTTTAGCACTCTGTCTCGAATATAATGTACATCCAATTCAATGTGTTTTGACCTTGAATGGAAGACTGGATTTCGAGCCAACTCCCTTGCACTTTGATTATCATACCAAAGAATTGGTGTTGGCAAATTAACAATATTAAGCTCAGTAAATAAAGACTGCAACCAAGATAATTTAGAGCTTGCTGCAGACAAAGCTCTATACTCACTCTTTGTATTTGACTTGACTGCAATGACTTGCTTTTTAGAGGACCAAGAGATCATATTATTTCCCAAATATATGCAATATACTCCAATAGACTTTCTGTTATCCAGATCACAGGCTCAATCAGCATCTGAGTAGCCATTCAACCCTGTAGTTGCAAGTGTGTCTTCTTTTTGAATATGAAGGCCATGAGTTATTGTATTTTGAAAGTATTTGAGAACCTTTTTGCAGGCTAACCAGTGTTGAAGTGTTGGAGCACTGAGGTATTGGCTGAGTTTATGAACAGAGTAAGCTATATCTGGTCTGGTGAGTATGAGATACTGAAGACCTCCAACTATACTTCTATAGGGGGTAGGATTTTCAAACTCTTGGCCCAAATAGCCTTGAACATTCTTCTCCAGTTTAAGACCTGTACTGAAAGGAGTATCTGAACCTTTGCATTCATACATTGAAGCTTTGATTAATAAGTCTTTGATGTATTTTGTTTGAGAGATGAATTCCACTTTCCGTATAGCAGATCTCAATACCAAGGAAATAAGCAATTAGTCCCAAATCCTTTAAGGCAAATATTTTACTCAGCTTTTCAATGAATTCTTCAAGTAAAGCAAAATCATGACCAGTAACCAAAATGTCATCAACATAGATAAACACAATGATTAATCCCTTTTCATCATGCCTGATAAATAAAGATGTATCTGCCTTGGAATTAACAAATTGCCATGTAGTGAGACAGTATTTAAGCTTATCATACCAGGCTCGATGGGCTTGTTTCAGTCCATAGAGAGCTTTGTTGAGTTTGCAAACATAACCTTCTTTACTTGTAAAGCCCTCTGGCTGTATTATGTAAACATTCTCAGAAAGTTCTCCATTGAGGAATGCATTGTTTACATCAATTTGTCTAACCTTTCATCCTTTCATCATAGCTAAGCTAAGAATTACTTAACTGTTGCAGATTTTATCACTGGGCTGAAGGTTTCTGAATAATCTAATCCTACTGTTTGATGAAAACCTTTGGCAACCAGCCGAGTTTTATGTTTTGCAACTGTCCCATCTGTGTTGTATTTGGTTATGAAGACCCATTTACATCCAACCAGCTTATATGATGGTGATATTGGCACAAGACTCTATGTATTATTAGTAATAAGAGCATTATACTCAGTTGACATTGTTGTTTTCCACTTGGGATCTGATAAAGCCTCAGCAACAGTAAAAGGTTCAAGACTGTTGTGAGTACCAATGAATGCTTTAGGCTTAAATATACCAGCCTTGGCTCTAGTAATCATACTATGAGTGGACAATATGAGCTTTGATGGTAGTTAACGTATTTGTGATGGTGATTGTGTAGATATAGAAAGGGATGAGTGTATATTAGGTCTGTGATCTGTTTGATTTTGGGTTGAATGACAAATAAGTGCAGGTGAATCTGACGTATTCGGTGGAAAAGAATGATCATTACCTGCTGCATCAGCTTTAAACGTATTCTGATTGCCATTAGGAATAGAAATAGTGTATGACTGAAGAAGATTATACTGATAATCAGATAGAGATGACTGTGAGGATGAACTGAAACTATGATAAGAAGAATATGGAAAATTTGTTTCATCAAATAAAACATGACTAGCTGTATAAATTTTTCCAGAGGAATGGAGACACTTATAGCCTTTATGTAAAGGACTATAACCTAAGAAAATACATTTTGAAATGTGGAAATGAAATTTGTGTTTATTATATTCTCTGAGGAAAGGAAAACAAGAACATCCAAAGACCTTTAAGAAGTTATAATCTGGCTTGAGTTGAAAGATAGATTCATAAGGTGTTTTCGTGGATAAAGTGGGTGTTGGTAATCTGTTTATGATGTATGTGGCTGTATGAATAGAATCCCACTAAAATTTAATGGGCAAAGTAGCTTGAGCAAGTAAAGTAAGTCCAAGTTCTGTGATATGTCTATGTTTCCTCTCTACTAAACCATTTTAATTATGAGTGTAAGGGCATGAGTATCTAAATTGAATTCATTCTTGATGAAGGTAACTTACAAATGGTCTAAACTCTCCCCCCCCCCCAGTCAGATTGAAGACATTTAATAGACCTTTCCAGCTGTTTTTCAACTTGTGTTTTGAAAATTTTAAAGACTTGCAATGTTTCATCTTTGGTCTTTAATGAAAAAATCCAAGTGAATTTAGTAACATCATCTATAAAACTCACATAATATCTGTATCCCTGTATGGAAACCACAGGAGCAGGTCCCCATAAATCTATATAAAGAATCTCTAAAGGTTGTTTTGTTTTTGTTACAGAAGCTGGAAAGTGGAGTTTGTGCATTTTCCCAAGTTTGCATGCATCACATGAATCAAAGACTTTAATTTTATTCACAAATTTAAAGGATGAACAAGACTGAATTACATGATTTAAGACTTTGGAGTTTGGATGTCCTAACCTTTGATGTGATATAGATGAACTCAACAGACATTCAGGGCTTACATGACAAGCAACAGTTGCTGCATTGTGTAAGCAAGACATTGTTTTGTTATTAAAATTAGAAATGACAGCTGAGAACATTGAAAGAGGAACAGCAGACTCAATACTAGCAACATGACCTTGAGTAGAAGACTAAGAGAGACTCTTATTTGGTGTAAGCAAAGATAGTCTGTATAACCCTTTTCAGCCTTACCTTGCAGTATGATCAAATTCTTCACCTTGTCCTTCACAAAACAGAATTTATCAGTGAATTCAACCACCACATTATTGTCTTTAGTCAGTTTGGATATGCTGATAAGATTTTTGGTTATTTGAGGAATTAGGAGTATGTCTTTTAGTTTAAGTGTGGTATAATTCATAGAGCCATGCATTCTCATAACGGCATTACCTGTGTGTGTAATGCTTAAACCAGTGCCATTACCAATAACAAGTTTAGATGTACCTGCAAATGAATTATTGACCTGCAAGTATTTCATTTCATTTGTGAGATGGTGAATAGCACCACTATCCAGATACCAGTTTAGATCAGTCTGACCATCCATGTTAGCAAAAAATACGGCCTTAGAGTTTCTGTTTGGAGGTGGTCTGTAAACACCAGAAGAAATAAACTCTGATAATTTCCAACAGATGTTTGTTGTGTGGCCAGTCTTGAGAAATTTGGCAGGTTGGCTTAGAGTTATTCCATTGAGGCTTGTAGTTGCCAGGTACTTTGCTATTATTAAAGATACCATTTCCAGGATTGTTATTCCAATTTCCTCCTCTTTGATTATCTCCTTGATAACCCTTAAATTGAGAATTAGATCCAGGATTATTACTGACAAAATTGGATCCTATATAACCTCCTCTGTAACATTCATTATCAAAATTTCCATAATTGTCATAACCTGGATTATATCCAAAACTACCAGGACCTTTGTTACCAGAAAAATTTCCTTTTTTAGATCCTCTATTCTGTGCAAAATTGGCTTCAAAATTCTGTTTCACATCCATGCCAGCAAGCATTTGAGTTTGTTGTTCTATTATAACTTCTTGAGTTAAGAGCATGTCATAAGCTTCATTAACATTCATTTTTCCAGCACCTACTTGTCCAGTGATATATGTAGCAACTGAATTATAATCTGGTCCTAAACCAGATAGTATATGTAAAATCAAGTCATCATTACTCAGTGCACTTCCTGCTGCTGCCATATTATCAGCTATATTCTTCATCTTAATAAAATAATCAGTTATTTTTAAATCATCTTTTATTGTAGAGTTCATCATGTACCTTAGATGTAACAAACGAGATTTAGATTGTAATCCAAATTTTGTTTCAACAGCTTTCTATACCTCAAAAGAAGTCTCAAGATTAAACACAAGACTGATGATGCCTTCACTCATCGAGGAGATGAGCCAACCAAGAAGCACTTGATCCTGTGATCTCCAAGTTACAAAATCTGGATTCTCAACTGATCTGATATCATCACCAATTCTTTGAGTGATATGAGAGGAAAGTGAAGTGACTGAATCATCGATAAATTTTTCTAGTCGGTTGCCTCGAATTGAAGCAAAAACCTGAGATCGCCAGATCAAATAATTTGACTGATCTAGCTTTACAGGTGTGTTAAAGGTAAAAGAGATAGATGCTGAATTGTTAGAAACTTGAGATGAAGAAGATGCGAGATTCACAGATGCCATTGATAGCTCTGATACCAAGTTGAAATTCAGTTTAAATGTTTGAGAGCAAAGAAAGTTAAATGAAAAGCAAAGAAAATGAAGCTGGATCTGGAAACATCTTTCTCATTCTCAATGATATGATTTTCATTACATAGGAATATACAAGATGCTACCTTATATGCAATTCAATGTTAAGCTTAATGCTTGTAACTAACTCCAGCTAGTCATTAACAGATTATATTAACTTGAGAAAATAAACATCACGTGCATAATCTTCAGGTGCCACCTCACATCTTATATCATCAATTTGTAACTGTTTGTGACTGCTGCAGCTGGTGCCGTAATCCTTTGCTTTACTCTCCATACAGTGCATGTGTGCTTCCTTAACATAGTTTAATGGAGCGAGAGTGGGAAAATTGTTTTAATGAAATGGAAAGGAGGATGGAGTAATGGATGCAGAGAATATAAGACAAAATCAAAGGGCCATTTTCGACTTCAATTTAGGCTACCATAATGATCACCAGGGAAGAGATTCAAGACCGGATGGGATAATAAAGTTAGATAAACTAGCGACAAGTTAAATGCAGTTAGAGGAAGACTGCACGGAGGTCCGAATCATTGGACCTGGTTCTACGAAATGTGAAGAACATACTGATAAAGTTAAATTCAATATGGAAAAACTTGAATGGAAAATTGAGTTGCGAGGAATAAGAGCCCAAATTTAGGGATTGAAAAATAATATTTATAAGGGAGCTAAAGAATGAGAAAGAATGGATGTTATAGAGCTGCCATTTACAAATGAAATCATAGATATGCTATTACCTTAAACTAGTGTATATAGTGGCTAAGAGGACACAACTGACCACTTGGAATTATATAGGTCATGGATGGAGTTGTACGGAGCCTCAAAAGCAATTATATGCAAAGCCTTTTCACTTATTTTGACAGGATCAACTAGGTAGTAGTTCAGACAACTCAAGTAAGGGAGTATCAACTCATTTTCTTAGCTCTCAAAACAATTTATGGCACAATTTATTAGGGCAAGGTAGCAAAAAAACCCATCAACACATTCATTATCAGTCACATAATGTGCTGATGAAAGTTTCAGGGATTATATCGTGCTTTTCAATGCTAAAATGATACAAGTAAAATGGTATAGTGATGGAGTGGCACTAACAGTGATGATAACTGGCCTCGGATCTGGAAAATTTCTTTGGTCACTTTCGAAAAACCCACCCCGCATTTGTACTAACCTACTGCATAAGGCACAAAGATATTCAAGTGCCAAAAAACTATATTCAATTAGGCACAGATTCAAACTAGCATTATCTGGATGATTGCCAAACTTTAAAAGAGCACGAATGGAGCAAAACTTCATGGCTAATAATCCACGCGAATGCCGCGCTTTGTGAAACCGAACTTGACCAATATTTTATTCGCAGTTCAATTATTTCACCTTATTGAACACCACCAAAGAATATATCTTAATGCACATAAAGAGCAAGCCTTTTCTCAAATGGCCAAACCTACTAATCACCCTACCTAAAAAATAGATAGGTCGAAGTATTATTACTTTTACAAAGATCATGGGCATGACACCTCAGAATATTGGGCACTTAGAGAGCAGATTGAAGAGTTAATCAGGCAAGGGAAATTAAAGGAGTTTATAGAGGAAGCTAACATTGAGAAAAAGCCTTGAAAACATGAAAACAATAAGGAAAAAAAGGAGAGCTCCAATCTATATAAAAACCATATTCTGAGGACTGTCAACAAAAGACATGTCACATAGAGCAATCAAACGACAAGTTAGAGAAGTCATGCAGAACTATTACACCCAATTGAAATTTTAGGTCTCACTATAAAAAATCACTTTCACGAAAGTGGAAGTAGTTAGGATAAAATTGCCCTACAATGATGCATAGGTAATTACCATGATAGTGGCGAACTGTCAAATACACGAAATCCTTATGGATAATGAGAGCTCTACCAACATACTCTACATGGAAATATTTTGGAAGATGAACATTGAAAAGGACAAGTTAAGGCTAATCAAAACACCCTTTATGGGTTTTGGAGCAGAAATTATAATAAATGAAAAATCCATATAGCTACCATTTACGATAAAGGAAGCACCTGATCAAGTAACCTCAATTGTTGATTTCATTGCTCATCTTTTTACAATATGATTATGGGAAGACCTTTTTTGAACTTGATCATAGCAGTCACGTTTACCTACACCTTGGTTATTAAATTCCTAATGGGAAGTAGAGTAGGCACAATCAGGGCAGTGATCCCTCATCACTTTCTTGTAATCGTCAACCCTAGTAAAGAATTCTACATCATTCACTTGTTTGAACATAGCATATTAGAGATAAGCGTCGATGTGGGATTGATAGCTGTCTTGGAGTTGTTGTCTCAAGTGAGCTGTTGTCTTAAGTCATTGAACATGAGAGCGAAAGTGTGCTTGAGTGATCCTAAACTAGATAACAAGTGAGTTTTCTCCCTAGTTTGTAAGCTACTACGAGGGAGAAATTGAGATAAAGGAGCTCTTAAAGGCTGCAATTGAGTTAGAGGAGCAGGGGTTATACTACGCTTTCATAAGGATGAATCTCCATATAGTAAATTGGCAAGTCTCATTATTTTCCTACCGCCAATTTAAGACATGACAACTATATATTTCAAATACTAATAAATCAAAGAGAAAAATAAAAAAAGCTCACAAAATTTAAAACAGACATCTCACTTACTAATTGGAATAAGACCAAACTCTTGGAAGAAAGTCTTACTAAAGAGGGAAAGCATGTCTAATTACAACAAGTTAGTTCAAGCACGCTTAATATTACTAGCCAAATTCGCAATTAAGATAGGGGGAGTATGCAAGATACTACAATGACAAATAAAATTAAATGAGAAAATCAACGAATTGGAAGTTACAAAGGTAAAATAGTAATCTGAAGTTTGAAACGAGGTTGGAATAAAATTATAGGCATTATGGTCATTAGAGTGCCAATTCCCATAAGTAAAAAGTCACGAGTCATTCCAACCCTTTATTTGACTTAGAAAATCATGGGGTATGATTGGATCAACACTGGGCCCAGCCAGCTAAGTAATACTAATTGCTTTCCATAGACATTGACTTAACTTGATATAGTCTTCTAAATTCGCTGAAAGAAAAGTCTGACTAGATCCCACTATGTTTCTAAAACATATAGTGGCCCAGAATGGCCTTGTAAATCGCTAGGTTAAGCTGGGCATGAGCGACATTAAGAGACCTAAAATATTTTCATTGGGACTGGGGACCCTAAGCTCGATTGAGTCAGGGATGTGAAAATATATCCTTAATTTCTTTAGCGTTCGAGGTGTGGCTTTGGATTTCCCATCGCCTCTCTATCCTCAATTTATCCTCTCTAGGGGCATCTTGTTCCTCATCATCAATGATTTGAATCAGAGCTAGGAAGAGAGAAGAAACGGAGGAGGACCGATACGAAACACTTCTGGTAACACGCCTAAATGGCCTCTCACCTTTATCCGACTCATTATATTTTACTTCAAGTGGATCCAAGGAAAGCAAGAAGAAAAGCTGAACAAAGAAAACAAGAGTGGAAGGAAAAAAAAAAGTACCTTGAGCAAATAAGGATAAATAGAGATGCCAAACGCCATAGAAGAGAGAAAAATTAAATTACGTTAAAGAACAATATGTATCCTAAGAAAGATTAAGTTTTTAACAGTCTTGATCTAGGTTTTAAAATTCAAACTCTCATCATGAACTAGGAGCCTATGTTGATGAGGTAATTGATGACTGCTACCACCTCAAATGGGTCAAAATCTTAGAAAAGAAAATCATGTCCCTCAAAGGCAAGGACGATATCCATCATGTGAGAACTTAAGAACCCTATAGGTAAGAAGAGTAGAAACCTCGATTTAAGCCATGACTGGGTCAAAACTCGTAAGCCAACAATATTAAAATTGCGGGATAATACTTAGCACTAAGAAAGAATCACGAACATATTACAGAAAAATGAGCAAAAAAAGTGGCTTCAATACCACTACATCTACAACACTCCAAAAAATAGGAGAATAATGTTCACTCCAAAGATGCATGTTTCATTTTCTTCTCTAAAAAAAAGTGTATTAAGAAAAATTGTCATGAAAGAAGTATGAACACTCTAAGAACTAAAAACTCACTTAATTTTACTTTACAAAACTTCTTACTAATTTAAGCATCAAAGTTGGCATGCTGGAGACCACCACCTTTAACCCTATTTCACCATTTTCTTGCTTGTTATTATGTGTGTAGGTTATCTCTATCCGTTGCATTTGGTTCGACTCCAAGCAGAAAAAAAATCAAGTATTAAAAAGAATGATGGATAATATTTATTTGTTAAAATAAAAGTAGGGATATGAATGAAATATGTGAAATTCTTTTTTTTAAAAAAATTTAAGGAATGAAAACTTAATTCTCATAGAAATTAAGAATTAATTTCTAAATTTTTAAACTCCTAACTTTACTTTTGCCCTCGATTAATAATAATAATAAATTAGAGAGCTCAAATCTGATCCGAATAAATTTCGACATGTTTTAAGAACCTAAATCTATTATCAATGTTTTGGGCTAAGGCCTGAATTTGAAAAAGTCCGACTCAAGTCCTGTAATTTGACCCTTAGAAACTTGAACTAATTTCTAACGTTGGAAAACAAAAGCTGTTGAACTCATCAGCGGTACTAGGTAAATTCCCAGCTACCACAAGCTCAGTACAGACAAAAAGTCAATGCTGTAGTGCTGTACTGCTACTACATCGTCATCAGCTGCGTGACAGTTACACAATTAAAAACAAACAAAAATGAATTAGCCACTTCATCGTCATGCACTAGCATCCTACGTGGCAGAACATTGTGCCAGCGTGTCAACTTTCAGCGTTTTCAGTCTCACTCCCTCTATAAACGTTACTGAAATCACAATTTTCCTCGCCAGACTCCATCATATCATATCAACACTCTCTTCAGTTCAGTACCCGTCTCCCTTGCTTTGCTCTCAACATGAAAAAAGAAGACTCAAAGTCCCCGGATGAGAGTGACATCTCCGGCGATATTGTCGGAACTTTGACCATGTTGTTGACTGAAGCCGACGATGAAGCCGAGCTCTCTCCTGAGTTGCCCCTCAAAGAAGAGAAGATAGAGGAGATAATGCAAGAGTTATATAAAGAGATAACGACCTCCCCGTCATGCACCAACGTTAACCCCACCTATCCGCCATCAAATATTTCGTCACCGCTACCGTCTCTGCCGTTTGATGTAAAGAGTGAGAGCTGTGGGCCGTCTGTTTCGGTCTCGGGGTCCACTGTGATGGCGGGAATTGAATACATGGGGCCTACGGGGAATATCGCGAGCACGGAGAATGGGGGTTCGATGGTTGGGAGAGGGGATAGTAGTAACTATAATAATAATAATGGTGTTGGGGAGAAAATGGACGGCTGTGATTTATTGGGTGTTGGGGATGAGTGGCTGGCAAGAGTTCTTAGATGGGGCCTACCACTCGAGCTTGAAGAATGCATATGAATTTGACGATCACGATCTTCCAAGACAATAAGTAACCAGTCCGTACAAATAATTGCGGAGCTGCATGTGACGGAGAGAGTAGGTTCTCGCTAGGAGCTGTTTGTTTCGCTGTGTGTTTTTCGTGGAAGTGTTATTATTATTATTAATTTTTTAATGTTTCTTTTTGTTTCTCTGTCATCGTTGTTACTCCGCATCCTCTTCTTGGATGAAAATAAAAACACATATGTAGTTAATTTTATTTTTGTTTTGTGCTCAATAAGCCTTAAGCAGTAAGCAGTGGCCCCGGACTTACAGACAGTTCATGCATGTGAAGTTCATGATGCCATGAACTGTTGTTGGTAAAATTGCTTTCATTTTCAGAGTGGAGCACGATGGCCTTGCATTAAAGATGATAAAAGGAAAAGCTCAAACATTAAGAAATTACAGTAAATTGACATTAATTAATAAGACGAAAGGTATCAGTGGGTAGAACTACTCGATCGTATAATGGAGTACCGATTTTGGCTCGTGTTTCAAGGGCTCTGCATCTTAATCTGATTCTGAATCTTTAAAATCAAATAAAACCTTAATGCTGAAAATAGAAAAGCATACGGTATACAGTGGTGTGTTCCAACGAAGACATCAGAGCGTCGTCTAGCTGGCTAGTAATTAAGATGACCGGACCTGAAACTGCGAGTCTAAATTTTTCTAAATTAAATTAAGCTAAGCACTACTATTGCAAAGTGTCAGATCAATTTACTTGATAAAACAAGAAAAAAACCGATGACATGCCAGCTGTATTGTTGGTTTAATTATATCCAATTTTTGACCCACCCCTCCTCACAAAGTTTTATTCTCACCTTTATAGGGTTTGGCATTCTTTTAAAGTCCATTATTCTCCCAAGAAAGAAACAAAATAAAAAATTTTTAAAAAGAAAAAGAAAAAAAATTACCCCTTTTTAGTTGATTGATCTATACAGCTTGTGAATGAACAGTTATCTTACAAGAGGATTTTGATTGACCGCTAGCTCATTTAATTTTTGTGTTAATCTTTGATAAAGTTATTATTGGTAGTCATAAATAAAAATATATGTGAATAATTAAAATTTTAATCATAAATTGTTTTAAATGTGTGGGTGGGTACCAAAAGCTTATTAAAAGATCAACATTGAATCCATTCAAGGCATTGAATCTAAATTCCTTAAATATGAATCCAGTGGTGAGTTGAGCTATATTGATTTGTTTATAATTTTTTATCACGTGTGTATTTATAGTAGTGTACTATTAAATTTTAATATATATAATTATTTATCTAATGACTATCGATCATTATATTACAGCAGCTCGTCACAAAACTCCAATTAGTACGGAGTATAAATCAAATTCCTTATAAGAATTTGTTTCCTCTATTTAAAGTGGTATAATTAAAATTAATATATTACAAATTACAACGTGGTAAAAAACCAAAAGATTATAATAAAGACCGTATTTTATTATTATTTTTAACTCTTTTTATAAGATAACTACTGCATAGAAGGTGCTAGATAATTTAGTTTGTAAAACATCTTGCAACGACATGCTAAATAAAAACAATAACTTTCGCATAAATATATATTCTGCAATTTGTTTATTTGATAAAGGGAGATGATCAATTTCTTCCATACTTAAATTAATATATATCATTTGTTCTTTTATTGGTTTTATAATATCTAAAAGTTCCTCTAACACCAAAAAATTTAAAGGAAGAGAGGGGTAAATGAGTTATTTATTTGATAATATATCTTGAGAATATGAAATATATATTTATTATAAGAAAAAATTTAAAAATAACAAAAAGCACTAGAAAAAATATATTATTATTAATTTTTACTAATGCCAAAATATTTATTTCTTAATTTTAGTACTTAGATTTTTTATTTTAATTTCTATATATATGATTTATTTAATTTTTAATGAATATAAATAAAAATATATTTGAACATAAAGGTAGTTTTGTAAAATTATATTGCTAATAGAGTTATTAGTTATTATAAAAAAAATAAAAATAATATATATTGATTTCAGTAGATAAATATGCTTGAAATTGCAGCAAGAGAAATATATAATTAAAATAAAATTTAGGCCGGCTAATATGTTTACTAAGGAAGTATTTATTATTTATTTTTTTAATAGAACTAATGAGGTAATTGATAATATTGATTTACTGTTGCACCATGGCTTACTCAATACTGCTCACAGTATGCCCATCCACCTAATTTGTACCCAAGAAGCTACGAGAGACGTGACCACATCACCAAGTACACAGTTACACACTCTCCCACCTGACAGGCGAAACCTGTGGGCCCTTGGCTTCTGCCTCATGAAATTTATGGGGCTACAGGACCAGAAGAGAAGTGCTACTTTCAATCTTCCAAAAACCAACGAAAGAAATGTGATAATAATAGTGATTGTTGCGGCCCCATCTCAATTATTGTTGTCAACAAGAGGCTCCTATAGCTAGGTCTGTGTTGGATCGATATTGGTACTACAATGTGAGACTTCTGCCGCCTTGGAGGTTGATGGATGCTTGTGTAATTGGACCAATAAATGATGCATAATTGTGATAGTAAATACCCAATTTTCTGATGAGAAGTGAAGACTAGAAATAAGTTATTTATTGGGTACGTTGCGTTAATAAAATTGTGAATGAGTCATCAATAGACTTTTAATTTAATGAAAAATATTTATTTTTATATTGTGTAAGATTAAGTGTTTGAATTATCATAAAAATAATTATAAAAATTTAATTATTTAATTATAAATATCAACAATAATTTCATATAATATGAATAAATGTGAATTGGGTTAGCCCATAATTCATATTTCTTTTTCTTGCTTCAAATTCTTAATTAATGTTTAAACTACTACGAATTAAAGTCGTTGTATGCCGTTGGGTTTATAGTAATATTGATCGATGCTTTCAACATTATCGAAAATTCTTGTTCTTCTCATAAAATTATGAAAAATAGAAGTGCATATATTTCTCCTTTTGATATGGGGTAGATTTTTTAGCTATATGCTCAAGAGACTTCTATACTATAATGTAAATAGAAGTACATATATTTCTCCTTTCGACATGGGATAGATTTTTGAGCTATATGCTCAAAAGATCTCTATATTATAGTAATTGAAATTCTTATTAAACCTCATATGGTGATATATTTATAGATTAACTAATTTACATTTGATAAAGAAGAGTGCATACATCAAAAGGGCAAGTGCCGCCGCGACCTAGAGTATGAATTTCCATTCAAATTGCTGAATTTGGAGGTTAATTCGGTCCACTCAATTCTGTCTTCACTGTCGTCAGCTTTATAATTTCTATTTAGGCCCAAAGACGGCATTGTTCACCAGTTACTATTACACATAATTTTCAATTGTTAATAATTAGTAATGTTATTCTCACCTTTTCCCGGCGGGAAGTGGTGGGGAAAGAAGGTAACGTGATTCTCCAAACTCACTTTCTTAATATACCCATATCTAAAGTTTAGTGTTAAAACTAATGAAAAAAACAAATAAAGTTTTGTTTAAATGCGTATGTTAATGGAATGTGAAAAGGTAATTTATTTTCTCTAAATGAGAGTAGGCCTTTTGACACCGTTAAAATTCCTCTTAAAAATATTTTTTAATTGAAATTACGTAAATAAAAACTAATACAAATTAATTCATTTTTTATTTTGAATGGAAATTCAATTAAACAGTTAGATAAATTATTTATTTAACAAAACTTTTACACCCACCTCATTTCATAATTTATTTTCATGTTTTAATTTTTAATCGAAAATGTTTTTTTGAGAAAATTAAAAGAGTCTAGACTTATGAAGATAGAAATATATAACAAAAGAAAAATATTTAAGATAAATGTAATATTTTAAGATTTATATGCAATTTAAAAATAAATATTTTTCTTTTAAGTAAAATTTTATGGAAGATTGTTATTTTTAATATATGGATTTGTATTTTATCAATTACACTGAGGGTATTTAAGAAAATAACATTAAAAGGGGGTAAGAATTTTAGGGGGTGATAGAAGCTCCACTTAACAAAAACCATCTGCTTGCCTACTTGGTTGCCCTTCAATTGACCACGGAGACGTTTGGGCATTTGACTACTCCGTCGAGCCCACAGGCACGGCTCGGCATGACACAGCACGGCACAATCGGCTATAGTAAGGCACGTAGGCACAACATGGCACATTGATGGGCCACGTTGAGTTGATGTTTCAGGCCCAATTGCAAAGTACAGCACGATCACATGGTAAATGGGCCAACCCATTAAGCGAGTGAGTTGTTTTAATTTATTTTTATTTTTTAGATATATTTTTGTAAATTTGTTTGTATCATATTAAAATTAATTTGATTTATTATTATACTTGAAATATGATAAAATGCTTTAACTATAATTGAATTATACTACAACATATTGTTTTGATGTAATTTAATTTAATAACTTATCAATCCAATGAGTGACATTTGTTATATTTCGGTTTAATTCATGAATTAGTTGTTATGAGTTTCAATACATACAATATGTTCTTTTAAAGTAATTGAATTCAATGACTCTCAATTCATTTGTATTTTGCCATTTTTTGATTGGATTGAAATTTAGTTATCAACTAATGTCCTATGTATAATTTTTTCGAATAAAACTATACAATGTAACTAATATCTAAGTATTTATATCTCAACTGCAGTTGTGACATTTTTCTAATTGGTTTATCTATTTCATAACTTATAAAATTACTTATTTATCTATTGGATTTAATAGTTATCAAGCTAAGATTACTTATTCCATTAAATTTAGTTGAAATTTGTTGTTGTCCTTCAAATTTATTAACTTGATTTATATTACAAAAATTATCCTATGATAATTGAATTCAACAATTTAAGTCTAATAATGTTTATCACAACGCAAGTGAAATAAAATATATTATTACTCATTGTTATATTATTTTTCTATTATTATTATTTTTGTGTTTTCTTTTTAATTATAATTTCTTATATAAAAGTTGTTACTACATGAAAAATATTATTATTTTATCAGATATAAATAATTATTTTCACCAAATTCTTATGAGATTTGTGAAGTTGTGGCCCTTGAGGCTAATTTAAATATTGTTGATTTGTTGTGTTTTCTTTTTAACTGAGACGCCACGTGGGTTGGCCCATGGACCAGTCATCTATACCTATGGGCTGTGCTGGCCGTGACTTCATCAGAGTCATGCTGGGCAGGACACAGCCCGTGCTGGCTCATGAGCATGTATGAATATGTTTTAGGTTAATTCCCTTAATTCTATTTTAATTATTTAATTTTGACTAATAAAATATTATGTATATTTTTAAATGAAACTCAAAAGTGTTCAACAATATATTACATTTCATGAGATATCATTATAAAAAATATGTATTTTTTAGGTTAATTGGTGTGTAATAATTATATAGATATAAAGTAACACAAATAAGCAATTTCGAAGATTAAATTTTTTCTTAAAATCACAAATATTTTATGGTTAATTTAGTCCTTATTCATTACAATTGTAAGCTAGTTCACTTAATTTTCTATCAAGGAAACCTTAGAATTGGAGATGATCAAGAGACATCAGTGACAAAATTAGAATTAAGATTGATAGAATTGATCAATTTTGTAAATTATTAATTTATTTGAATTTTTTGAGAGATAAACTTCAATTTACTGATAAGAAGACAAATAAAATATTTATCAACATGACTTTCATTTATGCTCATCTTCTGAACAAAAATAAGAGGTAAATTGATGCTATGGAGAATAAACTTCAATTCTATTTGGAGGATGAATTGAAGTTTACCCTTTTCAATTATAATAAAAACTTTATTGTACCCTACCATTGGGCCGTTTGTTTTTGCTAGTGGGGGTGTCTGGAAAGAGTCCAACTACGTGACGATGGCTGTTTGTTTGTTTGTTTTTAATATATTAGTATAGATTAAGCTTTACATAATGCTGTTTATTACTAAATAGCCATAAATTTTACCTTTATTAATTTCATTTCATATACAAATACCTCGTTATCAAATGGGTTCTAAATTAAAGTTTGTGACTACACACATAAAGGGAACCCCATCCTACTTGATATTTGAGTTTATATAAAGCCGTGTCTCCTGATTTTAGAATTACCTACTCGCTCCTTCGTAGTTAAAAAAATAATTTACTTTGTTCCACCTACCTCAAATCATTTTTAAATATAATTAAATTAGGAGGGGATAACAGATAGTACGGTTAATTTAGGTTTTGTGCACGATATTCAGCGAGAAACAGCATATTATGATGGAGACCTTGGCCAAACGAAGACAGTACTGTCCAGCTCAATCGCATGGCCCTCTTAGTTAAGCAAGCAAATCATAGACAAATGACAATGTCCCTATCAAGAAATGCGTACGTTATAATCTAATCTTCGTTCAAATAGCATAACTAGGAGTGACTCTTAGATCTCACACGTTGCATGTTTCTTCATCTTAGAAATTGTTGATCGTCCTAGCCGTTCTGAAAAAAATATGTACATTTATCTTGTCATTATAAATATTAATGAATTTGGTATCCATGTTGGTGCCCATGCAAGGAGTACTAGTACTATTCTGATTCACTTATTAATTATTTAGCATTCTAAGGTTAAGATTTCAAATATTTGACCTTTTCAATTATTTGGCATAACTTTCATTCTAAAGAGCACATCTACATATATATTAGGATTACATATATGATTGTTGGGGATGTAGGGGAAAGGAAGCCACCAGAACCATTAAGATTTGCTTAAATGTTCTTAAATATGCATAAAAATCTTCTAGTTTTAGAAATGATTACACAAAGCCCTAAGAATATTTGTTAAAAAAAAATTATTTATGTGACTCAAAAAGAGAGATGTTTAACCATTTTGAAGCCAATATAAGTATAAACATAAGCAAACAGGTCTTAATGATTTTTTCTCTAATTGTGACATATATATGTCTGAAAGTTTTGATAGGGAGAGATTGTCAATTTTGACCCTATTATAATTAATATATATCATTTATTCATTTACTGTTTGAAAAACCACGTAGCAACATAATTTTACAATATTATCATTATTTTTAATATATTTTTATTCATATTTATTATAAATTAAATAAATCATATGAATGAATGAAATTTAAAATAAAAAATTAAGTATTAAAAACAAACAATATATGTTTTCATGTGAATAAAAAATACACATTCTTCTTTTATTTATTTATTTTAAGAAAATGTTTATAAAATAAAAAAATATACAAAAAAAAAATTATTTTTAATTTTTTTATTCACATCAAAACATACATTTCTTATTTTTAATACTTAATTTTTTTATTTTAATTACCATTCATATGATTATTTAATTTATAGTAAATATGAATAAAAATGTATTTTAAAAATAAGAAAAGTATTATAAAATTATGTTGTTAGGGGGTTATTGATTATTATAAAAATAGTAAAAAGGATAGATGGTATATACATTGATTATAGTAGTAGGGAGAAAATTGGCAATAGCTTATAAGACCAAATATATATATATATATATATATATTCATTTTTTGTTGTTGTTGTTATTTTGGAGTATATAATAAGAAGAAATAACAAGAACAGGGCTGTAACGGTGCAGTCTTGTGAGCTAACTACTAGAAGAATACAGAAAATTATCTCTTTGCTACGTATCAAGTAATTATTGCGTTGCCATGTGAGCTAGCCAGTAACCTGAGTTTGGAAAACGTAGAAGATAAGGTTACATAAACTTGAAATTGTAATATTGAGCAAATCCCTAGCTAGCTAGTCGGGGGAACCTGTTCCACATACATGAAGCGAAAGCATGACCATAATTAAGTCGTTTCTACACACATATATGTACGTGGCTCCATGGAGACCTTTCATCTTCTGTTGATAGTTTGTCACTTGGTCTTATCTCTGGGCAAGACAAAGGGGAAGAAATCAAAATGACAGATCATGAAAATGAAAGTGACATATGGCTTACTGTTTATTTCGGGATCGACGGTATGGTAATCGGAAAAAGGGAATTTGAAAATGAAAAGATTATCAGAAGGGTTGATGCAAAAGTTGTGGGGACTAAACTGTCACTGTCCCTATCCTGCGCCCAAGCAATTGATGTGTGTTGGAAAGACTATAAGCACAACATGATCCCATGCATACAAATGATCTATACCCATCTCTCCTCTGAAGACTGAAATCCCTCTTCATTGTTTCTAAATATCTTTCATGGTATATGAATTATCTTATTTATGCCAGTCAGTGAACAAGCGAGAAGCTCAGCGCTCTTACTATTTTAAATATATGCCAATTGATATTTTCAAGTTGCACTTTTTAATTCTGAGAAAAACTTTTGTACTCACAAATGTGCCATCAACCAACAGAATATATCAAGATATATACACAAAACTAAGAAATATACACATTTTATGGTTCCATATATTGATTAGAAGTTGTATGTGCCGCATATAGAAGAATTGCTCGTTAATATTTTGAATTAAAACTTTAGAGTGCATTTAATGGGCTTTTGATCAGTAACTCAAAGGACAAATAGAGGCATGTGGTGTGTAGGGCATAACAACTTAAATGCATCAGGAAACAAAAGAGTTGATCTGCAATATGAGAGGTAAAATAATATAGGGCAGTGCAGATAGGGTTGCGTTTTCGTCATACGGAGCTTGAGTAGTTGCATTCGACACCTCCTTTTAGTTTGTCTTGTCTTACTTGTTTTATTTGGGCTATTACATGAAGTCACGTGAATGTCTTTCAGACCTCTTTCTTGCCATTTTTCTCCTTTATAAGAGACCTTTACTGCTACTCTTTAGCTTCTTTTTTGCCCTATCCCTCCCATATTGCCCCATTTTCGCTGGACAAACAGCAACTGCCATCTCTCTTGCCATCCATGACTCCATTGCATTTGAACCCACCACATGACTCTGATCCTTTTGAAATTGCGGAGAAGCAAAAAGATGATCAACATTTGCACCTGTTACACTCTTCATCACATACTCGAGCTGCTTCCTCTTCTGTATCTTGGACTAATTTTCAAGATCAAAGAATGATCATAATGGAAGAATCACAAGAACACGATCAAAAGGCAAGAACACGTGATTTATTAATTTACTCCAAAGTGTATTATTTCAGTTTTCTGGTTAAATTCTTTTGTACGTGCTTTTACATAATATCTTAATTTTGATCTTGTGCCTTCATCTTTTAATGATCCGTTAATCATAAAAAATGCAAGAATTGTCAGTATATATTAGCTATTATCCCGCTGTTTGATTTCTCGATATCCATCATGCCATGATCATAGCTGATATATATAGCACATGATCGAAGTATATATATATGTGTGTGTGCGCGCGCTTGTGTGTGTGTGTGTGTGTGGGTGTTAGATGATTATCCTCATAATATATAATATATATCTCTTTATGGTCTTTGATCAGCCATTATTAATCCAATCGTTCATTGTAAATGCATAAGTATAATTAGCTTTCGATTTTCAGATTTGATTTTGTTTCCATGAACTAATTATTTCTTATATATGTGGCATATGTTAATAAATTGTTTTTTTCAGTCTAATTAATACATGATCTCTTAATAACTTGATCTCAGGTTGATCACAGTGGATCAGGCAATCAAATATTTTCATCTTCTTCAAGTCAACCAAAGATGAGGAATAATATAACAAATAACAAACTGCCCATGCGTAAAAGGGAAATGGGAGAAGGAAGTACAAGCGACAACGGTTCACCATCGTCAGGCACATGGATGTCCTCCAAGATAAGGCTAATGCATAAAATGATCAACTCATCATCGAATAGCACAGCAACCCATGAATTATCAGTAAAAGGAACACAAAAGCTTCAATGTCATCAGCTGCATGACAATAGCGAAGTCAATTCTTTTAATAACAGCAACAGCAACACCACCATTAGAGCCTGCTCAGACTGTAACACAACTACAACACCTCTTTGGAGAAGCGGTCCTCGTGGTCCCAAGGTTCATTCATTATTATTGTTTGATTGATTCTCCCCATTCTCCCAGCACTGTCCTTTTGCTTTCTTTGGACATTGTTAACGAGATTTTAGAACACGCTCTTTTGACCCTTCAATAATCTCTTAGGTCACTTCATTGGCCTTAATCCACATACTCTTTATGTTATTTCTGTATGTCAATAATATGAAAGTGCATGAACGTAACATTAATATTTATTATATATATGTTGGTGCAGTCGCTATGCAATGCATGTGGTATTCGGCAGAGGAAGGCGAGAAGGGCTATGCAAGCAGCCGCAGCAGTTGAAAATGGCGCCATTCCCGCTACCGGCAGATCTTCATTTACGAAGATTCAGTTGCAGATCAAGGATAAGAAACCGTGTACAATTCATGTGCCTCAGTACAAGAAACAGTGCAAGACTCTTGATCCTGATGCTGATCCTCTTCATCAGTACCAGAGCCAAAGAAAGCTTTGTTTCAAAGATTTTGCTATAACATTCAGCAATAATTCGGCTCTTAAACAGGTGTTTCCACAAGACGTGGAAGAGGCTGCTATCCTGCTAATGGAACTATCTTGTGGTTTCATCCGTAGTTAGAGTTTTACGGTTTCCATTTCTTGACATATCGATTAGGAATTTTTGCATTCTCAATGCACGATGTTGGTGCAAACCAAAATGTGGGTTTGCTTCACTAAGTTTCATCTTCAATAATCCAATTAATAATAGTAAAGCGTTTTCAATTATGTCTCCGCCGTCTTGTGGATACTAAAATTTCAAAGGATCTGTTTGGTGGTGTTGTCATCGGATGTGCTTCCATAGGCAAATTAAGTATTTAAACATTTTAACCACTCGGCTTTGGCCCCAGAGCTTCTGAGGGTAGCGGCTCGAAGTCCCGTAAAAATATTGCAGGAGCTTAATTTAGGGATGGCAAATATCTAATTACGATGGATATATCCATCCAAATATAAATTCATAATTATCCACGATGGATATGTCCATATTCATATCCAACATTTAATGTTGAATATAGATATTCATGGATATTTAATTTTTATTATATAAAAATAATAAAAAAAATATGAAATAAAAATATAAAATAATTAAAACTATATTAAATTCTAATATCAAATCATAAATAATAAACATCTTAAATAAAAAATATAAAAACTATGAATTCACAAAAAGAAATTAATTATAATATGAAATTACAAATTAATTTCAAACTAAATACAAAATGTTAATTCTTCCAACAAGCCTTGTTCATAACTAATAAACTTTCAATCTCCAACTGAACCATAATCATTAATTTGCAAATTAAAACAAAGCATTAAATAAGTAAATAATTTGTATTATTTATGAACATGATCATTCATAATAGAGCATCATAGTGGGTATCAAGCACATACCAAAAAAGAAAAAATAAATACTATTTAGAATATGGTTGTGTCCCCTCATCATCATCACTATTAGTTACTTCTCCATTCATCATGTTATCTTTAGGAATTCCATCTAATTTAAAAAAAAAAGTTTGAAATATAACAAAAACAAATATGATCAAATTTAAATAAAGTGTAGAAGTGAGATGAGTTTGACACCTTTCAATTAGGGGTGGGCAAAAACCGAACCGAACCGAACCAAACCGAATATTTCGGTTCGGTTTCTAAAATAAAAACCAAACGATTTTAAAGTTTAAGAACCGATCAGTTTGTTTTCGATTCGGTTTAAAACCGAACCGAACCGACAAACCGATCGGTTCCGTTAACTAATAAAACCTAAAATTTTGGTTGTGCACTGTGCTAGAAAGAAATCGATCTCTCATCTCTGAATCTAATCTCTCCTCATCCAGTAGCAGGCCACGACCCTCATCTAGTGCATCCAGTAGACCATCATCCGTATCGCCCTCATCCGATCATGACCCTCATCCGTAGCTAGACCCTCATCGTGCATTGCCCTCATCCAATCACTGCCCTCATCCGATCGCGACTCAAGCAAGCTACCTAGCACACAGCTACGGTGACAGTATGACCCTCTTTCGGTCTCTTCCTCATCCCACACCGTAGCAATCGGTGGCACGATCGAGACAAGCTCACTGTGACCAATTTTGATACCTCTGCTCCACCTCCACTACCACGGGGGACCATAGCTCGTTCCACACGGAAGGCACTATCAGCCAGGGCAAGGCACTATCAGCCAGGTCACTGGTGTCTTCTGTTAATTATTTTTGCATCTTTAAATTCATTATTATGCAATATGCATTATGACAAAACTGAGTGTTAGAAATGATTGATGATTGCTCATGCCTGTGTATTAGTTAATTTATAGAACAAAATATTCATGTTGAGCTGAGGTTTGGATTCTTTTGGGTTCTTGTAATTGGAAATTTCTTATTTCTGGGTGCTTCAAAATTTTTATTTTATTTTCAAAAAAAATAAATCAATTAAGCTTGAACCAAGCTGAAGAAAAAGTTTTCCCAATGTCTATTTACCTACTGGCCATT
The DNA here is from genome assembly GCA_025617385.1 of Murraya koenigii. Classification (NCBI taxonomy): domain Eukaryota; kingdom Viridiplantae; phylum Streptophyta; class Magnoliopsida; order Sapindales; family Rutaceae; genus Murraya; species Murraya koenigii. Next base: position 4,174,063 of record CM046817.1, on the reverse strand, counting down.
TTATTGGAACTGGATGGTTTGACCTCTTATGCTGTTAAAAGTTATGCATTTTCTAGGCAGAAGATAGAGAAATAGTATAAAGATGTGAGGTTTTATTTTTTGAACCAATTGTGCCTGAGTTATAATTTAAAGCTATTTGTGAAACTGGAAGGATAATAATTGTTGATTTTGGCTCAGAAATAGGCAGGAGTGTGATTCCTTTTAAAACAGCTAGTGTGGCTCATGACAAAACTGAAAAGCAATGTTAATTCTACTATTCTAGCTTTGCCTAGTGGTTATTGATGAAATCTACATAACAGCAAATATTACACAAAGCATTTATTTATGTTGTAGAGGCTATTATGCTTTGATATTACTAGATTTCATTAAGGCTTTAATTAATTTTTTTTCATTTTAATAAAGTATTAAGTTAATCAAGGTTACTTATTTCTTTTTTTTTTTATATTATTATTTTAGATGCCTAATTATTCAAGAGTTCAAGACAATCTTGATTGTGTAGCCGATGATTTTGAGCATGAAGTTGAAGTTGAAGTTGATGATAATGAAAATGATTTAGAAACAATTGTCACTGGCGGAAACAAGAGGAAAAAGTCTTCATCATCCAAACCGCCACTACCAAGGAAAAAAATGGCTCCAAGATCAACAGTGTGGCAACATTTCAGTAGAGTTCCAGATAATTATCAGAAGTGCAAATGCAACTACTGTGGGAATGAATTTGAATGTGGCACAAGTGGGTACGGGACTAGCACTTTAAGGAATCATTATCAAAAGAGGTGTACAAAGTACAAGGACTTTCTAATAGATCAAACAGCCTTAACTCAAGATATTGGTAGTGATGAAATTGTAGCAAGAGGATTTAGTCAGGATGCTTGCAGGCGAGCAACCATTAAAATGATTGTTCTTGATGAATTGCCTTTTCTGTTGTGGAGAATCCGGGTTTTAAGCACTTTTGTAGTGTGGCGACTCCTAGATATCTTCTTCCATCACGAAGAACCATTACTAGAGATACTCTTGATATGTACATGGAGGAAAATGTTAAGTTAAAGAGCTTATTGGTTGGGAATAAGCAGAGAGTATCTTTAACCACTGATATTTGGACTTCCATTACTACGACTAGCTACATGGTCATCACGACTCACTTTATTGATAGAGATTGGAATTTACATAGAAAGATTATCGGTTTTAACATCTGTAATGATCATTCATCGGAGACAATTGGTAAGTAACTTGAAACATGTTTAATTGATCGGGGTATAGAGCCGGTGTTCATCATGAATCATTGACAATGCAAGTTCAAATGAGGGTGCTCTTAGGTATTTAACTAATAGAGTCAAGAACCGGAAGGATGATGCCTTAGTGTTGAATGGGGATTATTTGTATGTTCGTTGTTGTGCACATATATTGAATTTGATTATTCTTGAAGGGTTGAGAGAATTGGAGCGGAGCATAGTTAGTGTTCGAATCTTGTGAAGTATGTAAGATCTTCCATTGCTAGGATGCAAGCATTTCAAATTCGTGTGCAACAAGAGAAGATTAATTGTCGAGGAAGTGTGATTTTAGATTGTCCGACTAGATGGAATTCTACATATTTCATGTTGAATACAACATTGAAATTTAAGGCGACATTTGATCGGATGGCACTTGAAGATAAGCTTTATGATGCTTATTTCCAAGAAAAGAGGGTGACAAGAAGAAAAGGAAGGGCCACCATTAAGCGTTGATTGGGACGAGTGCTCGTCATATAATTAAGTTTCTAAAGACTTTTTATGATGCAACTTTGCAATTTTCTTCTTCTTTGAAGGTAACATCAAATCTTTATTATACTTTTGAACTTTAATCTATGATAAAAAAAATTGACTTTAGCTTTGTTAATAATATTTATTTATTTATTTATTTTAGGTGACATCAAATATTTGTTACAATTTGATATGTCAAATTGAACAATCTTTGGAATCTTGTCTGGTAGTAATGATAGTCTTTTGGGTTTTACGGTAATTAAAATGAAGGAAAAATTTGATAAGTATTGGGACGGCTGTGGTAAGATAAATAAGTTGTTGATTGTTGCTTCTGTACTTGATCTACGGGGAAAAATGAAATTTGCAACACATTGCTTTGAGAAATTATATGGCAAGGATAGTGCCAAATGTGTTGAGATGAAGGAAATGGTCAAAAATTTGTTGATTAAACTTTATGAGTCTTATAATGCACAAGTATAAACTCGGTGGAAGTGGGAGTGCAAGTGGAAGTGGTAGCGAAGTATGAGCGGAAGCTGAATTTAGGTTTTGGAAGTGGAAGTGATTTGAATTTTGGGATTTGGATGATGATGATGATGTTATGCTTGAGGACCCTTTCTCCGAATTCGATGAAAGCGGTTGCGATTAGTGAAGATAACTCAGAATTAACAAATGAGTTGGATCCTTACTTGATGGAGAAGACTGAAAAAATAGCAAAAAGTAATTTGGGCACTAAATTTGATATTTTATTATGGTGGAGGGTGAATAGTGCCAATTATCCAATATTGTCAAGTGTAGCAAGGGATGTTCTTGATATTCCGGTATCTACTGTTGCATCTGAGTCTGTCTTTAGTACTGGAGGTTGTATACTAGATCAATATAGAAGTTCTTTGACTCCGGATATGGTTGAAGTATTGGTATTGTTGCAAAATTGGTTGCGGACTTCTATTTTTGTAGATACAACAACAAACCTAAATAAATTAGTTGAAGACAATGAATTTATGGATCAACTTGAAGAATGTATGTTTTGTAAAATTTAACTTTTATTTTATTTTTAAAGTAACATGAATCTTTAAAAAAAAGAAAAAAAATGAATCTTATAAAATTTGTTTAATTTTGATTTTTAATTTAATTTCATATTTTGAGTAATATGAATCTTATGCAATTAGTTGAATTTTAATTTATTTTTTTAGTAATATGAACTTTGTTTATTTTATTATTATTATTTTTATATAGAACTTCGCAAATCAAGAATGGGTGACCAGCTTGGCATGTCAACGACAATGTGAAAATTGAAGTTCAACATAAACACTTTTTAGGTAATAAAAATTATATAAATTTATTTGTTAGTTATTAATTATTAAATCATTTTATTTTATTTTTTTAATTATTGAGTGTTTGGCTCACTTTGAATTTTTATGTAGGTGATATGAATGGTGGATGTAGTTGTGCCTTGTCTACTATGGTGAACTTTTTTTTATCGATTACGGACTTGTAATTTTTTTTTTAAGTGATTATGAATTTATAACTTGTAATAGATTTTAAATTTAGGTGTATTTGTTAATTGTGACTATTTCATATTGTGACTTTTATTATTTTGCTTTCGAGGACTTTGTATTTATTTATTAAGTGTGTAGTGTGTACTGTCTGTGTAGTTGTTAGTTAATATAAGTGTGAATTGTAAAATTTAGTAAAATCAGGTTAAAATTGTAAAATTGAGTAACATTAGGTTAAATTACAAAATTCAGATAATATTGAACCGAACCGAACCGAACCGAATTGAACCGAATTTTAAAACCGAACTGAACTGAATTGAACCAAATTTAAAAACCGAACCAAATTGAGCCCATGTCTAATTTTCAATATACGTTAAGACCTCTAATGTATTCGAATGAAGTCTACTACAATATGGACTTAAAAATCGACCACCAGCATTGAAAGCAAACTCAGAAGCAATTGTAGAGGTCGGAATAGCTAACAAATCTCTAACGATCTCAGACAACATAAGATACCTACTCCTATTTACTTTCCACCACATTAAAATATCGAAATCTGGAGTAGTCTTATCCTCTTATTCTAAATAAGTATCTAACTCTCACTTAACTTGTTTATGAATATGTTGGCTTTTAAATGCATTAAAATTTTGCACATCCCATATGCCCGTTATAGCTGAACTAGAACTAGAATTACAAACAACACTAGACTTACTAAATCTGTCGTCCAAATCAATCCAACCATACTTTATATATATATATATATTATGTATATAAGTTAGAACAAAGAGTGTGAATTCTATCAATATGAGTTGATGCATCACCTCCATAAATATGAGGAAAGAAATAATCCACTAAAACTATTTTGTACCTAGGATCCAATACAACAACAATAGTAATCACACCATAGATTTCATCCTAATACTTTCCAAACTTTTCTAAAATACTTTTTGCCATATTTTTTTATCACATCACATGAAGAATTAAGCTAAGCATTTAAAGATAATCTAATTTCATAAATTAATAGAAAAAATAAGTTAACTATTGGGTATAAATAGTGTCAGAAAACATCTCTGTCATAATATAGAAGGGCTTCAGATGTTTACATATTACTCTTGCCAACTCCCACTCCACTTCAGTTGGCAAGTGCTTATATTGGTTATCACGATACTTTAGACAAGTAAAAACATCTTTATAGATCAAAGCAACTTCAAGCATCAAACATGTTGAAGTCCATCTATTTTTACAATCAAGCACCAAACTCTAAGAATAATTTAACTTTAATTGACAGTTAGTCGTATCTTCAAACAACTCTACCATTTTAGGTAATGATGTCTAATAATTGACGTTGTTTCTAACATTTTCAATCCCATCACCTATCGCATCTAACCCATCCTTAACAATTAAATTTAAAATGTGAGAATCACATCTCATATGCAACAATTTTCTATTAATAATAATGAAAATGAAGGAAACTTAGCCAACAAAAACAACATCATAGCATCATTGGTGGAACAATTATCAACTGTTAGTGTAGGTTACTTTTTATCTATATTTTAATCCAACAGACACTTAGCCAACTCATTAAAAAGTGCTTCAGCAGTGTGTGGAGAAGTTAAATATATAAATCTAGTTAATTCAAAAAAAGAATAAAACAAAATTACAAATGAGAATAAACATACTACAATACATGTGATAAAATAAATTAAATTTTTAAACAAATACCTTAAGATCCGATTTCGTAAAGTCCACGAATTGTCAATAAAATGTGTTGTCACGACCATATATATATATATATATATATATATTATATTTATTTATTTATTTATTGCTAGACGTCCACATATCCGTAGTATTGGTTTACTAGTAATATCCCCTAACAAGGCCATATTCCATATATATATATATATATATATATATATTGCTAGACATCCACACATCCGTAGTATTGGTTTACTAGTAATATCCTCTAACAAGGCCACTCTGTCTTGGCATTTTCAAAATCAAATAATTTAAAAATTTCTTTTTTAACGGTATTTCTACAAATTTGACCAAGCAAAGGCTGTAAAAACTTATCAAATCTCTAAACCCTTCATACTTAACAAACCTTAAAGGAAGCTCATGATAGTTATTATTCTTGCTATTTTTTGTCTAGTAAGTGCTTTATCAAATGCAGTGGGATCAAATGTTGAAATTACTGAAATTTCAACATCTTTTTTCTTGTAGGTCTTAGATGCTTGGCTGGGGTTAGAAGCTAGAGCTGGTGCTGATTCTTGTATCCGTTTGGGACATCTATCAATATGATTCAGCAAATGCGAAGTTCCACTAGATTGCTGTCCAGCAAAACCTTTGCCACTATGATTACACATTGCCTTCATTTCTCCATTAATTGTTCTCCTTGTGAAATGGCCCCAAGCTCTAGATGTTTGTCTCAATGAGCTTTTAGGTTGTCCTTTCAAGTCTTGTTTTGTAGCCCCATTAGTTGAATGAGTTTGTGAATTTTCAGCATTAACATTACTTGAGGTTGGAGGTTTTAATTAAACAACAGGATCGGGATCAAGATCAGACAAAATTAACCTTGACAAATTAGTTTATAGAATATTAAATAATAATAATATAACAATGACTTTTGACAGCTTTAGTTAGGTTTTTTGTGACATAATTGATTGGTGTTTCAGTTTCGCTGACTAGAATTTGTTGTTATGATTTTGAAAACAGATCCCATAGAGGTGTTTTTTTTGGTATTGTCGGGTGCAAATAATTAAAACATTGAATCTGGCTTACATCCAAAATCTTTTGTTCGTTTATAAAGCTATCAAATTCTTCCTCAAAACTCGTGGCAGGATAACATAAATAAATTTCAAATTATATGAGAAAGAAACAATGATCCGGGACCTGGGTTATTAGAAAATCAAGTGACAACATAAAGCTGATATATTGCAAGGAAAGTGAATAAAACAATTGCAAAGCTACAAATTATTTCTCAAAAAAAAAAAAGTCACCCGTTGTGCGCACTCGTTCAGTTTCTCTGAATTCTGGCTCTCAACAATCTTCAAAATCAAGGACTCGTTCTCATCTAGATACTGCATGCACAGATGGTGAAGCCACGTAAGACTAATATCAGTACAATAATTGGCTAAATAACTCAATATAAGACAAATATCCAAGATAAAAGCTAAAGAAATAATCCTTTACTGCTAGACTAATCCATGCATAATAAATTGAACCATTGTTTTGATAACAAAAGGAACAAATAGAAGGAATGAAAACCTGTTAAAATGGATAAAAAGCTTAAATTCTTAAGCATATTGAAATTATTCTTTCTTTTAATAATATGAATAGGAATTAAAGAATACTAATAATAATAATAGGAATTAAAGAATACAGTCATACACAAAAAGCAATACGGAAACATCACAGCAAATCTCTGCCTCCAACTCCAACACATGAGGGCCAAACAAAAACTGCACTTTTTGAGGATGAGTAATTGACAATGGAACATCAAAATAAAATATACACATTTACAAAATATACCCGTCAATATTTCATGAAAAAGCTTCAAAAACTCACACACCCATCAACTAATACAAACACCAAAAGATTGAGAAAAACATCAAACACTAATTAGTAAAGGCTTACATCAAAATTATAATGCTATCATTGTAGTCATTACCAATCTGTTAAAGATAATTATGAGCTTTATGATTTCATAAAAATTGAAGAGAAAGATTATCAACAGACATAAAGATACCCAAAATGAGCTTTTGTAGCAAAAGCAAGTTTCTATCAATTTCCCAAATGGGACACTGGGCCATCTAATGCCATTTGCACTTCATCATTATCATTAAGGTGTTTCAGTGAGTGGGTAAGTTTTTTCCTCAGCGGCTAGCTTCTAATCTTCATTGAACAAAATAATATAATATAAATTAATCAAAATGCAGAGGTTAAGCGATCATAAAATTCATAAAATTTCAATAGAGATATTTTATTTTAACTTAAAATAAATATTTTTATTTTTATTTAATTTTATAAATATTTTTAACTTAAAATCTGCTTATAAATTCAATTTTGGATATCCATCAAATATCCACATCCATCCGAACTCTATTTGGATATTTTAAAAAATATTCATATCTATGTCCAAAATATTTTGGATGGATATTATATAGTTTAATTAGACTGGATATCTGGATATCCATTTTGAATGGACCAATTTACTGAGCATAGCTTAATTCATTCCTTAATTACAGAAATAATTAAGTGAAAAAAGTATTATTCATTACGAAATATAAGTGGAGTAGACATTCTTCAAATATTAGTGAGATTAGAATTTGAGCAATATTTTATAAAATTAATTTAAACTAATCTCGATTATAATTTGATTGTAAATATTAATTATAGTCTAATATCATATAAATAATATTCATTGTATTACCATCATTGTAATATCTTTGTAAACACTTCTAAAATCGTTTGATTCAAACATATTCTGGAGTTTCGATCTTGAGTTTGATTCAATATATATATATTTTATTTATAAAATAGTTTGTGTTTATTCTCTGATTGGTTTGAAGTGTTTGTCACATATCTTTGACCCTTAGACTTATTAGCTTTACTTGGTACGTGGCTGGGAAAAAATCATATTACCTCGATTGAATAATGGATTTGTAAAAATCATTACCTCGATTTGGGGTTTTAATAAGTCGATGAGCATCATCGGCTTGAACATCAATTATAGAAAATTTCCATTTTCTATAATTGAAAAAGAAAATGGAAATTTGTTTTGTAATTTTGGTAAAAACATCGTCTATCTTGTCATATAATTTGGATGCTTGTAAAGTACTAACAGACACATAAAATATATAAAAATTTTGGACAGTTCAAATTATGATAGAATCTTAATTTACACAAAAAATGCTTTAAGAGCAAACTTAATAAGCTTGAAACAAATGAATTATGACAAAACTTTGAGGAAGATTATACGATAGAAATGAGTATTATTTTCTCAATAAGAGTTTCAAGACAATTACACGCCTAAATTTAACATTGATAGTCAAAGTTATGCCCATTTGAAGTGTACACGTTCATGTCCTAAGTTAAATTCAAAATTTTAACAACTAGACTTAACCACTTTGCCCTATGATTCAAAGGGACAAATTAAAATGGCTTTCGATTTTGCACAAAGAGTAATGATAAGAGTAAAATTACTGAAAATCCTAATGTTATTGCGAAGGAAGTGCGAGGGAAAAAACTCATTGCTAAGATGATGTGATATTTCATAATGTTGACGTATGTGATTGTATCATCTTAAGTGTACCCTAAGGGGAAATATTCTTTTTTCTGATTTGAACAATTTTTTCACTGCAGTAGTTGAGTTGCATTGAGAAGTGTCAATATCGGATAAACTCAAAAATTTATACCTATTCGATCATTAGATCTTACTGTGTGAAGTTATTTTTTCTCGATCATGAGAAATCGTAATAACAGAATTGGTATTATGATATTAGTCATGGTTCTATTATTACTTGCGTCTTAGGCTTTTCTATAGCCTTATTATATTTGAGCTCGATGCGGCTTACTATATAATTTCGGCTACTTTAGTTGTGATTAAATGCAATTTGCTCATTTTGAAAATAAAAATGTTATTCTTTATGGCCACTTTTTGCAACACACAGGCGTACCTACACTTTATTAGAATTAAACTTAATAAAAGAAATAATTAAATCTCTATTTTATTATTTTTCTTTCTACACCTTTTTATCTCTGTCTCTTTTATTTTTCCAAAAAAAAAAATATCCATCACATAGCAGTATAACATGTGTACTCCTAATGAGTGAATCTTTTAATCCCTCTAATATTGTATTTATTTAATTGGAATGAGAATGAGAATAGGAGAATCAGAATGAATAATTTGTTTACTTTATAAATTGAAGTTATGAATGGGAATAAATTTTGTAAATTCCACATAAATTTGAGTTTGATTCATAGATTTGTGATTTCTTTAAGAGGGGCTTGGGAATGAGATTTTGATTATCCGAACTTGGCTTGGGAATGAGACTTTGATTATCTGAAATTTCGGTTCTACCTCCATTAAAATTTTAATATATTCAAAATACCCGTAATGGAGTTGTCATTTTTACATTTTAGTCCATACAGAATTACAAAAATAAGTAAAAATTATGTGTTAATTACAAATAGGTCCTCAACAACAATAAAAATAGTTATAAAAAATTATTTAATAATAATAGTAATACTACTACTATTATTATTATTATTGTTATTGTTACAAAAAAATTATTTAATTTTATTATTTTAATTATTATTGTTGTCATTAATTTCATTATTATTATTATTTCCATTAATATTATCTTTATTAAAATTATTATTATTATTATTTTAATTTTTATTAATTTTTTTTATTAATAATATTATTATTAAAAATAGTTATAAAAATTTATTTAATAATAAATTTATTTAATAATAATAGTAATACTATTATTATTGTTATTGTTATTCTTACAAAAAACTATTTAATTTTATTATTTTAATTATTATTATTGTCATTAATTTCATTATTATTATTATTATTATTATTATTATTATTTTATTATTTTTATTAATATTATATTTATTAAAATTATTATTATTTTAATTGTTATTAATTATTTTTATTAATATCATTACTAGAGTCTAAAAATAATAATAATTTCATTATTAACACTTAATATTATTTATTATTATTATTATTATTATTATTATTCTTCAAATTTCATTATTATTATTATTATTAAATTATATTAACTTTATTATTTTAATTATTATTATTGTCATTAAATTCATTATTATTATTATTATTTGTATTAATAATTTCATTAATAAAATCTAATAATAATAATATCATTATTATTATTTTATTAAAATTTATTATTTTATTTATTATTATTTAAATGTCATTATTATTATTGTTAAATTATATTAACTTTATTATTTGAATTATTATTAATATTATCATTATTAACATTATTATTATTAATTTTACTATTTTATTGTTTTAATTAATATCATTATTATAATAATAATCACAAATAATAATAATAATAATAATAGTTGTTTTTTATAATTAACTTCCGACATTTTAGTAATTTGAAACAATTCAGCTTACTGTGATTCCGATTTCGAGATAAAGTAAACATATCAATGGGATTTCAACCCATTCCAATTTTAATTCCTACAGTTCAAGTAAACAATTTTTTTCTGATTCTCATTTCTCATTCTTATTCAAATTCATTCCTCTTCTAATTCTGATTCCCATAACTCGAGTAAACAATTTATGTCTATTATCATTTTTCATTTCCATTTCAGTTCATTTACATTCGCTTATTGAAAAGTAAACGCAATATAAAATTCTTATAAGAACTCTTTTAAATTTTATTTCCTAAAATACCTTATTTCAATTTATAAAATATAAAAATCAATCATTTTGCCATAAAATTGTACTCTAAAAAGAATATATCTTCAAAGTTTTTATTGCAAAATGCATACAAATCCTAAAATCTTAAACTATTTTCTTCTTGTTACATAGTTTTTATTTTCATAATCCTAATCCTAAACTCTCATAAGTTTCTCTAAAACAAATATTTTTCCAATTAAAATTTAAAATATAAATATGAACTATGAAATGGGATGGGTGTAATAAATTTTTTAAAAGAAAATTTCATTTAAGTATTTAATTAAATTTTCAATTAAAATAACAATTGAATTAATTGGTATTTTTTTATTTAAGTAATTTTAATTGAAAATAGAATTTATAAGGAATTTTGAGAGGTGTCAAAATTAATACCTACTCTCTCCTAATATGTATTTTATTTTTTAGGCCCGTGATTTACCATAGGGTGGTTGACATTTAACCACCTTAATTTTTCTCAATAACCCTACTTTCTTATTAATCTTATATATTTTCAAAATTAATCTACTAAAATTAAAAATTAGTATTCAGAAGATGGGTAATTGGGTATAGTGGCGATTCAAAGAGATAGAGAGAGATTGTAGAGAAGGAAAAATGTTAAAAAATAAATGTTTTTCTAAAATTTTCGGGTAATTTTGAAAATATTTGAGGTTAATTGAAAAATGTTGGCCGATAAGTAGATGGAGTCAAATATATTTGGAATGGGCCATTCCCAGTGGCCATACCTGGCCCATTGTTACCATTTTTGGCCCAGTGTTCTTTATATTTTTTCACACAAATGCAAACCCCGTCTCCCTACCTTGATGCAAGCATCTTTTGAACCTCAAATCACTTACACCACTATTCCAAGAATCTCACTAGTACTCACAAACTGTATCTGTAATTACAAGAATTAACTAGTCCTAATTAATAAATCAAGAAAAGCAAGTGACAAAAAATCTAAGTATGAATAAAACCACAAGAAAGTTCCATTAGCAGGATGGCAGCTTTTTCAACATCCTGTGGAAACACTTGTTTAAGAACAGAATTGCTGCCCAAACTTAAAGCAAAATCTTTGAAACAAAGCTTTCTTTGGCTCTGATGCTCATGGTGGGGAGAATCAGGAGTGTTGCACTGTTTCTTGTACTGAGCCACATAGCTCGTACGCGGTTTCTTTTCCTTATTGATTTGCATCTTAATCTTCGTAAATGAAGAACTGTCGTTGGCCGTAATGGCGCCCCTTTCAGCTGCTGCTTGCATAGCCCTTCTCGCCTTCCTCTGCCGAATGCCACACGCGTTGCATAGCGACTGGACCAACATATATATAATTAATATAGATTAATGTTACGATCATGCGTGCACCATCATGTATATTATTGATACACAGACATGAAGGGGCCGAACAGATTATTGAAGATCCAAACTAAAATTAATGGCATTCTAAAATCAATCTTAACAACTAATGTCCAAATTAAAGAAAGAAAAATAATACAAAAGACAAAGAAAAAATAATGAATGAATGAACCTTGGGACCACGGGGACCGCTTCTCCAAAGGGGTGTTGTGGTCGTGTTGCAATCTGAGCAGACTCGAACGGTGTTCTTGCTGTTATGACTGTTAGTAATAAAAGAATGGACTTCGATATTGTCATGCTCATGCAGAAGCTTTTGTGCAACTTTTGCTGATTCATCATGGGTTCCTGTGCTATGCGATGATGAGTTGATCATTTTATTCATCAGCCTCATCTTGGAGGACATCCATTCGCCTGATGATGGTGAATATGAACCGTTGTCGCTTGTGCTTCCTTCTCCCACTTCCCTTCCATGTATGTCCAGTTTATTATTCATCATCTTATTAGGTTGAGACACTGAAGATTGAGGATCGCTTGGTCCACCGGGAGCTATGGACTGATCAATCTGAGATCAAGTTAATTATTTATATTTAAGAGATCATTTATATTAATTACAAGGAAATAAAAACAATATAATAGAACATGCCACTTTCGAGAATCGGTTCGATATCAAGAAATGTATATAATATTTTCAAAAAAAAAAAAATCAAAAACTAAATGCCTAAATACACTTATGTACGTACTTGTTAGAATGAAAGATCAGATACATGAAGGCAGATCGAACAAAGCTCATCAAATTAATAACATATAATTCAACATACACTTTATTTTGTATATGCATATGTATAACATATCCTTCGATTTTGTGCTGTATATATATAAAAGCTATGATTGTGGCATGAACGATGCCGAGAAATCAATTAAACAACTGGATTATATTTACTAACATTTCTGATGAAGGATCACTATAGATAAGACAAAGGCGCACGATCATGAAAATTAAGATATTTGTTCAAGTTTTTTTTTTTAAAAAAGAGCATATATAACAAAAGAATTAAACAAGAGAAGTAAATTGCTTTGCGTAACTGAATTTATTTGTTCTTGCCTTTTGATCATGTTGGTGTGATTCTTCCAATTTGATCATTCCTCGATCATGTGATGAAGAGTGTAACAGCTGCAAATGTTGATTATCATGCTTTTGCTCCTTCGCAAGTTGAAAAGGATCAGAATGATCATGTGGTGGGTTCAAATACACTGGACCCATGGATGGCGCGCGCGCGAGAGAGAGAGAGAAATTGCAGTAGGTGTTTGTCCAGCGAAGATAGGGCCAAAAGAAGCAAAATAGTAGTGGTCGTGCTCTCTTATAAAAGGTGAAATAGGGCAAGCACTGGCCTGAAAGACATTCACGTGACTTCAAGTAATAGCCCAAATAAAAACACGACACACAAGACAAACTGAACGGAGGTGTGGAATGCAACTACAAGACGTATCCCAATATATTATCTTAGTTTATCTCTCATGTTATTGTATACCAGTTTCCGAGTAACTCGATCACAAGTAAAAACTCTTCTGTTTCTTGATGCTTTTAAGTTGTTAACTAATTGTGTGCCTTACACATCACATACTTCAAATTACTTCTCCTTCGAGTTCCTTGTCAAATATCTATTATTTATACATTCTAAATCGATTTTATTAATCAACGTTAGACACAACTTAACAATCATTATTAATATTAAAATATTTTCATACTTCCGTACATTTTCCCACACAATTATATATATTCCAAAAAATTTTGTTTAATCCAATTTATTGTAAGATCTTGGACTTGCCCTTGCTCAAATCTTACATAATTCATCAACGGCCGACAAGGAAAACCTACTTAACATTAGATATATTTAATATATGTTTCATTGCCATAACATGCACAGAATAATTTCTACCATGAAATATATTTAGAAGAATGGAGAGGAGATTTCAGTCTTCTGAGGATTATGCAGATAACATATATATGAAAAGAGATGGGTATAAATAATTTTCAGGAATGAGAATATGGGATGGGGGCATGTTGTGCTCTTAGTCTTGCAAAAATATATCAACTGCTTGAGCAGGCAGAGACGGTGACAGCCTCTTTAGTCCCCACAACTTTTACCATCAACTTTTATTGTGATCTTTTCGTTTTCCTTTTACCATGCCCTCGGTTAAACTAATTGAGAAAGTATATATATATATTTTAAAAGAATTGAGAAAGTAAGTATAATAAGGTATAAGTCACTTCATTTTTATATATGATATCATATGTCATTTTGTTTGACCAACTATCAAGTATCAACGGATCAGATATAAAAGGTCTCCGTGGAGCCACGTATGAGCATGTCATATATCACTCGTTTACGTTGTGATCTCGCTTCATTTGTGGAATAGGTGATGTAGGTAGAATAATCATAGAATCACAAGTATAACAATTTTATACAAATTGATGTAATAAGATATACTAATTCAATTTTCTACTCCGATGTTAATACAATAGATACTACTATGTCATATTGGTATTTACAATATTATTTGTACACAATTATTTGTGCTTGTACAAATTATCTATCTCTATGGTTTATTAAAGTTATTTTGCAGTTTATGTCTCCAAATTGAATTGATATGTAGAAGCGATAATTGGCTCACGAGATTCCTGATCTTCATTATCTAAATTATAATTAATAAAGTCCACAAAATAACGTTGTCCTAATAAGATTATGTGGGAGTTGGAGGTTTTGCCTAATTGCTGAAAGAGAAAAGACTGAAATTGAAATCTGATAATTAACCTCAAAATACCTGAATATCTAATAAGTGAATCACAATTTTCCTTGCTTTGGCACTATCCAATGAGACTGCTTCGTGTCATCTCATGATTACATTCACTGGTATTTAATATTATTACTTGTTATTATTTTTATTATGACAAGATAAATTTGCATTATTTTTATTTTTTAAGATGGCCAAGATGAGATATGGTGATCAACAATTTCTAAGATGAAGAAACATGCAACGTGTGAGATCTAAGAGTCACTCCTAGTCATGATGAGATTTGTAAACGAACAAATTAAAGAGTCATTAGATTTGTACCCATGCCTTGATAAAGACTGTCATTTTTCGATGATTTGCTTGCTTAGTAGCTAAGGGAGCTATCGGCTGTGATTGAGCCACATGACGGTTGTCTTTGTAGGCCAAAGGCCACATCATAAATCTCTCTAGATTTCACACACAACACACAGCCGAATACTGCAATTTACAAAATCGTTATACATGGAGAAAAGACAAAGATGATCGATCAAGTTCAAGTGGGTTTCAGTTTTTCTAGATTTTCAATTTGTTTTTTCTGAATTGGATTTCAATTTTGTTGAATTAATTTAAGTTGGTTAATTGGCTCCAGTCATTAAACGTAGCCTTTTGATTTGAATTTTGAAGTGTATCAGTGAAGATGATCTTTATCCAATTCTTTCCTTTTTGGGTCTTTCTCAAAATTCGGAGTGAATTTAGCAGAGCTTTTGAATCAAGTTCCATTATAATATAAATAAATGGCGTGTATGTATGTGTTTTGACGTTTTTAACATTTCAGAGATTACGAGACAAATTCATGCCCTTTATTAATTTTTTTATAGAGGACTGATTTAGTGGGCACGGGTGATACATCATGATTGAGAGTCTGTGAGGCCCATAACACAGCCTCTCGATCATAATTTGCCTCAGCACGCACTTAATCAAAATTCTTTATTTAAGTGCAAATATCATTATAATTAGGGATGACAAAAGGGAGTGAGCAATGGTAAAAATTTTAAATTATCAAACCCGTCGTTAATCAACTATGCACTTTAGTAATTACTAAACCCATTTATAACACAGTAATTTTTTATGAGTTTTCTTATTTAAAATCATAAATATTAAAAAAATATTTTAATAATACATAAAAACTTTAATTATATAATTCAAACTATAAATTTATAACCATAGCTTAAAAAATCCACAAACAATACTTAATTCTAAATTTTATTAGTGTAAAAAGGAAATTAAAATTTCAACATTAAAATAAGTACACAAAATATATTAATCTAACACAAAATATTTTTATTGTAGGCAAATCATAATAGCTAATATCAATATCTTGCTCTATCTTTTTAATCAATATGTAAGTATTATCAACAATATTAACAAGTAAATTTTATAAAACTACAGTTGACAATTAATTAAATAAATAAAAACCCAATTTTAGTAAGTAATTATTAGGTTCAAGTCATTAAAATAAAATAAATAAAATCACCTAAATTAAAATAAAATATTGATAAAGACTGAAAAATCTAAGTATATTGAGTAGCTCAGGATAGAACAGTTTCTTCTCACTTGCCTCAAAGGCACTTCGTCGCCCAACAGTGCTCAAGCTCTGGGTCTTGGTTTAGTCATCTCAACATGTTTGGCTTGGTTTAGGAAAAGCCTAGAGAAACTTTTCCAGCAACAATCTCACTATCAGAGGCACGACTTCTTATCATTAATATTAAACTTGAAAATTAAAAAATTTCTACTTATTAAATACTTTGTGTGTGTTTGTGTGCTCGCGCGCGCAAGTATATGCTACAGTTAACTTTGAATATTAAGAACTTTAACTTACATATATTTATAATTATATTTTTAATATAATCTTATGATTAAAATTAAAAATATAAATAATTAAAATAAAAAATACGGGTTAGTGGATACTCGTATTGGTACTAGGTATTTTTTTTCAACACACTAAACTCACTTTCTACAGTGAATTTAAGTTTAAAATACTAAACCTGCCTATAATCAGGAAAATTACCTATAATGAGTGGGTTTTTGCGGGCGATTTGCTGGGTAATTCTGCCATCCTTAATTATAATGAAATCATGTAATCTGGTTGGGTTAGGAAATGTTGCATCTTTTTCCTATAATCAGAATGGGTTAAAATCGAAATGGATTGAAATTGAAATGAGAAATAATAATAAAAATAGGTTGTTTATTTGAGTTACAAAAATCAGAAAATCAGAACTGTAAAAATAGGCAATTTCCATATCTATCATAATAGAGTGAACAATTTTCGTTGGAAGTAATTATGTATATTATATTTAAATATTTAACAGGAAGATAAAGCTCACAAATCTTTAAAAAGCAGAAAGAATGTTATCTCTAAAATAAAATGATAAAAATCCACGCATATAAGCCTTTCCTCAAATTATTTGTTATTTTTTTTTTATCTAGGGCTTTAGATTTAATAATCTTTCTCTAAATTCAAAATTAAAGTAAATAAAGTTTATATGGATCACCCAATGATAGTTGTGTACCATAGTTAGTAGCTAGATATAGATAAGGGGGTATGGAGTAATTAAGCTTTTTTGTTCCAATGACCCATATTGCTAAACTACAAAAACGGTGTGAACTATACCATTAAAAGAATAATTTATTTGGATTTGATTTGAAAATGAAACACTTGTTATTATATTCAAAGGAATAATAGAAGAAGGATTATTTCCATTCCTACCATGATATAAAATTAGAATCAAAGTGTCATTTCTTATTATTCTTTCGTTTCTTTTTAACCAAGCCACTGCCTATGAATCACTAGCTTATTCTTTAACAAGCATGCGGTTAGAGCCTCGAGATCTTCTTATTACTTGGGAGCTTACGGTTTCATGTTCTATTTCACTCCTTGATGGGGTTTCTTTTCACATTTTCCTCGTGATACTACTTCGCTATTGTTCACTAGGGAGTATTTAGCCTTGCAAGGTAGTTATTACTGATTCACATAAAATTCTACATGCCCCATACTACTCAGATCAAAGAGTAAGCTAGTGATGCTTTTTGTCTTGTATCGAGTAGTTGGATCATATTCTCTTACTATAAAAATGGTTGCACCGCTGACAATGAGAAATCCATCAAACTATCTTTGGTGTGTGAACATTGACAATTGTGTATAAAGGGATATGGTTATTTGACTAAATTTGTTGATGGGAAGTATAATTAATTTCCTATTGAAATGAAATAATGTATAGGCAAAAGCTTTCTTGATCCAAATGAGTTGTATTCCAATTAATTAATTTACTTTATTTTATAATTAGAATGGATTATTATAAATTACTCAAATACCCTTAGTTATAATAATAATAATAATAATAATAATAATAATAATATAATGACAACTGTTATGATTATTTCATTTATTGTAATGATTATATTAATAATACTAACAGTAATAATAATCATCATCATCATAAAAAATAATAACTATTATCATTACTATTATTTATTATAATAATACTTATTACTATTATTACTATTTTTATTATAAAAAATATTTATTTCTATCATTATTATTTGTTATTATTATTATTTTTGTTGTTGCTATTTTTATTATTACTATGATTTTAATTAGAAATATTATTATAATTATATAATATTTAATTAGGGTAAAAATGAATTTTTAATTTTGATTAAAGATAATAATATTAATTCATTCCCCATTTTGCCTCCAAGTACGTATTTCAAGCAGCTTTATTTGGTTGGTCATCTGGATTCAAATCTTAGGAGATAGATAAGGGACTAAAAATTAAATTTGAACTTTGGCTACCCCCTTACCTTAAAAAGAAAAAAGAAATATATATTCTTCATTTTCATTTCCTAATTTTCATTCATATCTTCCCTTATGAGAGTTGATTCCCATTCTCATTCCTAAATTTGTGAGTCCCACCCAAAATCCATTCCGATTCTATTATATTTTTAAAAGTAAACACTATCTATAGAAAATGAAAGTCATTCACATTCCCTAAATCAAGAACTAAATACACAATAAAAGTATTCCTATTCTTTGACCCAAATTAAAATCACAATATTCCTAATAAGAATTTTGCATCCTTATTGATCAATTTAACATGGCAGGACAATCAACCTTCATTTGATTGTCATTGATTTAGGACTTGATGTGATATTGGAGATTCTATAAATGTTAAATGCTCGTATGTAATGGTTTCTCTAAAAAGTATTTTTCAAATATTTTTAATATATTCCACCTAGGGATGGGAAATTAAGGGCTAGGTCAGTCTTTTCTAAGCCTAGGCCTAGGCCTAGGCCTAAGTTATTGACAGTAGGTCTAAGTCTTCTAAAAGTCCGTCTAAACTTAGACAGATCGAGCTTGGGCCTAAAACCCATGGACCAAATTTCGTGTTGGATTTAGATAAATTTTTAATAAAGTTTAAAATAAAAAACCACTTAATTAAAGATGATTATTCAATATATAATAGATTAATAATCAAATATATAAAATATACATATAAAGTCATAATATATAAAATAAAAAAATTAATTTATAAAATGTAAGCTTATGTCCAGGCCCATTCACTATAGACTTTTAAATTTTCAGTCCATGATCAAGCCCATTCATTGCGGGCTGAACCTAAAACCTACAAACCTAGGCTAGGCCGGCTTGGACTTTTTTGCCATCTTATCTTTGATCATATTATTTTTATTTTTAAGAGTAGATATAATTTAAAAAGTTATTTTACATCTAACGAGAAAAGCTTAGGATCAAATTTTCTAAATTATTATTTTTACTTTAACAATTTTAATTTATTTCTCTGATAATTTAACTTTCTAAAATTGTATATTTTAAAGCAATTATATTTTTTTTTGCTGGAATTTTGTAATAACAAAACAACTTTTTACTTGAATAAGTTATACTTGAAAGTTGACAGTACAAGGACTTCCTCGTTTTAATAAAATAAGAATTAAGTTAAAAAAGATAAAAAAAATACATACTAAAAATACTATATTAAAGAGTTTTTTTTTTTTTTAGTTTAGTCTTTACTTTATCAAAGTGAAAATTATGTTATTAAAAAATTAATACTTGAAATATTAACTAAATGATAAAAAAAAAGAATGGTCTAAAGAAGAAAAAATTAGCAAAATTATTGGCTAAATAACTATACATTCCAATTGTAACCCGAGCGCATTGACGCATTGGATTTGTGTGTGGATTTAGTGGAATCCAACTGAAGAATCGTGGTCTAAAGTAAACAAGATGTTTAAGCACAATAATCAATGGCATAGATGGTAAAATTAAAAATTAATAAGTGAAAATGCATGTTCGGCAATTCTTATATATTTATTAACACACGGACAGCCTTAAGTGAGCTTGGTCAACAAATATTTTGAAGTCATTAGTAAGAGAATATTGTATGTTTATTAGAATGTGTCTATGCATAAGACAAAAGATTCCTTATAGTGTGTTTATGCAGCATCAAACTCAAACAATCTATATATAAGTTTGCCTATGTTACAGTATCTATACTTTATACCCACTCACAACTAGGGATGGCGATTTCTGGGTCCGGGTCCGGGTTTGGGCTTTCGGTTCGGACCGGATAATGAATTTTATACTGGGATCCGGATTAAAACCGGGTTTTCAATCAGGTCCGGTCCGGTTTAACCTGAAAAATCCGGGTTTCGGATTCGGGTTTTAAACCCGGATTTGTTAAAATTATTTAAATTAAAATAAAAAATAATTATTTACAATTTAAAAATAATTTTTGACTAAAATAAAAAATATATATTTATATTTATATTAAATACTTTTAAAAATTAATATATAAATAAATATATACAGGTCCGGGTTCGGATTTCGGAACACTTAAACCCGGACCGGATCCGGAAATATCCGGGTTCCCATTTTAACATCCGGATTTCGGAAAAAAATTAATCCGGTGCGGGTTGAACCCGTTCCGGAAAATCCGGGTCCGAGCCGAGTCCGGGTTGAGTTGCCATCCCTACTCACAACCGATTGTGGGTCCCATATAAGGCCTAGTGTTCATGTGATGCTGTAACACAATCCACTCCTCTATATATGGTTTCTATATTTAATTTCCCTATCACATATACAATTTTCAAATTTAATTCTTGTGGTAGGTAAGATCCAGCTCAGCCTCCCCAGTCCTGTACTTTACCTTTTTCATCAATTTCGATTGGATATAGTTATGTCATATTTACACTCTAAAATATATTCAGAATCTTCTACTATTGTATACACTAATCTATTTTCTTGAAAAAAATTAACTTTTATTCTTTGTATACTCTTTAAAATAGAAAAATTGAAACCCTTTAAAGATAGGGTTATTTACACTTTAAGATACTAGAAACGCTCAATTACTCAAAACACAAACTTTAATTTAAAATCAAACTTTTATTATGTAAAACTTGTTATCTTGAATTTTTTTAACATCCATTTTATTAAGTGTAAAAAAAAATATCTATTTTATTATTCTTTTTCTTCCTTAATTTTCTTTCCTTTTATTTCATATCAGAGGCTAGAGATTTAAAATGTATATCCTCTGCTTAAATGTTTTGTCTTCTTTCTTTTATTGTATCGTAATTCTTGCTATTTTATTATTCTTTTTCTTCCTTAATTTTCTTTCCTTTTATTTCATATCAGAGGCTAGAGATTTAAAATGTATATCCTCTGCTTAAATGTTTTGTCTTCTTTCTTTTATTGTATCGTAATTCTTGTGATTTTAATTTTAAGTATATATAGCCTCTAATTTATCATTGAGCTATTAGTTACATAATATTTGGGGAAGAAATAGAAAAAGCGATAATTAAGTGTCACGTGTCAAATTGAAAGTTTTATGCTCAAAATGAGAAATTAGGATACCCCATCTACCCCATATTACTTTGGTCACTAAAGGTATCCGGGATACCCTAGGGGATTTGGGGTGCCCCAGATACACCAAAGGAGTTAAAAGGTATGCAATACAAGAATCGAAATGGTCAGACCACCTTTAAAGTATTCGCTACGAAAGATGTTACTATCACGAGAAGATAATATTTGATTTGACAAAATCAAATAAGAAAATATCTAGTCTAAAAGAGGAGATAAGCAGTTGTCCTACCTGCCAAAAGGATAAAAGCAGCCCACTTACAATTGACAAACAACCCCTGCAGAAATGTCCTATGTTGTACAACAGCGTACTCTACGTGCCACAAAATAACAACATCTACAAATATTGCCTCCACTATCTCCTACGTGCAATCGTAATGGCACAAAAATTGTGAGAAGAATATTCTAGATGTGACAGCAGGATCGGCTATAAAAATACGATACATGGTAAGATACCTCAGATATGTCATATATAAGCATAGCCAGTTCATTATTTTGTAATGAATTATTCATTATACATTCTCTTTCAACCTTTAACCTCCAATTTTCAAAGAGCTTACAAGCTCTCCACTCCAAAAAAAGAAAAAAAAATACAAGTAGCTAACTTGAGCCGTGATTGGGTTGGTCGCAATGCTCGGTTCTAGAGCCGTGGCAGCTCGGGTTCGAGTCCTTGGAGGTGGGGAGGGGTAAAAATTTCTTTGGGCTTGCCCACCCCTCCCTTTAGAAAAAAAAAAACTTGAGCGTCAGAGTATTGTCACTAACCACCATCGGCTTCACATCTAACCATATTTTCTTTGTTTTGCAGGTTTAAGACACCCCTCCAAGCTTTTTCACATTAAATCTCAGCTTTTCACCATAGCATACATCTCCTCATTCTTCTTTTACTTTAAAAATTCTCAAAAAAGCCTACACTTCACAACTCAGCGAGGTACCCTTCATATACCAAAATGAATTTTATTGTTGTTAGATAGGTTTTGGCATCTACTACTCTCACATTCCAAAATCTACCTAAAAATTGGTGCCATCTGGTTGGGGAATGCATAAAAAGCTTCCACAATGATAGCCAAACTTGGTTGTTGAGTGTATTTATGAAATATGGCACCTGACACACCCTTCGATATTGCATTGGGTGGTCAAGAGAAGGTGGAAAATGACAACAGTTAAGAGGTTACTGACCTAGAAAGAAAGGTGACCCATCTCCACAAGGACAAGTCCATCAAACAATCTACTGGTATCTAAGTAGATGAAGAGCCATTTCATAATGACCTTTTGAAGAACTCACTCATGTGATTTTTTTGGCTATGGATTCTCGGGTGCCCAAACCAGACCTTTCTCCCATGGCTTAAGCATTCCACCAAAGCGAGCCAAAAAATAAATCATCCCACACTTTGAGGTACATGAGGGAAGTAAGCCCAGGAAATAGCAGTCAGGTATCCACTTAAAGCATCAGCTGGCACCTACACCTCCCGAACACTACAGTGTTTCAAGTTACTTACGGAGTAGCTAAGATACTCGGTATACCAAGCGATCTCGCGAGGATCTTCAAGATAAGTTAAAAGCTAAAAGAGCTTTTTAGCTATCAGGTACTTCATTTGATGCACCTGGGGTATCCCAAGAGTTCATGAAAAAAATAGAACATCTGAAAGCCCAAGTTAAGCTCTTCTCTGAAAAGTAAAATGCCATTGGTACTCCAAATCTAGAGGGATACAACTCATTATTCACCATGGTCGTTCGGACAGCCGTTCTACCAGACACCTTTAGCATGCTCTAGATACCTCAATATTCAGGTACCTCTAATCCAGCAGAACACATTAAACTATATTATGGTCAGATGCTTATGAAGGGCATCAACGACTAGGCTATGTGTCGAATGTTTCCTCATACTCTTGTTGTCCCCGCTAAGGCTTAGTTTCGATCTTTGAAGGCAAGTAGTGTATCCTCCTTAGACCAGTTGCTAACCAAATTTATGCATGAGTTTTCCTATGCTTAATCTCAAGATCAAGCGGTTTCCAAGCTCGCCTTCATTAAGCAAGGGGGATTCGAGACAATGGCTGAGTATGTAACCAATTTCCATCAAGAAGTATTACGGATCAGTGTATTTGGTCACCAACAAACATTGACACACTTTAAAAAGAATATACGGTTAGGCAAGCTATGACGTTCTTTTAAAAAATGTCGACCTCTCTTATATAGGGAAGCACTCTCCCAAGTTTTGCAGTAGATTGAGATAGATGAGAAATGCCATCTGAAAAGATAGGAAGATAAGGTGGAGCTACTTAAGACGAGAAAAGAGCTCAAGAAGATAGAAGTACCTAGCAAAGAATACCTCGAGTACCTCGCCTACAAAACCCACCACTATAGCAAACTAGAGGAAGAGGGCACATTACAGAGGGGGTACCTCGCCCTCCACTATTCGCCAAGGAATTGCAATCGGATCAGAGAGAGCCCCCTTAGGGACCTCGGTATGATTCTTATCACCCTTTAAATTGATCCTTAAACAAATCTTCTATGAAATTCGGGATAACGGTCTACTCCACCCACTCAAGTTTATGTTCAGGTACCCAAATATGAAGTGCAGCTTAAAATACTATGAATTTTATAAAGATTTGAGCTATATCACAGTCGAATGCTTCAACTTGTATGAAGAAATTGAGTCCATCATTCTCAACGAGTACCTCAAGGAATACGTGGCGAATGTGGGGCAAACTAGAAAAACTATAGAGCAAGATAAGGGAAAACATGTGCCTAGAACCAGCCATGAATATGAGATACCTTAAAGATTTAAAAAGTGGTCTTTGTATGAACGATCATAGAAGGACTTACTTGGCTGGCCAATCTAGGAAAGCTATCAAGAAGTATAGAAGATCGCCATCAACAGTTGTTCTTATTGGCAAAAATCCTAATTGTGCTAGAAGTGGGGTAGCTCAGGTACCTCACCATCCCATCCCAATCAATTTAACAGAAACAGATGCCGATGGTACCTCATACCTATGATGATGCCTTAGACATCACGCTCAATGTTGCAACTAGCAATGTCGTAAGAACGCTTGTAGATACTGGCATCTCGATAGACATCATCTTCAAAAGTGCCTTGGATAAATTATTGATTGGATTACTAAAGATTGCCCTTTTGTGCAACAACACTTGTTGGATTCACTTTGATATCGTCATTTCAAAGGAGATCATTACACTTCCCTTCACCCTTGCCCTTCCGTACTGTTTATATGATTGATTTTCTCATTGTAGACTACTCGGGTACTTACAACATCATCATGGGTAGGCTATTCTTAGCAATGACCAAGGCAGTTGTGTCTATATATTACCACGCCATGAAGATTCTAACTGCCAATGAGAATATCACCATTAAAAGGGATTAGTAATCAATTCAGAGATGCTATTCGGTTACTTCTAAAGTGAGTTATCGGATTACTTTTAAAATTCGTGTGAAGTGGTACCTCACCAGTACAACCCTACTAGCTCATCTAATTGAGAATGCATCTGCTAGGAGTTAACGAGCTGCACGTGATAGAGAGGGTACCTGGGTATCCTAAGAGAATCCTAATGTTTTAGTTAGTAAAACAAAAGAAAAGGTACACCAGTCAAGAATCTTATTTTTGTTTCAGTATATAGTGATGATCTAGTCAAAACAGTCAAAATTAGATTCAATTTCTCTCATTGTCATAAAGAGTAGCTTGTTAAAATTTTTAAAGAGAATCATGACGTGTTTTCTTGGTCTCATGCGGATATGTCGGATATCCTGCCTTCAATTTCTTGTCATAAATTTAACATTGATCTTTACCATAAACTTGTCAAATAAAAGCGCCAGACCTTCAATCAAGAGCATTATGACGCAATTAAGCAGGAGGTAAATTGCCTAGTGATAACTGATTTCATTCGAGAGGTGTTGTACCCTGATTGGGTTTTAAATATCATCTTAGTCAATAAGCCTAATAAAAAGTGGCGTATGTGCATATATTTCATAGTCTAAACACGTCATCCTGGAGGATAGCTTCCCGTTTCCTTGGGTAGACCAGCTAGTCAATGACATAGTGGGGCATGAGATGCTTGGCTTCATGGATGCCTTATTTGGCTATAACTAAATCCCTATGTATGAGCCTAATCAAGAGAAGATAGTCTTCATAACTATTCAGACTATAGAATGCCGAGGCCACCAACACACACATTGTGAATAGAATTTTCAAGGGATAAATCGAGCGAACCATGGAAGTGTACATTGATGACATGATCATAAAGTCAGTGCTAGCTAATGACCATGCAAGGTAACTCAGTAACACCTTTACTGTTTTGTGACATTATAAGATGTACCTCAACCTTAAAACATACGTATTTTAGGTTATTTCAAGTAAATTTATTGGCTTTATGGTGCAACAACGAAGAATCAAGGTTTTTTTCGGGCTGTTCTTGAAATAAAATCACTACACATTTTTAAAAAAGTGCAAAGTTTGGCAAGCCGGGTAGCCGCCCTAAGTCATTTCATCTTTAAGACCACCGATCGATGCAAACTATTTTTCAAAGCCTTCAAAGCGTTGAAAGAGAGCAAAAAGCTTCAATAAACCACTGAGTGTGAAGATGCTTTTTAACAGTTGAAGAAGTACTTTGTTCAATCTCCATTACTTACTAAACCCATACCAGGAGAGGTTTTATTATTGTGCTTCGCCGTCTCCGAACACGCCACCAGTTCTATTTTATTTAAAGAATGGGAAAATGGGGTACATCGACCAATATACTATAGCAGCAAAGCCATGGTTAATGCAGAAAAGAGGCACCCTACCTCCGAGAAGTTGGTGTTAGCTTTGGTTACTTCAGCAAGAAATTTTTAGCTATATTTTCAAGATCACACTATCGCGGTAGTCACCAATCTACCCTTTTAACAAATTCTACAGAAACTGGATATGTCCAGAAGGGTTCTTCGTTGGTCTCTTGAATTAAGTGAGTTTGACATCATCTTCAAGCCTCGTTTAGCTATCAAAGCACAAGCCATCATCGATTTCATTGCAGAATTTACCAATGACTCCGGGGGTGAGGAAATCCTGTGGTACTCAAGTGAAGCTACGCCAGTAGTAGAAGAGGAACGAAGTTGGGAGATATACGTAGATGACTCCTCTAATGCTCATAAAGTGGCGCAGGAGTAATTATCATCAATCCAGATAAAGTAAAGTTATTTTATGCTTTATAATTCATATTAAAGGCTTCAAACAATGAAGCCGAATATAAAGCTATTATGGTAGGATTGAGAATGTAGAAGGCTTTAAGAGCACAAAGTGTTCATATCAAAAGTGATTCTGAGCTAATGGTAAGCCAGATCACCATAGAATATCAAGCTAAAGGAAAAAAATATGAAGGGGTACCTCGGAAAGACCAAAGAGTTGATGTCCCATTTTATTGAAGTCAAGATGGAAAGGGTATCATAGATGAAAAATTACAAGGCTAACAACCTAGCTAAAATAGCATCTTTCGGCATAACACAATTAGCTACTCCTATTACAATTGAGCATATACCTGCCCTTGGCGTTAAACTTATAAAATTTATAGAAGTGAGATCACTGTCCTCGAGGGTACCATAGATGGAGCCTATTGTAAGGTACCTTAAGGATAGAGGCCTACCCCTAAATAAGGATGAACCAAGAAAGTGAAGTATAAAGCTATGCAATATTATTTTATTGAAAAAGCTTCACTCTTTTTTACTTGAAGTGTTATGGGGATAATTAACCTAAATATGTCATGAGAGAGATACACGAAGGAATTTATAGTAATCACTATAAAGCCTAATCACTAGTACAAAATTAGGATATTACTAGCCTACAATGAGGGAAGACGCCAAGAATATGGTAAGAAACTATGACAAGTGTCAGAGATTTGCCAAGGTACCCTACTTACCATTAGAGAACTTAAGGGTTATGTCTTTCCCTTAGCTTTTTGTTGTTTGGGGTGCTAATCTAATTGGTCCACTACCAACCGGTCGAGGACATGCAAAGTACGCTATTGTTGTGGTAGACTATTTTATGAAGAAGGCGGATATGGAACCACTGATTTCATTTAGAGGAACCTCATTTGCAGATATGGTATCATGATGCCATTATTAGTGACAACAAAAATAAATTCAATAATTGGAAGTTTTGTAGCTTTTGTTCAGAGCTAAGGATAGCTAACCAGTTCGCCTCCCCTGCTCATCCATTGTCTAATGGGTAGGTTAAAGCCATTAATAAGATTATAAAGGGTACCTTAAAAAAAAGTTGGAAGAGAAGAATGATGCTTGGGTAGACGAGTTACTAGACGTTATTTGGGCCTACTGGACTATCTAGAATACCTCCACTAGGGAAACCCTTTTTTCCCTCGCATTTGGGACTGATGCGTTGATACCAGCAGAGATTGCGATACCCTCTCATAGGACTGCACATTGTGATGAAGAGGAGAATAGGTACGTATACACCCACACCTCCATTCTCTCACTGAAAATGGAGAATACGCAATAAATAAATAAAAAATAAATGGCATTCACGAGAGTTGAATGTCCCAAAATAAAAAGAGAAAGGCAAGTACCCACCTTAAATATTTTTCAAACACAAATAATAAAATGTGAAACAATTGATCATTGGGTAAAAAGGCCATAAAGGGCCTATATATATTTATTTCATATTATTACATTAATTATAAACTCTTATTGTCGCTACTACTATTTATTTGTCAAGAGGTACCTTAAATTTTAAGATATGCAGTAGATATATTTGAATAAATTGCCATGTACGGAATTACTCAAATTAGGTATAGAGGATATCATATGAGAGGATACCTCAAACAAATGAAGGGGTACCTTAAAAGTATCATAAATTGCCAATTTGATACAAAGCAACATAAATTCGAAATATGTATGAAAATATAAAATACAGTGAGGTAAGATAGTACAACACTAGAGCAGCTTGGGCACCCCAACAAAAGGATGCCCCTAAAATTAAAAATAAAAAGAAAAACATTTCGAGCACATAATTTGAGAAATTTCAAACCAAAAAGCAAAAAGCAACACCCACAAGTTAGAAGCTACATGATAGGCAGGGTGTTACCTTCACCATTTTTGGAGTAGGGGGGCCAGTGATAAACCTGAAGGTACCAGATATAGGAGCTTCTGATGTTGGAACACCTGAGGGGAGCTTTTGTTGGGGTATGCTAGGTATACTGAAGGATCTATGCGACAGACTATATAAAGTGGGCGTACCTTACTAACCCATTTCTCCACATAGGGCACTTTTAAGTCCGGATCTACGTTCTAAACTTCTATCATGAAGTGAGTAAAAACATTGCTAGCCGTCTTCTTTTATGGAGAGAGCAAATCTTCATACTTGGCTCTTAACTCATTACACTCATTGTTTACCTAAGCTCTTTCCCTAGATAAATCATCTAGGCTCTCCCTCAGCACCTTAACTTTTTGAATCAGTGTATCCTCCCAATTCTTATGACTTCGAAGCTCGCCTCTTAATTTCTTAATTTTTGCTTGAGCGCTAGTGAAAGCACCAATGTCGGAAAGGCAGTGGCTCAGGAGGAAGGTCACATATAAATAGTAAGGTGATTGAGCTCATAAAGAAATAATTAATGAATTGTGGTTAAAAAAAAAAAGTACTTAGGGTACCTCATAAATACTTACATCTTGAAAAGCCTTAACACTGGGCCATATTGCTCACTTAGCCCCAAATTTTCTATTTCTACAGCAGTTTTTGGAGTAATATTCTAGACATAATAATATATATACGGGCTAAGTACGAGACCCTCTCATTGGCTATCGGGTCTAGCTCACCCTCAGACAAATCATATGGGAAGGAATAAACAACCCCAAACTTCATCTTGCGGGTATGTAGAGGTACCCTGTGATTTAGTCCTCATCTCTATAACCTGTGGGGGCTTGACAGCTTTGCCTGAGGGGGTAGTGTTAGAATGGCTAGGAGAGCCTCTGGTCATCTTTAGGAAGAAGGTATTAAAATCATTATTTGATGCTTCCATAACCATACACCACGCTACGCAAAACATTATCTTCACAGATGAGAAACACTATCGGCAAGAAGTAAAATGAAAACATAAAAAACAAAAATTAGAGATAAAATATGATGATGGCTGGGTACCCCCCGGCCCAAGAGTAATAACAATAAGGTACCTTTACACCATCCACAAGCCGTACATTCGTCACGACTAGAAGTAGATATAAAAACCTCGCTAATTAATCTTACTCTTTCTAGTCTTCTCTTATCCAACACATCCTTACTCTCCTAGGAGACTTGGATCCTCTCTACCATGCTGTTCACTAGGGGTGGGCAGATGGTTTGATTCGGTTTCAGAAGTAAAAATTGAACAGTTTGAAAACTTAAGAATCGATTGGTTTGTGTTCAGTTCGTTTTAAAACTGAATCGAACAAAAAAAGTGACCGGCTCAGTCAAATATAATAAAAAAATTAATTTAAAATATAAAAATTAAATTCTAAAATCTAAAATCTTAAATTTGAAACCTAATTTCCCCAGCAGTGAGCACAACCCAAGCCATAGCACATCACCTCTTCTCTTTTGGTCTCTCCCTCATCCCACAGCCGCCGTAAATGGTGCCACCGTGACAAAGGCGATCTCAGCCACTCAAGGTCATGCATCACAGTCACTGTGTAGCCTCTCACGGGCACCCATCACGAACTGAACTCAGCCTCTGTCGGTCTCCGTTCGTCTACTATCACCGTCGTCTCCCGTTCACTGCCCGCTCGTCTCCTGGTCACTGCTTCTTCCATTCATGTCTCTCGATCACTACTTCTCCCGTTCACTGCCCGTTCGTCTCCCGGTCATTGCTCGTCTGACTGACTATCTCCCTTCATTAGTTGAAATCTCTCCGTCAGTTGTCATCTTCACTTTTTACTCTTTAGGCTTCACAACTGCAGGTTATTTTTTTTTTTTACAAAATTTATTTTGTAGCATGTTTGTTTGTGTTTATTTTGGTTGGAATTGAATCTTGTGGTATGACGGGTTGATTTTGTGCTGGTGGACTGTAGAATATTGATATGTGAATTGTGAAGTGTAGCCTGTACGATGTGTGTGTTTATTTTCATTAGAATTGAGATTTTTTAATTTTCTGTAAAGTGTAGCTTGTATTGTATATTATGAGATATTTTTCATTTTTTTTTTAGTTTTAAAATTGATGGGAAGAAAAACAAACATTTGAAAGTAGCGGCAAAGCTAATATAGATAATTAAACTTCCTTTAGCCATAATCATGCAAATGTAAATAAATATTGTTGTGTAGAAAAAAATCAAGAATAAATTTATGATCATCTAGCATAATTGTTCATTTTTTGAGTGAATTAAAATTATTGTTTCAGTTTTTTTATTGAAAGTAAATTAAATTAAAAATAATCAGAAGTAAAATATGATATGTTGGCATACTTTATTAGTTCATTTGTTCTTGTGAAAATAAGTTAAATGCTAATTAGTTTTTTTTCATTTTAATAAAGTATTAAGTAAATCAAGATTTACTTATTTCTTTTTTTTTAGATGTCTAATTATTTAAGAGTTTCAGACAACCTTGATTGTGTAGCCGATGATTTTGAGCATGAAATTGAAGTTAATGATAATGAAAATGATTCAGAAACAGTTGTCATCGACGGAAACAAGAGGAAAAAGTCTTTGTCATCCAAGCCACCGCTACCAAGGAAAAAAATGGCTCCAAGATTAATAGTGTGGCAACATTTCACTAGTGTTCCGGATAATTATAAGAAGTGCAAATTCATCTACTGTGGCAATGAATTTGAATGTGGCATGAGTGGGTACGGAACTAGCACTTTAAGGATTCATTATCAGAAAAGGTTAAGGGAATTGGAGCAGAGCATAGTTAGTGTTCGGAATGCTGTGAAGTATGTAAGATCTTCCACTGCTAGAATGTAAGCATTTCAAATTCATGTGCAATAATAGAAGATTAATTGTCGAGGAAGTGTGATTTTAGATTGTCCTACTAGATGGAATTCTACATATTCCATATTGAATACAGCATTGAAATTTAAGGCAGCATTTGATCGGATGGCATTTGAACATAAGCTTTATGATGCTTATTTCCAAGAAAAAGAGGGTGGGAAGAAAAAAAGGGAAGGGCTACCATTAAGTAGTGATTGGGAGAGTGCTCGTCACATAGTCAAGTTTCTGAAGACTTTTTATAATGCAACTTTGAAATTTTCTTCTTCTTTAAAGGTAACATCAAATATTTATTATACTTTTGAATTTTGATTTATGATAAAAAAATGTACTTTAGCTTTGTTAATAATGTTTATTTATTTATTTTAGGTGATATCGAATATTTGTTACAATTTGATATGTTAAATTGAACAATCTTTGGAATCATTGTCTGGTAGTAATAATAGCCTTTTGGGTTTTATGGCAATTAACATGAAGGCAAAATTTGATAAGTATTGGGACGGCTGTAGTAAGATAAATAAGTTATTGATTGTTGCTTCTGTACTTGATCCATGGGGAAAAATGAAATTTGCAACACATTACTTTGAGAAATTATATGGCAAGGATAGTGGCAAATATATTGAGATGAAGGAAATTGTCAAAAATTTGTTGACTAAACTTTATGAGTCTTATAATGTACAGTACAAACAGGGTGGAAGTGGGAGCGCAAGTGGAAGTGGTAGCGGAAGTACAAGCGGAAGCCAAAATTTAGGTTTTGAAAGTGGAAGTGGTTTGAATTTTTAGGATTTGGATGATGATGATGATGTTATGCTTGAGGACTCTTTCTCTGAATTCAGTAAAGCGGTTACTGATTAGTGAAGATAACTCAGAATTATCAAATGAGTTGGATCTTTACTTGATGGAGAAGACTAAAAAAATAGCAAAAAGTAATTTAAGCACTAAATTTGATATTTTATTGTGGTAGAGGATGAATAATTGCTAATTATCCAATCTTGTCAAGTGCAGCAAGGGATGTTCTTGCTATTCTAGTGTCTACTGTTGTATCTGAGTCTGCCTTTAGTACTAGAGGTCGTATACTGGATCAATATAGAAGTTCTTTGACTATGGTTGAAGTGTTGGTATTGTTGCAAAATTGGTTGCGGACTTCTCTTTTTGTAGATACAACAGCAAACCTAAATAAATTAGTTGAAGACAATGAGTTTTTGGATCAACTTGGAGAAGATATGTTTTATAAAATTTTAATTTTATTTTATTTTTAAAGTAATATGAACCTTATACAATTTGTTCAATTTTAATTTTAATTTTAATTTAAGTTTATTTTTTAAGTAATATGAACTTTGTTTATTTTATTATTTTTTTATATAGAACTTCGCAAATCAACAACGAGTGACCAACTTGGCATGTCAATGACAACATGAAAATTTAAGTTCAACATAAACATTTTTTAGGTAATAAAAATTATATAAATTTATTTGTTAGTTATTAATTATTAAATTACTTTATTTTATTTATTTTAATTATTGAGTGTTTGGCTCACTTTGAATTTTGGTGTAGGTGATATGGATGATGGATGTAGTTGTGCCTTGTGTGCTATAGTGAACTTTTATCGAATGTCGATGCAATATTATGGACTTTTTTTTTTTTAAGTGGTTGTGAATTTACAACTTATAATAGATTTTAAATTTAAGTACATTTGTTAATTGTGATTATTTCGTATTGTGACTTTTATTATTTTGCTTTTGATTTGAGGATTTTATATTTGTTTATTACGTGTAGAGTGTACTGTGGTTTTAAATAGTCCTATTCATTTAGATTTCCTTTATATAATTGCTTTAGAAATTAGAATTTTAAATTTGCACATCAAGGGCTATATTTTTAAATATTATTATATTCTGTCTTCTTTTGAATATTTTAAACTCTGTATAAATATATAAGTATCACTAATGGATACGTGACTTAAAGATATTTAAAATAATAAAAAAAATTAGATCATTATAAAATTCTAATCAGTCATGCAATGTTACAGACTAAGCAAAATCTAGGCTTTGGGTCAATGGAATCCATAATATAAAAATATAAAATTTAAGTTCAAGATCAGTAGGTCACTATACTAAACTTTTTTGTGTGATTATTAAATGACTAATCTTTGTCATTAGAATGAAAATGTTGAACAATGCATCAAAGACGGTGTTTTAACCACCCTCTCAAAAAAAATAAAAGATCGGTTGTGTAGCAATAGTTTGATAGAAATAAAATTGATGGAAAAATAAAAATTATTTGTAAATATTGCAAGAAGAAATATGGTGAATATGGTAATGATGGAACAAGATACATGCATGATCATATGGAATGATTCGATAAAAAGCAAAATAATGCAACCTTTTAGCAGAAGCAGAATGAAGTAGGATAAAAGACACCCAATTGACACAAAAGTCATGTCGTAGCATGTTTAAAGTTTAATCTGGTGATTAAAAACAGACCAAATAGACCTAAAGTCACATCGTAATGGCATAATATTTATAAGTTTAATGTGGTGGTTGAAAGTATAGCTACTATTATTATGGGTGAGACTTTTTTTGGGTGATTCTTTACAAATGTCTTAAACTAACGCCTTTTATTGTTTGTATGAAGATTGAAGATGTTGAAATGTTATTGAAATTCTATAACTAAAACAACCTAAGAGTAGGTCAATTGGGTTTAAAATTTTTTTTTCAATAATAACGTCACAATCCAACACCAATCACCACACAACAATAACAATAACGACAATCATTTAGTAAATTAAAAGATAAAGGTCGAGATAAAACAAACACACTAATTTTTATCTAATTCGAAAACCAATCTACATCTACATCTCCAAGCTATCTGAACTTAAAGATTCTACTAAAATGAGTCTTATATCACAAGGTTTTGAAAATTATAATTAATTTCAGATGTATCAATAAGCTTTTACAATGAGTAATACATCTCACATCTCTTCACCTAAGTATTTCTCATATTTTCAATTACTCAATTAAAAAATTGAAATAAAATATACAAAGAACACACTCCTTAGAAGAGCTAATACATGATATTTTTAAAGACTCTTAAGCTTGCACTTGCTTATCTACATAAATCTATGCACACTTGAACTATTACTTGCTTATATACTCGCACTTCTTCACCCAACTGTTTCTTATACTTACAATCGCTCAATTCGAAGAATGAAATAAAATTTATAAAGAACACACTCCTCATATGAGTATATAAGCAAGTAAAAGTTTAAGTATGCATAGGTTTATATGGTTAAGCTAGTAAAAGCTCAAGAGTGTTTAAAAATATCAAGTTTTAGCTTAGACCAACCTTAGAAAATAATTTGGAGTTGGGTTTCTATAGATAGTTGCGAAAACCAGTTGTTAGAAATATAAATAAAAAATTTATGCGAAATTGTTTCATCACTTCAATCAAACTAATTCACTGCTACTTAATGGACAACTTATTGGTCACATTCGTTGGTTTAGGGAAACTGATTGGTCACTTTAGTTCAACTATGCTTCGAACGTTTTGTATTTTAGTTCATATTTCTAGACTTTCTATAATTACAAAAGTGCATAAAATATTGAAATATGATCAAATAAGTCCTTTTTTAGATTTTTAGAAATAACACTAAGATCAATTAGACTTTTTATATTTTCTGATATATCAAAATTTTTAAGGACTTTTTCAAATTACCTCATATACTTAGAAAAAATTCATTTAGATAAAACATTTAGCTTCCATTTTCCTTCAAGTATAGAAAGTATAACTTATGAAAAAAAAAAGATTTGAATGCCCAGACATGATAAAACTTGAGCTTTTGAATGCTCAAGTTTTACAAATTATAAAAATAAAACATCACCCAAAGTAGTGTTCTTCATATTTGAGTCTTGACTTGATGAACATGTCATTGACTCCTTTGAGCTTGAATGTTTGCTCTCACACGAATGGCTTTTGATCCTCAAGAATAATTAGATTCAAAAGTATTTTTCTTATATTTTTTTAGCATATTATTTGTTACGATCATAAGACTCTTTAGGTAAACAGTTGTTAACTTATCCTTTTATGATATTGTCCGTTTATATCATCCTTTGGCAAAAATGATAAGTTTCTTAGTTATTTTTGGCAAAGATTGGATAGTATTATGTTACATTATGGAGAAAAACAACGACTTTTAATTTTAGTTTTATAAGAAGTTGAGTTTGCATAAAATAACATAGTTAAATCATTTTGCTAGTAAGGTACTTAGGAGATTGTCTATACTCATCTTCCATGCTATGCTTTAGATTTAATCACATTATCTAGATTACCATGAATTGCAGATAAGCAAAGCATTAGAGACCATAACAGAAAATTAAAGTGCAACAAGCTTGCACAAAGGTACATGCTAATTAATACTAAGTGGAATGCTGATTCAAACAAGCACCATCGTAAGAATGTGTTTAAGAGGAAGATTTTGTAATGGCATATCTACAGAAGAATTGTTTCTATGGCATTCATGATAAGTTGGATAAATAGAATTACAAGCCATTTCATGTGGCAGGAAAGATCAATGACAATACTTACATGCTTTAAGTACTAAACAATTAAAAAATCTCTAACTCTTTCATTATATCTAATTAATCCAAGTATAATACAGATTCAGGGAGATATGAAGCAGACTCAAGCAAGTTCTATTTTAAGTGAGGGGGATTGTTATAGATTGGTATGGCAAAAATGCGTACGGTACATTTTTACGTCAATAACTTGAGCTATAATTTAGTGTTGATTTTGGTTTATAGTATATTGTTTCAAAGCTCTTAATGAAATAAATGTATACTAAAGGATGTTAATGTTTTGGGATGGATGATTTGGGACAGAAGATGATCCCAAAATTCTTGTATTTTGGTCATCTATTCACTTTTAGAAGATTTATTTCCTATTTTCGGGATTCTTGTTGAATTATTATATATTTTTCTACAGTTATCATTTTTGGATCGAGTATTTGTTATAACTTCCTAGCAGGTCACCTATCATTGATGTTGCTATATTCATTTGAAAAACAAATGTTGCTCATATAATAGACATTAAATAATTTAACTTCATCTCTCTATAGTCTTGGCCTTCGATAAGGACAATATTCTCCCCTTCAGTAACACTTTAGGGCTTGAACTATCCTGCATCTATATTTCGACATAACTGCTAGTTAATATAATGCTAGCTCACTCCACTAATTGACCTAGCCACACTCAGCCTCCACCAACCATAATGTTTGAACATCGTTGATTCGTTAGATTGAGGCACTTGTTGCAACTTCCCAATATGTCACTTATCATTAAATTTCTTCAGCTTCAGCATGCTTAATTATAGACTTTTGAAATAAAGGTTGCCATATCCCTTTGAAAACTAATTGATGTTCAAAGAATGAACATCACAACAAAGCCCACAATTGATGTTATTTAACTTCATTCCTTTATAGTCTAAAGGATGGTTAATGGACCTTATGAAGCCCATAATCCTACATCACAACAAATGGAAATAACTCATTATAATAGCTCATAAAAGTTTGAATTTTTTGCTTTTCATATCTAATATCTAATTGTAAGTTGAAGCTTGTAATTTTCAAAATACAAATGCTCTCAATTATGTAATCTAATATATGTATTTTTTAGGAGGTAAAATTTAATGAACCCTTACTTAGAATATCAATCTTCATTTTATCTCCCAAAAGTATGCAAATATTATTTTACTTCCATTTATAGTTAACAATACAATTTAAAAAATCATTAACATGTCCCCATTTTTCATCATCTTTTGAATGAAAATAGGTGTTAATTAAATTTTTCACAGTTTAAGTTAGGGTGTGTGTTATTTCTAAATGAATATGTGTGAATGCACAGAGTATATGTGTTATTTCTAAATAAATCCCATTGAAGGTTATAGATACACAAAATGCACAAGAGCATAAAACCTATAAATTATAGAGGTGGTAATCTGGGTCAGGATTCGTTTATTTGATTTGATTCAATTCGAATTAAATAAGTTCAAAATGATTCGTTCAATAAATTGGTGAATTCGATTTGATTCAGTAATTAAGTAAATCAAATCCGGGTTTGAGGACATTGATTCGTTTATTTGTTTAGGATTTGTTTAATAAATAGGTCATAAACAAATCGAATACGACCCATTCATTTAAAATTCATTTATTATTTGTTTAATTAAATTATTTATTTGTCCTTATATTTATTTGATTTTTAAAAAAAATTGAGGTTAATATATTGATTTTAATTAGTAATAAGACAAATCAAATTAGGGCAGCCAGTTTCATCTCATCGTTTTGCCTCTTTCTTTCCTTTATTTCTTAGCCAACACAACCCTCTCTTAAGAAAAGGAAAGCCTACTGAATTTATGATCTTCTAGATTTCAACGGAGAATCCATAATTTTATACAAGTTAAAGTGGAAAGGCTAGTGCAAGTCTTATTGTAAGCTCTGATTCTTTTTCTATTTTTAATGTGGGCTATGGGTTTTGGACTAACTTTTACTATTAGAAAATGAAAAGGCAAATTGTTTACCCTTTCTTTAGTAATTTTACAATGATTTTCCATATTTACATGTGTGTATTGGTTTAAATGGTGCTGAATCGAGGAAAATAGATTTCATTCCTTTTTTTTTGTATATATTTTAATTATATGTAAATGGGGTTGCTTGTTCAAAAATTATCAAGTTTCTCATGTATTGCTTAAATATGTTGACCCTTTTTTAATAGTTTATATTTTGGATTTTCGTTATGATCTTTAATAATAATATTGGTTTGATCTTTTATTATTTAAGCTAATTTTTTAATTTATCTTGCTAAATAATTTTAAATTATTTTTTTTTTAATAGGAGAATGGACACAAACCAAAGTAATTCAATCTATACAATTAATGATTTCAGTGTTGGAGATGATAATGTAAATGACATAATCGAAATGAAAGAAGGGATTGAGAAAAGTTTAAAACCAGTGATACAAAAAAGATCACAGCAAAGGAGACTAATTTCACAAGTTTGGTCATTGTTCTATAAGGTTTTAGGGGATAAATATCTAGATAATAAGCCAAGAGCAGTGTTTAAAAAATGGAGCATTGAGTACGTGGTTATACACAATTTTGGTACAACTAATTTGAAAAGACATTATAAAACTTGTCCGAAATTTAAAATCCATGATCCCACACAAATGACACTAGATCGTGGTGCTGGACTGTCAACCCATGTTCCAAAGTTTAAAGCTCATGTGTTTCATGAATTATTTTCTTATGCCATTATCATGCATTATTTGGCATTTCAATTTGTTGAATATGATAGCATTAGAAGATATTGGAATTATTTGTGTGATGAAATGCCTAACATATGTAAGAACATTGCGAAAGCAGATTTGTAAAAAATGAATAATAAGGAAAAGGTTGTTGAAACCAAAGACCAGAAACAGAACTGATCTTTGTCACCCAAGATTGCCACCAATTACTCAAAATCAATGCCTTAGCTTAAGTGTAATCTGAACTAGATGTGTGAAACAAATTAATGGCAATTTAACAGAATCAAAGTATCAAGAATAAAGCTAAAACCAGCAAGATCAAGCACACAGAAAACAGAGCAACTTATAGTGGTTCGATTACCAGGTAGCCTACATCCACTGTGAAAAAGAGAGCAAGCTTTCACTAAACCAATATAAAACAGATACAAAGCTCACAAGGGAATGTCACTGAATCAATCTCCCTCAATCTCAGATTACATGGCTTTTTATACACGAAGAAATCAGCCCCCAAAGGAGTGTCACTGGCCAGCTGTATTTCTGGGATTTGTTGGAAACAAACCCAGAAATTTCCCACCATTATCAACAACAATAACAGCCTTCTCCAATGGCTGTAAAACGCGTGTCAACATACAGCTTATTCAGTTAGCCAAAACGCAGCCTTTAGTTACCGTTTTGATTAAGTAAATCACGTGAAGAACACATGACTTGCTGTGGCTTCAACCGACATGTCATTTGCATTATACAGCTCTTCTTGAACACTGAAACCGACATGTCACAAAGCATTCCTGAGATGAACCGACTTGTCGTTTTTAACTAAAAATCACAGATTGAGCTTCATCTTCCAACATTCTCCACCTTGAACTCAATCAGTTACTCCCTGCTCCCTTTTCTTCACACCTCATTTATGAGCTAAATCTGATGATGCCAGTTGAGCTCAGGCAGAACTCAAGCTTTGCACTAGGTACTAGTTTGGTTAGCATGTCAGCAAGGTTGTGGTCTGTGTGAACTTTCAGCAACTTAACCACCCCTTTTGACACCTCTAATCTGATGAAGTGAAGCTTGATGTCAATGTGCTTTGTTCTTTCATGATGTATCTGATTCTTGCTTAAACAAATTATACTTTGACTGTCACAGAAAACTGTTATATGCTTCTGTTCAAACACCAACTCAGTCACCAGACCTTTAAGCCAAATTGCCTCCTTGATGGCTTCTGCAGCAGCAGTAGTACTCGCTTCGATTGCTGATGAGCAACAACACTTTGTAATGTGGCTTTCCAGCTTAATGGTACAATCATTCGTAGTGAACAGATAACCTGCCGATATCTTCTTTGTCCAAGTCTCCTGCATAATCGAGATCCACAAAACCGAAACTCGACTTCATTTTCTGCTTTAGCTCCATACATCAATCCATAGTCAATCGAACCATTTAGATATCTCAGTATCCAAACAACAGCTCTCCAATGTTCTTTTTCTGAATTTGACATATATCTACTTACCACACTTATCGCATATGCTAAATCGGCCTGGTAAGAACTATAGCATACATCAAACATCCTACAAGACCTGAGTATAGGATCTTGTCCATTTCAACTTTCTCCTCATCGGCTTGGGACAACGTCGACATGAAAGCTGAAATGTGATGGTGGTGGAGTCCGAATCGGTTTTAAGTTTCCCATTCCAAACTTCTCAAGTACTTTTCCGATGTATTTATGCTGAGTTAAGCATAATGTCCCTTTCTGCCTGCCTCGATCAATTCAACACCAAGGATCCTTTCACGACCCAAGATCCTTCATTTCAAAAACTTCACTCACCGTTGCTTTAGCACTCTATCCGACTCATATTCCGACATGCTATCAACATATCATCAACATATAAGCATCGATAGATCTTGCTCTCATCATGTAAGTCTTCGAAATACACACGATAGTCAAAGTTACTCATCCGAAAATCATGTTCGTCACGAACTTATCAAATCTCAAGTACCATTGTCTCGAGATTGTTTGAGTCCATACAAAGACTTCTTCGGATGAAAAACATTATCGCCTTCCTCGGATCTTCATAGCCTTCGAGTCGAGCCATCACAATCATCTCATCTAACTCACCACGAAGGAATGCAGTCTTTACATCCATCCTGCTCCGGATGCATATCTTTCATCGCAACAAGTGCCAATAAGATTCTCAGCGAAGAATGTTTAACCACCTGGGAGAACACTTCAAGAAAATCAATGCCCTCCCTTCGAGTAAAACCTTTAGCTACCAATCTAGCTTTATATCTTCGTGGCTCAACACCGGTACTCCTTCTTTAACCTTATAAATCCACTTGCAGCCAACTACTCTTCTGTTGTCTGGTCTTTTATCGGCTTCGTGTCCGATTCTTAATCAATGATTGCATTTCCTCATCCATAGCTTTCTTCCATTCTTTAGACTTATCACAGCTCACGACTTCGAATATGTTTTCGGTTCATCGGCTTCAATCTCACGTGTCATGTAATGCAAATGCAATCAAATCTGCATATGCATATCTCTTTGGGGGCCTGATAACTCTTCTTTTTCTGTCTCTCACTAGTTGATAGTCTCTGACTTCTTGAACACCATCAGTTTCTTCTTCAGGCTCAGAAGTTTCCTTATCTGACATTTCTTCTGATTCAACTCTTTGTTTCTGTTTTGTATCCTGATTTGATAGCTCCACCTCAACATGAGTCCTATGTTCTGGATTGTTTGAATCAGTAGCTGTTTGTTTTGAGTGAGTTGAATTTAACAACAATTCAGACTCATTAAATACAACATCCCTGCTTATGATGGCCCTTGGTGGCTTAAGATCCGTGCACCAGAGCTTATAGCCCTTAACCTCATCAGGATAGTCAAGAAATACGCACTTCAAAGCTCTAGGTTGTAGTTTGCCTTGCTTAATATGTGCATAAGCAAGACAACCAAAAGCCCTCATATTAGAATAGTCACCTGGTTTGCGTGACTAAAGCTCAATTGGTGTCTCGAGTTAATTCCGGATGAGGACTTCGCTCACTATATAACAGTGCATTGCAAGTGC
Organism: Murraya koenigii; assembly: GCA_025617385.1. Lineage (NCBI taxonomy): Eukaryota > Viridiplantae > Streptophyta > Magnoliopsida > Sapindales > Rutaceae > Murraya > Murraya koenigii. The sequence goes on along the minus strand of CM046817.1, from coordinate 4,132,057 downwards.
TCTCAACCTCATAGAGACTTTGACAACTTATAGTGAATTAGCATGCATCTCACTTTATTAATCAAGGTTTTATTCATTCTTTCAGCTAAGCCATTTTGTTGGGGTGTATATCTCACTGTTTTATGTCTCACAATTCTATTTCCAGAACATAAGTCATCAAATCTCTTGTTACAAAACTCTAATCCATTATCGCTTCACCTTCTAACCTTCTGCTTTTTGGTTTTCCACAAGAGTTTTTCAGGTTTGAAACTGTTCAAATACATCTTCTTTTCCCTTCAAGACATATACCCACACAAACCTTGAAAAATCATCAATGAGAGATAGAAAATACCTTGCTCCCCCCAAAGAAGCTATCTGTGCAGGCCCCCACATATCAGCATGTATGTAATCTAGAGTACCTTTTGTTTTATGAATACCAGTACTGAATTTGATTCTTGAAGACTTTCTTAGGATGCAATCTTCACAGAACTTCAAGGTATCTATCTTATCTACTCCTAAGAATCCTTGTTTTGACAGTTCTTTAAGCCCTCTTTCACTCATATAACCAAGTCTCAAGTGCCACAACATGGTCTTGTCCAGATTCTGATTTGAGACTCCAACATCACCAACAATGCTAGCCTCTGGAGAACATATAAGCCATTTTTCATATCTCCTTTCATCAATATCATAGACCCTTTCAACACTTTTAAGGTTCCAGATTCCAGCTTAATTATGCATCCCATATTATCAAGCATGCCAAGAGAAATGAGGTTTCTTTTCAATTCAGGCACATGCCTCACATCCCTTAATCTCTAACCATGCCATCAAACATTTTCAACCTAATTATGCTCTACCCATCACCTTACAACTAGCATCATTACCCATTACAACAATCCTCCATCACAGTGTTTCATATTTTGTAAACAGATGCTTATTCGGGCACATATGAAAGGAACAACCGTAATCTAAAACCCAGCTTACCTTTGCTTTGGTCATTAGTGGCTATAAGAACACCAAATCGAGTCATAACCATCTCGAATCTTGACATTCCGATGCAACAATGAAGATCACCATTTCTTCCTTTACGATCTTTATCTCTTGTCTTCCTCTCGTGGCGCCTTTCTTAAAGTTGTCCTTCCTCGTGGCAATGGAAGCACTTAAGATTCTTTCGTTTAGACTTGGACCTTTCTTCTTTTCTCCATCACTGACTCTTTTATCCGGCCTTCCTCCGACATCTCGCACCTTTTCCATCTCTTGAGTCTTTCTTGATCACGCTTTAGAACTCGGAGCTTCCTTCACATCCGCCATGGTAAGAGTTTGTCTCCATACATGAGTGTATCCAACAGATGTTCATAGGAGTTTGGTAATGAACACAGCAGGATCATGGCTTTGTCTTCATCTTCAATCTTTACACTTATGTCTTCCGGATCAAGAAAGATCTTATCGAAAGCATCAATGTGATCGGATATCAAGACCCTTCATCCATCTACAAGGTGTAGAGCTTTTTCTAGTGGCCAATCTCTGGCCATAGATTTCTTCAGTGTATAAGTCTTCAAGTTTCTTCCACGACCCAACTGCCGTCTGCTCCCTCCAACCTCTCCGAGTACACCATCACCAAGACTCGAATTATAAGACCGTGGGCTCTGCCTAAAACATCCGCAAGATCCTCATCGATACTTTTCTTGGCTTCGGATGATGAAGCTTCAAGAAGTGCTTCATCCAACACTTGATGTACCAACAGGGCCCTCATCTCGAGTCTCCACGGTGGAAATCATTTTCACCAGTAAATTTCTCCACATCTAGTTTTGGTGCAGCCATCCTATGATCCAAAGTTTGGTGGTAAGCTCTAATACCAATTTGTTGAAACCAGAGACTAGAAACAGAACTGATCTTTGTCACCCAAGATTGCCACCAATTACTCAAGATCAATGCATTGGCTTAAGTGTAATCCGAACTAGATGTGTGAAACAAATTAATGGCAATTTAACGTAATCAAAGTATCAAGAATAAAGCTAAAACCAGCAAGATCAAGCACTACGAAAAGCAGAGCAACTTATAGTGGTTCGATTACCGTGTAGCCTACATCCATCGTGAAAAGAGAGCAAGCTTTCACTAAACCAATATAAAACAGATACAAAGCTCACGAGGAATGTCATCGAATCAATCTCCTCAATCTCGGATTACATGGCTTTTTATACACGAAGAAATCAGCCTCAAAGGAGTGTCATCGGTCAGTCAGTATTTCGGATTTGTTGAAACAAACCCGAAATTTCCGCCATTATCAACGACAATAACAACCTTCTCCAATGGTCAGTAAACGCGTGTCAACATACGACTTATTCGAGTTAGCCAAAACACGACCTTTAGTTGCTGCTTTGATTAAGTAAATCACGTGAAGAACACATGACTTCACTGTGGCTTCAACCGACATGTCATTTTCATTATACAGCTCTTCTTGAACACTGAAACCGACATGTCACACAGCATTCCTGAGATGAATCGACTTGTCGTTTTTAACCAAAAATCACATATTGAGCTTCATCTTCCAACAAAGGCAAAAATTAGAAGCATGTTAAAAGAAGCTCATGGTAGAATATGTCTTCCTACTAATTTATAGACTCATATGGTTATTTGTATCTCAGTGTACATTTCATTGATAAAGGATGAAATTTACAAAAAAGAGTATTAAATTTTTGTGAAATGCCAACTCCATACATTAGAGTTGCCTTGGTTAAAAAAATATTGTCATTGTTATGTGAATAGAGTATTAAGAAAAAGATTTTTTTCATTGAAAGCAGACAATGCTTCAAGTAATGATGTTTATGTTGCAATGTTAAAAAGTCAATTAAAATTAAGGAATGCTTTGATGTGTGATGGTGATTTCTTTCCTATTCGATATTGTGTTTATATTATTAATTTGATTGCTAAAAAGGATTAAAAGTAATTGAGCAAGAAATAGAAAATCCCTGTGAGAGTCTGAAATATGACAAAGGGTCACAAATGAGAAAAAAAAATTTGGAATGTGTTAGGCAAGTATCTCAAGATGATAAGAAATTATTAAGACAATATATTCCTATAAGATGGAATTCAACTTTTCTCATGCTTAATAATGCTTTCCGTCATTTACAATTGAGTGATTCTAGTTGCAAGAGTTGTCCTTCTAAAGAAGAATGGGGGAAAATATAGAAAATTGATAAATTCTTGTTTATGTTTTATGAGATCACATGTTTTTTTTTTTTTGTCAAAATACCCTACTTCAAATTTGTATTTTCCCCTACTTTAAATTTGTATTTTTCGTAAGTGTTTACGGTGAAGGTCGCTTTGGATTAATTATTGTGTAGTGAGAATGTGTACGTGAAGACTATGGCAAAGAAAATGATCGAAAAGTTTGAGAAGTATTGGTCTAATTTTTGTACCATTTTGGTAATAACAGTCATCTTGGATCCCCGATACAAGATGGCATTCATTTAGTTTTCCTATAACAATGCTTGTGATCAAAATTCAGAGGAGGTAAAACATGTTTAAGATAAGTTGTTTTCAGTTTTTGGTTAGTATAATTTGATCACACCATCTTCCTCCATCACATTCGTACTCACTTAAATGAATGATGCTGGTTCAAGTGCGGGTTGTAATGACAATAGTTAGAATACACTTAACAAAAGAACCATGGATATTTACAATTTTCTTATTTGTTCATTGTAAAACTTATTATTTCGGCACTTGTTTTGGATTTTAACTATTCTTATTTGTTAATCATTTTGTAGGAGTTTGATGATTTTGATAGCATGGATTGTAATACTCATGTTAGAAAATCTGAATTGGAGCTTTATTTGGATAAGCCAAGAATTGACAAAAAAAAATTGGTTTAGACATTTTAAGTTTTTAGAAGGGAAACATATTTCGTTATCCTAACCTTACTTTCATAGCTCGTGATATCTTTAGCATTCCTATATCCATAGTTGCATCTGAATCAACTTTCAGTGTTGGTGGTCAAGTTCTTAATCAACTTCAAAATGTATTGAAGTTAGACATAATCTAATCAATTATTACTATTAGAAATTGGATGTTTGGAGAGATTGGTAAAACTTGCTCATAAACTAATTTATTTTTCTTTTATAATATTATATTCAATTGTTTCTAATTAAGATTTATTTTTATAAGATTGCTGTAGAAAATTTTGATGCCGTTGTGGACTAACTCACTAAAAATATTATGAGCGTGAGCACTAATAGTGCCCATTTACAGAGAGTGCGGACTATCTCACTAAAAATATCATGAGCATGAGCACTAATAGTGCCCCATCTACAGAGAGTGCCAATAATCTTATTGTAAAAATAAAATATTATTTGCTTACTTATATCTTAATTCTTATTATAAACCTTAAATTTATTGCCCACATTATGAGTACTTACTACTTAATGTATACTTAACATAAAACGTATATTTAATATTTAATTAATTAATTTTTGTTGAAATTAAAGCTACTGCAGCACATATCATATAATTTTAATTTAATTTATTCATACAAAAAAAATCTACTTAACAGAATATTTAATTTTAATATTTAATCTACTTAATCTATTCATTAACAATTAACAAAAAAAAAACATACACAAATTTTCATGATTTTATTATTAAAATTTGAAATTTAAAATTTAACAATTATTATTACATATAATTAAACTAATTAACAATTCAACATATAATATATAATATATTAAAAAATACACATTACAAGTTTACAACTATATATATAGTGGAAGATTGAACTGGAAGCTTCATATTTCAAAAGAGAAATTCGGGTTTGGGTCGTCACTAGCCAGGCTTGAATGGACTTGGAGGAACTTGGTGATGTAGAGGCGTAAAGCTACAAATCCATAGGCAATGGCTGCAGATCTAGTCGCAGTCAAAGTAGAAGAGGAGATCGGGTTGGCGGTTCAGCAGGGCACGGAAAAATCTGGATTCTACCACTTTCTTTCTCATTTTCTAATGTGTGTATCTAGTCTTCTTGACTCTTGTGAGGGAGATGAGAACTGAGAAGTTGTGGCTTGTGTGTATGTTTGCTATTAATTATTGACTTGTTGAGTATTGAGGAGGGAGGCTACATGTCACAGGATGAGTGTTTTGCGCAGCAAACCCGTGCGGCACTTAGACAACCTTAGTCGGGATGTTACTAAGTAAGACTTTGCGCTTCTCAATAGCTAAGCCAAGAGGTTCCTGAAATGCTAAAGAGAAGGAAGAGCTAGCAAGCAATGTAGCCAAATGCGGAAATTATATTGATCGAAAGAAAGCTTACAAGAGAGCTTACAAGAGTGTTTGATGCTTGATGCTTTGCTTGGATGATTTGTGGATGTGGATGATTCAAATGCCTAGAACTTACCCATATTTATAGAGAACCTTGACTAGCTCTAGAGAATTCTAAGGCCTAGAGAATTCTATATACATGTGCAACATTCTAGATAAATTTAGCCTTATGTACAAGTGTGTGCTAGTTGCTGGAATTTTACGGAATGTTCTAGAATCGGGTCAAGCTAGCACATCTTGGGTCATTTCTTGGGCCATTTTTGGGCTAGAATCATGCAGCCCGTAACATCCTCCCCCACCTATGCTCGCGGCGTCCTCATCGCGTTCTTGTGCTTGAATCTTTGGACATGCTCCGCGAATTACCATAATTCATCTTCGCGTTCCCAAGTGGCTTCGCTTTCGGGGAGGTTCTTCCACTTCACCAAGTACTCGTAGTACGCTGGCACGCCCCTCCTTCGAATGATGCGATCAGCAAGGATGTACTCCACATCTTTGTCGAACGCGGTAACAACGACTGTTGGGGCACGCTTTGATTCTCCCCGTGTTGATTCTTCCACGTCTTCGTGATATGGCTTGAGAAGACTTACACGAAAGACCGGATGAATCTTGAGCCTTGGTGGAAGCTCTAGTTGGTACTAGACGTTTCCTACACGTCGGACAATGCGGAAGGGTCCTTCGTAACGCCTCACTAACCCTTTGTGGACTTTTTTAAGTGTCTTGAATTGTTGGGGCAGAAGCTTAATCATAACTCGATCTCCTTCCTTGTACTCAACATGCCGTCTCCTTGTATCAGCCTACTTTTTCATCTTCCTCGCGGCCTTGTTGAGGTAAGCTCGCGTGATATCAGCTTCTTCATGCTATTCGTGAGCGAGCTTGTATGCCGCAGGGCTTTTACCTTCATATGTCGAGGCTATGGCATTGGGAGTCATGGGCTGGAATCCCATGATGATCTCGAATGGGCTCTTGCCGGTAGCTTCACTCCATTGGAGATTATAAGAAAATTGGGCGACATCAAGCAACTTCGCCCAATCCCGCTGATGAGCGTTTGCGTAATCGATGAACGTTGGCAACAATCCATCTCTTTTCTCTTGGGAAAGGATGGGTGCATCGAGAGGAACTTTAGATCGGTGAACATGGCCTGCGTCTAGTAAGTCGGTGAGCGGTTTCCGCAATTCTTTAAACTCCGGTGGCGCCATGCAGTAGGGCGCCAAGGCTGGAGGCTTTGAACCTTGCTCTAACTCTATTTGGTGATCCACCTCTCGTCTAGGTGGAAGCTTCTTCGGAAGCTTAGGAGGCATTACGTCCTTGAACTCCTCGAGGACGGATTGTATCGTTTGAGGGACTTGGGCTGGAGCACTTACAGAGTTTTCTCCCTCGTTGAGCTCCCGGATGGAGACCAAGAAGCTTGGGTCATTCTTGAAACCCTTCTTAAATTGCATGACGGAGAGTGTCTTCTCCTCGGACTTTCCACGCTCGGTGGGAACCATGCATGCCTTACTCCCATCGAGGATACTTAGGGAGTTCGTGGCTGGAAATGGGAAGGCATGGACTTGGTTGAAGAATTCCAAGCCAAGGACCATCTTAAAGTCGTCCATGGGCACGATTAAGAAATTAAGCTTTCCGCTCCATGCGCCAAGTGCAACATGCACTCCTTGTGCAGTGCCCGCAATGGGCTTGGCGGGTGAGTTCACCGCCTTCATGGTGCCTCCTTGTCTCGTAGTCTTGAGGCCTAAGCGCTTCGCCTCATCCTCGGATACGAAGTTATGTGTGGCTCCTGTATCCAGCAACGCACGAACAGTGTTTCCGTTTATCCTTGCGCTAATGTACATCAGCCCTTTCTTGAGTACCGTTTGTAGGCTGTCGAGTGCGCCAAGTCTTTGGATAGAACCCATGTTGGGTCGGGGTTCTTCCGGCGTTGGTGTAAAGTTGCCCTTGAGCTAGGCAGCGAGGGCATTGAATGACTTCTTCTCCTGACAATCGCATACCCAATGAGGTCCTTTGCATATGAAGCATGGGCTATGGGGATTCGAAGCTTCCTTCTTGCCTTTCAATTTTATTTCCCGGTCTTGCCGCTTGGAAGCTTTTTCTGCCCCCAATCCTTGCTATTGTGGCCTTTGTCCTTGCGACTCTCTCCCCCGCCTTTGCCTTGGTTAGGCCTTTTCTCCTTGGATTGGGTGGAGTACTCGTGCAGCGACTCCGCGATGGCAATGGCGTCGTCTAGTGTTTGGACACCACGCCTATCGAGCTCCGTTTTGGCCCAATCCTTGAGGCCGTCTTGGAAGTAGAAGAGCGAGTCTTTGTCAAACATGTCGCTTATCTCGAGCATTAGGGTAGTGAACTCATTGATGTAATCGTGAACGCTACCCGTTTGCTTGAGGGGACGTAGGCGTGCTCTCACCTCTTTCTCAGCGTTGCTTGGGGAAAATTGCTTTCAGAGTTCTTGTTTGAAATCTGCCCATGTGTGGATGGCGCAGATGCCTTTGCCCATTTCACCATGCTTACGACGCCACCATAGTTGTGCAGCGCCTCGTAGGAATGTGGGTGCGGTGCCCACTTTCGATGCCTCGTCTCGAACACCCATGGTATCGAAGTATTGATCTAGCCCAAACAAGAAGTTGTCCACGATGGTGGCATTCCGTGTACCATCGTATATGTCGGGCTTGGCACATCTATGCGTCGCGCATCACTCGTGCTTGTAGAGGCCGGGCTAGAGGAAAGTGTGCGCTTGTGTCATGCCCAATCCGAGCGTACTTCTTCTACTTCTGCGTGAACAACGCGCAGCTCGTCTTGCACGAAGGTGCGGAGTTTCATCAACTCCTCATAAAATGCTTGAAACTCCCCTCGAAGGGTGTTGGCTTGGTCTTGGATGAGGGCTTTGGTTACCATTGTGAAGTCGGCATATTCGCCCTCGAGACCGCCTCCAAAGTTTCGAGGGTGTCCTGAGCGGCGGACATTATTGTTTCAAGCGTAGCCATACGAGGCTCCAAAGCATCTATTGAAGCGGCCTTAGACTTGCCACGAGTCTTGGCCTGCCCGCAAGTTTCATCGCGGCCCCTGCTTAGTTCCGGGATTGTCTCCACACTAGGGATGGCAAAATCCGGATCCGGATCCGGATGCACCCAAATCCGGATCCGGATCCGCATCAATAATTTTGCATCCGGATCCGCATCCGGATCCGGAAAAATATATGCGGATCCGGATGCGGATAATATCCGCACGGATTGCGGGCGGATATTCCGGATATCCGGATCCGCAAATATTAAATTTTAATAATTTAAAATATAATTTAAAATTTTAAAATTTTATATAATGATATCATATAAAATACAATCATAAATTTATAGTTAATAATTTAACATGAATAACATACAATAACATCATAAATTCACAATTGAAATTATCACAACATAAATTAAAAATAGAAATAATATAAATTCAGTAATTTATCTAATAATACCAAATAAAATCTAATCATAAATTGATAACTCAATAATTAATAATTCAACATGAATAACATACAATAACATCTTACATTATAATCCATAATTAAAGATACCACAATATGAATTAAACATAAAAATAATATAAATTCACAATTTACTTAATAACATCAAATAAAATCTAATTATCAATTTATAATTCAATAATTGATAATTCAACAATTAATAATTTAACATGAATAACATACAATAACATCATAAATTCACAATTGAAATTATCACAACATAAATTAAAAATAGAAATAATATAAATTCAGTAATTTATCTAATAATACCAAATAAAATCTAATCATAAATTGATAACTCAATAATTAACAATTCAACATGAATAACATACAATAATATCTTACATCATAATCCATAATTAAAGATACCACAATATGAATTAAACATAAAAAAATAATATAAATTCACAATTTACTTAATAACATCAAATAAAATCTAATTATAAATTTATAATTTAATAATTAATAATTCAACAATTAACAATTCAACACGCATAACATACAATAACATCATAAATTCACAATTGAAATTATCACAACATAAATTAAAAATAGAAATAATATAAATTCAACAATTTATCTAATAATACCAAATAAAATCTAATCATAAATTCATAACTCAATAATTAAAAATTCAACATGAATAACATACAATAACATCTTACATCATAATCCATAATTAAAGATACCACATTATGAATTAAACATAAAAAATAATATAAATTCACAAATTTACTTAATAACATCAAATAAAATCTAATTATCAATTTATAATTCAATAATTGATAATTCAACAATTAATAATTTAACATGAATAACATACAATAACATCATAAATTCACAATTGAAATTATCACAACATAAATTAAAAATAGAAATAATATAAATTCATTAATTTATCTAATAATACTAAATAAAATTTAATCATAAATTGATAACTCAATAATTAACAATTCAACATGAATAACATACAATAACATCTTACATCATAATCCATAATAAAAGATACCACAATATGAATTAAACATAAAAAAATAATATAAATTCGCAATTTACTTAATAACATCAAATAAAATCTAATTATAAATTTATAATTCAATAATTAATAATTCAACAATTAACAATTTAACATGCATAACATACAAGAATATCATAAGTTCACACTTTTAGACTTTTTAGCTTATATATATATATATATTATATTGAAATTTAATTAAATTAATAATTAAATACAAAATGCGGATCCGGATATCCGCATTTCCGGATGCAAGTGCATCCGGATCCGGATCCGGATCCGCACGGATCCTAATTCTTAGGATCCGGATCCGGATTTTTCCGGATCCGGATCTTCCGGATCTTTGCGGATCCGGGCCGGATCCGGATCTTTTTACCATCTCTACTCCACACCAATTACGCCCTCTTGTGTTACACTTGAGGTTGGAAGGTTGGCCATTGCTGCTGGAATGCGTGAGTGCAAACCTTAGCTCTGATACCACTTGTCACGGGATGAGTGTTTTGCGTAGCAAACCCGTGCGGCACTTAGACAACCTTAGTCGAGATATTGCTAAGTAAGCCTTTGCGTTTCTCAATAGCTAAGCCAAGAGGTTCCCAAAATGCTAAAGAGAATGAAGAGCTAGCAAGCAATGTAGCCAAATGCGGAAATTGTATTGATCGAAAGAAAGCTTACAAGAGAGCTTACAAGAGTGTTTGATGCTTGATGCTTTGCTTGGATGATTTGTGGATGTAGATTATTCAAATGCCTAGAGCTTACCCATATTTATAAGGAAGCTTGGCTAGCTCTAGAGAATTCTAAAGCCTAGAGAATTCTATATACATGTGCAACATTCTAGAGAAATCTAGCCTTATGTACAAATGTGTGCTAGTTGCTGGAATTTTACGGAATGTTCTAGAATCGAGCCAAGCTAGCACATCTTGGGCCATTTTTGGGCTGGAATCATGCGGCCCGTAACATACAGCTGTTATGAGTTTGTAGTGCGTGGTAGTGTCTTGGTGTGTGTCTGTGAGTTTGAGGCTGTGAGCATAGCAAACATTTACATTTTATATTGCCCTATTCCAAAAGCTTGACCATAAAGAGTCTTCAAAGCCTTCCCATGCCAAGCTATAATTTTGTACAACATAACTGAACAAAATCAACGAAACATAATATAACATAACAAATGAAATATTCCATTTTCAAGAGCTAGAACGATGATTGAACTAACTAAGAGACCAAAAGAGAAGGTTCCAAACTTCCAATGAAAGAGAGAGAAATAGTAGCAGAATTTTTACCTTTTTTTTTTATTTTGAAGCCAACCTGATTGAGTTTTCAGATCATATTAGGTTTCATCTGATCCGATCACAATCCAATCGAGTTGGCAAAATTGAACCCAATTGAATATTACCTTTAATTCGATCTGATCCTAACTTAATTTTTTTAGGTTTGGTCAGGTCGGATTGACAGAAATGTAAGCAACATGACAATAGCAAAGTACAAAGGATGATGTGGAGGTTTATTAATTCTTAATTAAATCTCCAAGTGGGAAAATGTCAAAGAATGTGAGCTGTTCTTTCTAGAAGAGATAGAATTCCACATTCAAAAGAATTAAAGAAATGAAATTTGGTAATTACACAGTTTAAAAGGCAGGTATTGTTAAATAAAAAAAAAAAACAAATTAAAATGAATAGTAGCCAAATGTTTAGCTATAAATAGGAGGATGCTCCTCGGCATCTTATTTTCTTGAGTTTTTCTTCCCTGTTTTAAGAGGGAAAATTAAGAGTTTTAAGACTCTTGTATAATTAGCGAGTGAGAAGTAAGATAAAATATTACAATGTTTATAATTCTTATATCACTAGTAAAATATTTTCCTTATATCTTTGCCTGAGGACGTAGGCTAAAAGTCAAAGCATATAATTCTTAGTGTCTCAATGTGTGCTTGTTCTTATTTTCTTTCTAATTTCATTTTTGTTGTGGCATTATTTCACCCATAAATTTCCTAACATTTAGTCTTATCGAGAATAAATATGAAATATGTGATAAGAATCTCTATCAAATATTCTTCTTAAACCAAGGTATATTTGGCTAATATCCATAATGAAATACATATATATATATATATATATGGCAAAATAATTTATAATATAACATATGTTTCTCTAAAAGATGATTTAACTCTTAATTTTGTATGATTGATTACTTACTTTTATCTTATTGAAACATTTTGTAGAAATTGGATCTTAGAGATGATAACTTTTCTTTTCTTTTTTTTTAACCATATCCTTGGCTAAGCTATTTGTCACTTCATTTATGAAATATGTCATTTTGTTTTGCATAGAGAAAATATTAACTTAGTATAATGAAACCTCAATAAATTATTAAAACTCTATCAATAAATAATCTCAATTAAATAATAATTTTTATCGGTCCCAACTTAGAGCCAAAGTGATAAATTAATAGTTTAATAAATTTATAAAATACTAAATTTTTAAAATTCATATTTTCCAATCAGACCCTGATTATATATAAATTAATAATTACCTAATGTAAAAGTAAATCTATATAATATATGTCTATTTAGCTTTTGTGAAATACGTTCATAGTGTTGCTAGTTTCTTTTTTGAATTGATTTTGATTTAGATCTCATCTCTAATTTATTAATATGAAAAAAAAGATTCAATTAGTATTATCATTTTACAACAAGAAATTATACAATGTCAATATCTCTTTGAGTTCTTCTTTGCGTGACTGGTTTTACAGTACAACTATAATTCTTAACATGAAAAAATAAAAAGTCTACAATTATCTTATTACTCTCAATGTAAGAGACAACAAACTATTTTTCTAAATAAAACATAATAAATACAAAATCAAGATAAATCAATACGATAAATGTGATCATATTATTCAAAATAAGAAATATCTCCATAAATTAATAATTTTTGAAATTTTCAATTAATTATATAATATTAATTAAAATAATAAAATTTTTATAGTCATAAAACTATTAATTTATCAAAATTTTACTGTATATTAACTGAAAAATAAAAAGGCATGAATGAGTATATATGACTTAAATATGTCATGCTTTCGCTCTATATACGTGGAGGTGAAAGAGTTAAAGTAACCCTTTATTTTTTCAATCAATGTAACATTGTTGTGAGCAATATTCAAATCCCATTTTCTTTATGGATATTTTGGAGTTTCATTTAAATCTCCATTATTTTACTCGAGCACAATACAATTGAATTCATATGTAAGTCCAAGGGCATGGTCGGATTGGTAATTAGTAAATAATGAGTCGCTGATCATTTGATTTTAATTGTTGGAGGAGGTAAAGAAAAAATAAAAAAATTATTTTTATAAAAAAAAAATTAATATGTAGAGGGACAAGAATCTCTCCTAGTATTTTTTATCTCTTAGTGAAATTAATGTTAAATATTGAATTTTAAAATGTGATATTGACAATCAAGCTAATTTTGTTTATTTTATTTATAATTAAATTAATTTTTTATTAAATTTAAAACAGTATGATAGGATAAAAGAGAAAAATATTAAGAAAATATCTTATGTAGTGTTTTTTTTTTATATAAAATTTAAATAGATTTAAATGTTACTAAAAGTCTAAATGAGTCTGAATGTATATGTCTAAAAAATATGTTTATTTTTTATTTTTTGATGTATGAATATAAGTTGTAAGTTATTTTTTTTTATAAGTTTAAAACATTTTAATTATAATATTTTTACACTTATGATCTTGAAAATATTATATATACTTGAAGTTTAAATAAATATATGTTTACAATATTTTTTAGTACAATAATTTTTTTATATTATAAATATTTATAAGGTAAGTATTAATATATAATTTATGAAAAAAAATGATAACATTATTTTTTTACAATTTAACATAATATTTATACATAAAAAGTTAAAATTTAATAATTAAAATTTTGCTTAAATTCAAATTAAATTTGTGTTAAGTATTTAATATTAAGTATAATTTACGATCAAGTTAAATTTTAATATAATATTTATTAAATACGTAGAAAATAAATACATTTAATGAAGTTATTTAAGAGAAAAAATAATAATTTTTTATTCAGATATTTTATCATTAAGATAAAAATAAAAAAATTATTGTTTTATTCAGAAAAAATCTTATAATAAGATTTTAAATATAAAAATAAATAAAATAAAATATTAAAATATTTTATATTAAATTAAATTAAAACTTTATATATAAAAATAAACACCTTAAATCTGTTGTATAAAAGAGACAAGTCGGTCACGAGTCTGTTGACCTTCGTCATCTAAAGTATAGTTAATAAGGTCAACAAAATCATATTATCGTAAGAATATGTGAACGTAATTTTGCCGAATGAATGAAAGAGAAAAAGACTGAACTCGAAGTCTGATAACCTCAAAATACTTGAATATTTTAGAGAACCACGCTATTCCTTGCTTTGGCACCGTCCAACAAAAATGTTTCCCGTCATCTCATTGCGATCGCATTTAATATTTAACAATATACGTAACAATATACGTAACAATATACGTAATTTTATGATGGCAAAAGATAAATATACGTAATTTTTAAGATGGCCACGTTGAGATATGTTATCAACAATTTCTATGATGAGGAAATATGATACGTGTGAGATCGATATAAGATCGTCTCTCATAGTCATGATGCGATTTGAATGGACGAAATAATATTAAAATTTATATATCCCATATGTTGATAGAGAGACAGTGTCATCTTTCAATGATTTGCTTGTCTTTGTAGGCCGAAGGCCCCATCATTTACATCCTCCGGTGCGCGACGGTAGATGTGACGCTATTCATTGACACAGCTGTCAATCCCACAACGCAATTTTACCAATAATAAATCGTCATTAGTGTGATGGCACACTCTAAAGTGGGAGATTGTACAGTAATCGAAACCCTTCTCTTTAGATCTCACGCGCAAAGCGTTAATTAATTCAGCAGCGTCAGATACCAAATTTCAAAATCGTTTATATTGCACGTATAAAGAAAAGACAGAGGTAATCGATTAAATATTTAATTAAGATTGAGGTATTATAATTTTTTAATTATAATTATAAATAAATATTAATAATATCTAATAAGTATATTTTTAAAATTATAATTTTAATAAAGTCATTAAAAGTATAAAATATTTATTATTATATAAATAAAAAATTATATTAATATAAATTTTAAAATATAATAATTAATATTTATTAAATATTTTAATACTAAAACTTTTAAACTATAATTACTTAATCTCATCCTAAATGGACCTCAATTGTGTTTTAATTTTTCTTTCATTTTGTTAAATTAAATTCAGTTGGCTGGTGCCTGTTATGAAACGATGCGTTCGATTGTTAAATTGGCGGGCTTCAGAGGAGGCCGAAAACCTTAGTGCCTGGTGGGTTGCGTTTGAATTTTGCAGCAGATCAACCAAGATCAGCTTTAGAGTGGTCTTTTAACATCCCCTCAACATACTGATAAAACCCTTCTTTTTATTGAAATATAATGAACACCCATCCATATTTTCTTTTAACTTACATCTCTTTTGCTTGCACATATATGTCTTTTTCTTATCCTCGTTGCTACAAAGTGCAAACTCTTCAGATTTATCATTAATCTATTTTCTTAATTCTTTCAATTTATGATTCTCATATATTCAATTGGTTTACAAAAATTTGAAATAACCCATGTCTTTTTTTCTTCATTTTCTAGATTAATTTTATTTATTCTTGGGAAGCACTACCTCTTGAGGTTTGTAGAGAAAGAAATTTTAAAGAGAAGAATAGGGTTAGCATACTTTAAAAAAGTTATCAAACATAATATTATTTATGTGAAGTGTAAGGTAAGAAGAGTGTAAATTTTTTTTTCTGTAAAACAATTATTAAAGTGGGAAAATAGCTAAGAATTAAAAGACAAATAAAAAATAATTAGTTTACAAATAAGGGTGTTTTTGGATTCAAAGAAGTATAATTGAAAAATGGAGTTTTAAAATGATAATTGAGGAGAGTTAGAAGCATGTCTCTTAAGTTTTGTCAACTCTACGTTGCGACAGGGATGACAATGGAACGGATCTTACCAAAGGTCCATATTGGATTTGGATATCAATGAACGGATCTAAAATGAATCTGGAGCAGGTCTAGATCTATCTTATTATCTAGATTCAGATTCATATCTATATCCACTTGTCTTTAATTTTATTTTATTTTAAAAATTATTAAGAATTGTGTAATTATAAATGATAATAAATTTTATTCATAGCATATTAGTGGTATTTATCATGCATTTTAAAATCTTAAAACTTAAAAGTTAGTTTTGTAAATTTAAATGATAATAAGAGAAAAATAATTATGTATAGAGTAAAATTAGAACACCCTGTCCTAATTTTTTTGAAAAAAATTGTTGGCTCAAGATGCTGATACAAATTTTTGTAATTAAATTTTTTACTTTATATTAACTAATTTTTTAATTAATTAAAATTTTATTTAATTTGATGCTTAAAATAAAATTCATGTTCTTGAACACATGCCAGATTAACATATTGAGAAGATGTGGACATGAATAAGGTAAAAATAATAATGTTATTCATATATTTAGTTAAATATGATCATAATGAAATAATAAAATATTGAATATAAATCATATTTAACTATACATTATTATTTAATGTTGTAGGAATGGCGATGGTATGTCGTAGATATCAGAGTATTAGAATATTACATTGATTATACTCATACAATTATTTTTTATGGATATTTTAATATCTTTTTTATATGTTTGTTTTAGTGTAAAAGCTTAAACTACAATATTTATTAGATTTTTCTTTGAGACCTTCTCCTTATTTGTATTTGGAGACCCTAGATCTCATCTTCGGGATTAAAGGAAGCTGCTAGGGTAGAAGTTTCATATTTTAGTCTTTAATTTTCTTTCTAAAAAGCTATTACTCTTTTATTGATGAGTTTTAAAACTTATGATGGATCTAAAGCAAATTTGATTTTTTTTTTTTTTGGGATTTTGAGCAAATACATTTTTTTTAATCCGAATATGGAGAGAAAGACATGAATCCATGAAGCATCTAGAGTTAATACGGATCTCGGTTTTTATTATGAATCTAAATTTGAAGCAGAATATATCTAACTCATATTTGCCCCATTGCCATCTCTACGTTGTGGTTCTATTTATCAAATAGTTAATGTAAATTTATCACAATATTTTTTTCCTTTTTTTAGAAAAAAAATACACAACTTGATTGATCAAGTTATAAGATCAAATAAATGGTATAAATGTTGTAGTAATTATTTGGTAAGGAATAAAGTGTGGGAACACTATTATACTATATAATAAGCATCGAGTAATGCTACATATCTTAATTTTTTTTTAATTTTAAATAATGTGATATTAATTAATAATTAGTAAGATAATATAACTTGTAACATATTGGATTTACATGTAAATTCATATTGAAAATCATCGTAGCTAAAGTAAAAAATATTTTTAAGCACTATTTAATGGTAGAGTTTATTATTATTATTATTATTGTTATTATTATTATTATTATTATTATTATTTTGACATAATGATATGCTACAATTAGAACTTTACAATTACATTTATAATTATAGATTTTTTGGGACTAACTTAAATTCATTCTATCGAATAATATCTTAGATTTCTATTATTATTAATTTAGAGGAATATATCTATTCTACCTATTAATTTATTTAAAAAAAGGCTAGTTAAACATATATATATTTATATAAAGCTAAGGCTACAAGAGTTGATGTAGCATCACTATTTTTCTTATTTTTATATTTTCTTAATTGTGAATTAACAAGAGAAAATAATGGATTGATGAAGAAATTAAATAATTAATTTACTAATCCTTATCTTTTTATATTCTTTGTTTTATGAATAAGGGAGAATTATGAATTGATGAGAAAATTAAATAATTAATTCACTACTTCTCATTTTTTTATATTCTTAGTATTGTTAATTAATAAGAGATAATTATAGATTGATGATGAAATTAAATAATTAATTTATTATTTTTTAACTTTTTATATTCTATATACATTTTAATAGAAAGAATAAATTAAAGAGCTCCTGTATGCCTAATGACTTATGTCTATGGATTCATAAAACGGAAAAATTGATTGAATATATATTATCTCTTAGAACTTTGCTCAAAAAAAAGAAAAAAAAAACTCAATGGATCCGTTTTATCATTGTACTGAATGTGAGTACTTTGCTCATGTGCATTGTGTCATCATAGAAGTGGAGTACAATGACAGAGGAAAATTGAAGCATTTTTTTTTTTTGTAAATAACCGCTGTAGCGGTTCGAATCCCTGCTCTCAACATTGTGAGTGCAATGACTCTCCCACTAGGCTATAAGCCTATTGGTAATTGAAGCATTTTAATCTCAAGCATTATATTCAAGGCACAACATATTTTATCCGTAAAATCCATATTGATGATTATATAGTTTGTTATGGTTGCCAGAATTATATTCAAGGCACAACATATTTTATCTCTACGAATCATGTGCTAAGTTGTCTATACAAGTTCATCATCCATTGCGCGACGAATTATTGACTCTCTCAACATCTAATATCACTACACGCGACTTCACTTATAGATTTGGCAATAAAGAGCCGGGTCTGACTCTTCACTGGGCTTCTGTGCCAAATCTATTAATCATTGCCTACATAGACATGCGAAAATACCGGAAAGATAAAAAAAAAAAGAATCGCACATTTTAGTCATGAGTATCATTTATTCGTCTTAGAGGTAACCAATGTGAGTTGCGAGTTGTGCTACAAAATTATAAACGGCCATAGTTATGGTTGTGATAACGGATGCGAGTTTTATATCGACAAGTCATGTAATCAGTGAGTTGTTGCAAGACATCCGATAGTCATTTCATCCATACTATTTTTTGAAACTCTTGATTGCTGATTAAGAACTTGGAAGTTGGTGTGATGTGTGTTGCTTCAGTAAGAGAGGTTTGAAATATCGCTGTGACGAATATGATTTTAACTTACATCCTAAATATATTTCTTATATTTTTTTGAAGGTAAATATAGTACAAAGGCCATTAGCATATTCTTCCTCTAATTTTTTAATAATTGAAAGGAGAAAGAATCTCTACACGAAGGTTGCGGCTGGAAACCAGGCTCGAAATTTGGGGGCGCAGGGTGGAGTATCAGGGGCCGCTTAGCCCACTGTATTTTTAATTAATGGCAGAGTTGGTGAAAAAAATTAAGTGAAAATGCGCGTTAGGCAATTGTCAAATATTTATTAACGCACGGAAAAGTGAGATTGGTCATCAAACATTTTGAAGTCATTATTGATTAGAGAATATTATTAATTTTCTTATGATAAGACAAACGATTCTCTATAAATGTGCTGCATAATAATATTTTAATTTTAATATCGTCTACAATCCACGCATAGCGTCTATATTTAATTTCCAAATGAGCTATAACTTTGACTACTTTTTTTTAAGAATTATAACTTTGAAAATTTAATTCATGTGTTCGGTGAGAATAGTAAGATCCGGTTCAGCCTCCCGCCCCGATGGCCATATGCTTCACCTTACCCATCAATTTTCAATTTTCTTTATATGGTTGTCATAAGTATTAAGATTTTAATTTTGTACATGAAAGGCTATATTTTTAAATATTATTATTTCCTTCCCTTTTTAAATATTTGAAATTTATTTCAATCAATCTAAATATCCATTCCATAACACAATTTAAATATCTATTTTATAACATAATTAGAGTTCGTTTGAGATTAAAGTTAAACACCTATAACTTAAAAATTATAGTATTAAAATATTTAGTAAATACTAGTTATTGTAGTTTATAAGTTATGTTGATATAATTTTTTATTTGTATAATAAAAATTTATTATATCTTTAATAATTTAATCAAGCTTATTATTTAAAAAATATATTTATTGCATACTATTAATTTTTATTTCATAGTTACAACTTTTCTTTTTCACAATAACTGTAACTTTTTAAACTACAGCACCTCTATTCTAAATGAACCCCTCGTTACCTCACCAATCTCATGCTTGAAAAAAAAAGCCATAAAACTTATGCCATGTCATGTAAGCATTAAGGATAAAAATTCTCTTTGAATTTTTTTTTTTTTATGAGTAGAATTCAATATAGACAATTAGTTATTACTAAATAAGGAATATAAGAATAAAATTTAAACTTCATATTATGATTAATAGACACATGATCTTTAAAAGTTCATAAACATTTAGGCATTACATAATCTTAATTCATTATGTGTGTAGAGATGTAGACTAGATTTTGCTTCAATAGAAGCTATTGTTGGATTTTTTAATCTAGTGTTATAGAATCTTTAAAATAATGTTGGGTTTATATATAAATAATTATGTATTATTGATTATTATAAAAGGTTAAGCTCAACTAAAAGTGATCTAATAAAATTTTTGATAATTTGAGTTTTAATGTATCTAATAGAATGCGAGTCTTTAACGTGTGAAGATTAAAAAATGATAATTACTATTTTTATGATGAGTTGAACTATGAATACTTAAAGGTAATAAGAAAAATTATCTATATAAATGAGTGTAATACCCAGGTCATGCGTATCTTTTTATTTTTTTATTTTTTGATATCCTATCATCAGATAAAGAGTGCACAAAGAAAATTAAAGAATTTTATAAGAAAACATATTGATTTGAATGAATAACCACACGACTCTAGAGAGTAATTAAGCTATAAATTCATATACATTTTCACATATTTTATCATTAATTTTTAGTGATATAATATAAATATTTTTATATTATAGGTGATAGATTTCGCTAAAGGTTTTATTATTGTTCTAACAGTCATAATATAAAAATATCAAATTTAACTCGAAGGCCACCTCATCATACGCTTATTTTATACTTCCCTTTAAACCCCTTTTATTATTATTAATTTTTTCGGAGTAGCCAATTGCCTTACTAGCCTCGTACTAAAATAAGACAATAAACTTTGTTAGTTGTCAGGCACACAAAAAACCAGCGCCCACATGGTAAGACTAGAAAGGCCCAAGGGGTTGGTGGCTTGGTGCGAAATTTTATAATAACGTAAAATATCATTTTTTTTTGGGAAAAAAAAGAAACTTGTAATATGTCTATATAAGGTATTAAGTTTATTATCAAAACCTAACAATTATATAAATTTCCCTTTATATATATTAATATATATCATAAGATAAGATCGGCATCCACAGCAATGGTGCAAAACCATGCATGCATGGACCAACAGAAACCAATAGATTATTTATTTCTTTTTAGTCATGGTAGATCTAATGTCACGTATTGACATCATTCATGTCGTCTATCCAAAACTTATCCTTTATTTATACTTATATGCGGAGTTTTTTAAGCTAGATTCTTATTGCTATTCAAAATAATAATGTTTAAGACTACTGGTGTCGATTAAGCATAGACAGTACTGTGCTATTACCCACTGTATTACATCTCAGTAGAAACTCACCAGAGGAAATAAGAGCAATTTTATTTGGGTTTGATTTGAAATTTAATTATATATTTAATTTAATTAACAATTAGAGTTTAAGTCAAATCTAATATATAATATGAATTATTTAAATTGAATTAAATTGTAAGATATATGAATAACTAGTTTAAGTTAAATAAGAAAAAATAGATAGATAATTTAAATTGAACAGAAAAAAATTGTCAAAAGTTCCTCTATATAAGGGAGGCATACAAAGCCTTTAACGGCCTATTATGACAATAATAAGAAATGAACAAATAGTTCAATTATTATACTTAATGCTGTCTATCTCTATCTCATTTTTCTTGCTCAATTTTATTTTTATTATCTCATATTTTTCTTATTTAATTTTACTTTTATTATTCTAAATAATTGTGTTGGGAATGCAATCTTACAACAGAGTCACTGTATCATGAAGATCAAACTGCTTTGATTATCCTTCTTATCGAGAAATCTTCCTTTGACGTATGAAAATTGGCTTTAATGACAATGCTTTGTGCATGACAAATTTAGTTTGTCGATCGGTGTCATTGTTCCAACTGACTCTAGAATTCAAATGAATAATTTTGACACACATTTTATAATAATTTATAACTATATTCAATTAACTTAAGTCTAAACATCTATTTTTTATAATAAAAAATTATAAACTATTATTTTTCCGTAGATTTTTAATGATAAATATTTTTAAATTATGTCATGAGGGTAGATCGGATTGAGTCAGGTTGAATATAAATCCAACCCAACTCTTATATATAATCAGTTGAAAAAATTCAATTCAACCCGCACGGTTGCGTGTTGGGTTTCGTCGGATCGGGTTGAATAGGTTAAGCTTTTAAAAATGTCCCTTATTTTATCCAATTTAATATTATACAAAAATAAATAAATTAATTAAAAAATTAAAAAAAACACAAATATTAAAATTTTTATAATAAGTTTAAAATTTTTAAAGTCTAACAATCAAATTATTAATTCATAATTAATAAATAAAATCAAAAATTATATTATATCACATATATAAATATATATACGAGTTGGAACCCAACCTAACCCAACCTGCAAAATATTCATAAAGATTGGGTTAGGTTCACAGGTTTGGGCGGGTTGGTGCCCACCCGTAGTTTTAATTTTAAAAAAATCCCTGCCGCACAACTGTACTCGAATTATTGGTTAAAACATCTCATCCCACGCTTTTCGCAGTAGACATCCACTCACAAGTCAGAAACGCTGCACTAACAAGTTTTATGTGTTATTTGATTGTGAAATTATTTTTGAGTAATTGGTTGCTACTTTGATTTGTGATGAAATATGTAATATAACCTTGTCCTCGCAAGTACTTTTCTTTTAGAGGACACAGGTACTTGTTACAGAGTCCAGAGCGCAGTTAATGGATGCTGTGACCACCAAGATTCCAGTTTCTTACAATGGTAACTACTCAGGTCAAATCTCAACTGTTGGCTCTCAAAATGCAGTGACCCAACACAACAGTATCAACAGTCAAAGCAAACTCTGACTCGGTCGAGTCAGAGTTAGGAAAAGAGTGATTTTAGAGTACTACAGGTATATTACATTCATTTAAGTAGGTAAGGAAGTGTTTCAATTTAAATAAGTCTGAATTTAATTGAAGTTTGAATTTTTTTAAATATCTAAATATAAATATTAATTTATTTATTTTTTATAAAAAAATTTGTAATATGATAATTATATATATATCCTTATAAATATTAACAATATTTAAATTTATTGATTAAAAATATGACAAGTTATAAATAAATTATTTGATTAATAAAAATTTTTTGATTATATTTATCTTAATAAACATGAAAAATAAAGTATTATATTTAATACATGTACTTTTTTACATTAATATATGATATTATGATGTTATTTTTAATATATTATATTGATAGTTTTGCTTATTAATTGCACAAGCCAATTAAGAATTATTTAATCATTTCAATTAAAATTAATATATTAAATAAAATTTATAATTTATAATAAAAATAATAAATATAAATATAAAGAGATAAATATATTATAAAATACAGTTTTATTATATTTAAAATTCTCATTAAAAAATAATGATAATTGAACACATATCTAATAAAAAAGATAAATAAAAAATAATAAAATAGTATATATATATATTATAAAAAATATTTGTAATTAATAATTATATTTAATATATATATATATATATATACGCACACACATACATCAAGTGGATATAATATGCACTTTTATATAACCACATGTGACGTAAATCGTCAGCCACAGCCCAGAGAGAGATTATTTTTTCCCCCAATGATCCAGCGATTTCCCAATTTTAGCCTCCACCCAATTTGCGGGACCCACCAAACCAACAAATGAAAAGACCCCAAAAAATTTATCGTTGAAAATTCCAATAAATTAAAAAATGAGTGACATTTATCACTTATCTGTAAATCCCAACCCTAGGAAAAAAATTTGTTTTAATAAACATGAGGTGAGGCAAAGTGATAACTTCAGTGTGACAGAGATTCAGCCACCAAAGAATCCCAAATTTCCCACCAAGAAAATAAAAAAAGGGAAAAAAAATATAGCTATTTCTCGGAATATCATCATATTCATATCACTAAAAAAATCAAACGGCATTGTGATCCATTGAATTCCAATCTCTTTGCATTCAATTTCTTCCATACATTTGTAATAAGAAATTCGTAACTTTGTGCAGATTGTGATATGGCAACTTCCTAAGTGTCTTTTTCTACTTACGTTGCTGCTCAATCACCACCCACCAAATTCACCAGATCTTGAAGTAAAAAAAAAAAAAAATAGATTTTTTTTTTATTGATATATACATGCATGTATATAGTTTATATAGACAAAACTATCAGTATATATGAATCATTAGTTTATTTATCACCAACCACACCACCCCTACCGACTCGTGTGGAACACAAATATTTACTTCATTGAAAAACTACTCCTTTTATCTTCTCAACAACCCCATTTGCTTTGCTTTGGCTTGCTTCTTGTGAAGTTATTTCATTTTTTGAAGTTTGCAAGAGGCAAGACTGAAGAGCCCGTTTTAGCTCTATTCACTTCATTCATGGAGCGTGCAAGGCGGCTGGCTAGCCGGGCAATTCTCAAACGCCTGGTTAATGAGTCCAAGCAGCTGTCCCGCCATCACCATGAATCAAAATCATCAGCTGCCGCTGCTGCTTTGTACACACCTTCAAGGTATGTCTCTTCATTGTCATCTGCACCGTTAGTTTGCTCCAACAATTCCAGATCAGATTTGTTGCAATCGAGGTACATGTCTCATCACAATGTTAATGGTTATGGATTCGGGTCACAGACTCGAGCCATTTCTGTTGAGGCATTAAAACCAAGTGATACTTTTGCTCGTCGCCATAACTCTGCAACCCCAGAGGATCAAGCCAAAATGTCTGAGTTAGTTGGTTTTGATAATCTCGATTCACTTATTGATGCTACTGTGCCTAAATCTATTCGTATTCATCCAATGAAATTCTCTAAGTTTGATGAAGGGTTAACTGAGAGCCAAATGATTGAACACATGCAGAAATTAGCATCAATGAATAAGGTTTATAAGTCTTTTATTGGTATGGGGTACTATAACACTTATGTTCCCTCTGTGATTTTGAGGAACATTATGGAGAATCCGGGTTGGTACACTCAGTACACCCCATACCAGTCTGAGGTTGCTCAAGGGAGACTTGAGTCTTTGCTTAATTTCCAGACCATGATTACGGATCTTACTGGATTGCCTATGTCAAATGCCTCATTACTTGATGAGGGAACTGCTGCTGCTGAGGCAATGGCTATGTGCAATAACATACAGAAGGGAAAGAAGAAGACTTTTATTATTGCTAGCAACTGCCACCCTCAAACAATTGATATTTGTATTACTAGAGCTGCTGGTTTTGATGTTAAAGTTGTTGTTTCAGATCTTAAGAATATTGATTACAAGTCAGGTGATGTTTGTGGGGTTTTGGTTCAGTATCCAGGTACTGAGGGTGAAGTTTTGGATTATGGGGATTTCATTAAGAATGCTCATGCTAATGGAGTTAAGGTTGTTATGGCATCGGATTTGTTGGCGATGACAATCTTGAAGCCTCCGGGCGAACTGGGGGCTGATATTGTTGTGGGCTCTGCTCAGAGGTTTGGTGTGCCAATGGGGTATGGAGGTCCTCATGCAGCATTTTTGGCTACCTCTCAAGAGTACAAGAGGATGATGCCAGGGAGGATTATTGGTGTTAGTATTGATTCTTCAGGGAAGCCTGCTCTGCGTGTGGCAATGCAGACTAGGGAGCAGCATATCCGCAGGGACAAGGCTTTCAGCAACATCTGCACTGCTCAAGTGAGAGATTATTGTTATTCCTGATGTATTTCTGTTTTACCTTAGGACTGCCTGTGTAAAGATTCAAAAAATTCTCTTTAATTTTTTGGAAGTTTGGAGGCTGAGAACTTATCTAGCCCAAGAATTTTGTCATCACCATAAAAACATGCCCAATGAACTGACTTTGCTTTGGTTGAATAAAACTTATCTATGTAGGCATTACTTGCAAACATGGCTGCTATGTATGCTATTTATCATGGACCTGAAGGCCTTAAAACTATTGCTCAACGAGTCCATGGACTAGCCGGGACATTTGCTTTTGGCTTGAAAAAGCTGGGGACAGTGGAAGTGCAAGAGCTTCCCTTTTTTGACACCGTGAAGGTGAAGTGTGCGGATGCACATGCCATTGCCAACGCTGCTTACAAGTTTGAAATGAATCTTCGGGTTGTAGATTCCAACACTGTGAGTTAGTCTTTCATATGTTGTGTTGATTGGTTAATGTATGATTTTTTGTTGTCAGATTAAGGGAGTTTTTTTGTCTCTCAGGTCACTGCTTCCTTTGATGAAACAACCACCTTGGAGGATGTTGATAAGCTTTTCAAAGTTTTTGCTGGCAGCAAATCTGTGCGTTCTACATATTTTTTCAATGATGTTCGCTATATTAATTGCATTGTTTTGAGTTCTAAACAGAACCTTCTTTGTTTATCTGTCAGGTTCGATTCACTGCTGCATCTCTGGCTGAAGAGGTTCAGACTGCAATTCCATCTGGATTAACACGGGAGAGTCCGTTTCTGACACATCCTATCTTTAACAAGTACTACTCTATTCTATCACTCAAACTACCTGTAGTTTATAAGAGGCTTCTCTGACTTTTACTGTTTTAATATTTATAGATACCACACAGAGCATGCATTGCTTAGATACATTCATCAGTTACAATCAAAGGATCTCTCGCTATGCCACAGTATGATTCCATTGGGATCTTGTACAATGAAATTGAATGCAACAACTGAAATGATGCCAGTGACATGGCCTACCTTCGCTAACATCCATCCTTTTGCCCCTGCCGACCAGGCTCAGGGTTATCAGGTAATTAGCAAGGCATCTTCTGTAG
The DNA here is from genome assembly GCA_025617385.1 of Murraya koenigii. Classification (NCBI taxonomy): domain Eukaryota; kingdom Viridiplantae; phylum Streptophyta; class Magnoliopsida; order Sapindales; family Rutaceae; genus Murraya; species Murraya koenigii. The sequence goes on along the minus strand of CM046817.1, from coordinate 4,105,233 downwards.
TGCACAGAACTTACAGCTGCATAAGTCTGGTAAATGTTTCACATATATTATTTCCTGAGAGATGATTATTTTTTGGTTTCTAAGGAAATGTTTAACAATCTGGGTGACTGGCTGTGTACCATTACTGGCTTTGACTCTTTCTCTTTGCAACCGAATGCCGGTGCGGCCGGTGAGTATGCTGGGCTCATGGTTATCCGAGCCTATCATAAGGTAAATGGACGGCAACTGTGTTTACAAACTATGCTTTTATCCCTTGTAGCCAAAAAAGTTGGAGTAAACACCTCGAGACATATCACCTGGATTTCTTTCCCAACCCTTTCCCTCCATTTTTAACAATCCTTGGACTGTTATTGGAAACTGTAGGCAAGAGGAGACCATCACCGCAATGTGTGCATTATACCTGTATCAGCCCATGGGACAAATCCTGCTACTGCTGCCATATGTGGAATGAAGATTGTTTCTGTTGGAACTGATGCCAAGGGGAACATCAACATTGAAGAGTTAAGGAAGGCTGTAGAAGCTAATAGGGACAACCTATCAACTCTTATGGTAAAGAGACTTTGCAACATGTACTGATAATTCTGTTTGTATCAGTAGAAAACTTAAATATGACTAGGACATTTAGGAAATGCTTGTTTGTGCAATTTCTCTTGATATCTGAATTAAATTTAACTTTCAGGTAACATACCCTTCAACTCATGGAGTTTATGAAGAAGGTATTGATGAGATATGCAAGATAATTCACGATAATGGAGGTCAAGTATATATGGACGGGGCTAACATGAATGCTCAGGTCTGTTATTTCTCCAAATATGTTCCTATGAATTATCATTTTACATGCTGATGCCTCAAGCATCTCATATTGTATAATATGTAAAATAGTAGGTTGATTCATTTTGATTTATATGCATCTTTCAATGGGTAGCAGTAAGGGATTTTTGGGTCAATGGAGTCAGAGTGTAAACCTTTAGATACAAGTAATGGGAGCTTGAAAAAGGATTACTTGCCAGGGTAGTTAATCACCAGAAATTCAGCGTATGTTCCGCATGATCAATCTTTTCTTGTAATCAAGTAGACATGTGGAGCTGTAGGATCTTCTCTTGCTTTTCATCACTTAAATTTTCATTTTTTTTCATGCATCTCTGCATCTTAACAGAGGTGATTTTCTAGTTGTTTTATGTCTCAACTCTTCAAAAGATTGAACATCCATGCGGGCATTTTTTGCATTGCAATCAGCTCGCCAATGGAATTTATCAGATAAAATTTTTGTTTTATAGGTCGGTCTGACAAGCCCTGGTTACATTGGGGCTGATGTTTGCCATCTCAATCTCCACAAAACATTTTGCATTCCGCATGGAGGTGGTGGTCCTGGTATGGGTCCTATTGGTGTGAAGAAACACTTGGCACCTTTTCTGCCTTCACATCCTGTGGTATGTACTCTTACATTTAACAAGTATTATTTGCATACTTCTTCATCCTATTTTTTAATATGTATACTTGTTAGCTTAGATGGAGAATATTGCATCATTTAATTTGATTTTCTACTAGTTTTATAGGAAATAACAATTTTATGTTTACCTACTATTCTTGCATGAATACACCTAGTATATTATTATTATTAGACTCTTTGTGCTGAGTTTGTCGCTGCTGATGACTTTTAGTCCTCTCTCCTCAACACCCCCACCCAAAAAAATAAAAAATAGAAAATAAACTTGGTAATTGTGGTAATTGTTATGTGGAACCTTCTCTTCACTAGAGATAGGTCCTGGGTATGCAGTTCAAGCTATTTACTACTTTTTATGCATTAGTATCTTTCTGACCATTAATAAATCAAATGCCTACAAATGATTGAAAGTCTGCTACTGGTAATAGAGCTCAGTAAAGTCTACAAATTGTTCTGATATATTTGCTGCTCTGATATATTTCATTCAGTTATTAATTTTTAATTTTTGTCTCCATGATGAAGGTAGCCACAGGTGGTATTCCTGCCCCTGAAAAGTCTCAACCCCTGGGCACAATTGCTGCTGCACCTTGGGGCTCTGCACTTATCCTGCCAATATCATATGCATACATAGCTATGATGGGTTCTAAGGGACTCACTGATGCTTCAAAGACAGCTATTCTGAATGCAAACTACATGGCAAAACGTTTGGAGGTTCTTGATTTTTCCTCTAATATCTTTTACTTTACAATCTGTAAGTTTCATTTTGGTGGTTGCATTGCTTTGCTCACCTTCTTATACTTTTATAAAACGTTGTCACACTTTTATTGTATAAGCAAAGCAACTTCCATTTGCTAAGCTTATATAACTTTTTGCTCAAAGTTTCTCCAGGCAGAAGAATGATTTGTTCACACATGCTTGGTTTACATTCTATATTGCTTGCCATTAACGTTATAAATTCTGGGTAATTTTGACGTAGTTAAGTTTGTTTTGGTTTTTCAGAAACAATACCCCATCCTTTTCCGTGGTGTCAATGGAACGGTTGCTCATGAATTCATTGTGGACTTAAGAGCCTTCAAGGTTCTTATGACACAGAAGTTTCAATTAGTTTCCTCTTGATCTACTGTTTATTTCCATAACAAATTGTAACCATTATCATTTCAGAATACTGCCGGGATAGAGCCCGAAGATGTTGCCAAACGTCTTATGGACTATGGATTCCATGGACCAACAATGTCATGGCCTGTTCCAGGCACACTTATGATTGAACCAACTGAAAGTGAAAGCAAGGTATGGCTCACAACAGAGAAGATCTCTTCTTTCAAATTTTACTTTCTCTAACCAAATTCACTATATTTGCAGGAAGAGTTAGACAGGTATTGTGATGCTCTCATCTCCATCAGAAAAGAAATTGCACAGATTGAAAACGGGATGGCAGATTTCCACAACAATGTCCTGAAGGTGACATGCTTTCTTAACTATGGCTACTTATTTAGTTACATAGTAAAAGAAATTAGCAAATGTATATCAGTTCTCTGTGGGATCAAAGTTTATTTATGCAGCATTATGTTTATTGTCTGAAATTTGGAAATGCAGGGAGCGCCTCATCCGCCATCATTGCTCATGGGAGATACATGGACTAAACCATACTCTCGAGAATATGCAGCCTATCCTGCTTCCTGGCTCCGGTTTGCCAAGTTCTGGCCTACTACAGGTATGCCTATCCATCTTACCCCTTACATGCCCTCAACCCTCAACGTCATTGCCAGAATCTGCAATTCTTAAAATCATTGCATAACTTTTTGTTCACATTATTGTCATCATTCATTTTTAATTTCTAGTTGTACTACTAATTTAGCTGCCTTGTCCAGACCAACACCCTCAAACTCTCTATTAGGCAACATGAGACTGCACAATTTATTATGTCAGAGCATGGGTCCTTTGTCTATAATAATGCATCTTATCTTTTATCACCTTTAATCTATTTGAAAGTAATGTTAATAGCGATATAAAATTCTGTGCCTTAAACTTCACACCAAACCCATGTGTTGCCATATGTTTTTTAAGCTTTGACTTCAGAGACTTATGGTAATTTCTGACTTTTAGCAGTCACTGAAGTATAAACATAATCTTTTAATTCCTTGCTTGATTGTACTGACTTTGGAATTTTCGGGACTGCTATATCAGGACGCGTTGACAATGTATATGGTGACCGCAACCTCGTCTGCACCCTTCTTCCAGCTGCACAAGTTGCTGAGGAGCAGGCTGCAGCCACTGCTTAGAGTTGCCGTCAACACGCCCCCTGGTGCAAGGTTTCTTCAGGAACACAGGAAAAATTTGGAATCATCTACGCTTCCTGATTTGATTGTATATAGTTTATGCATACAGAGCCTTATGCCCCAATGCTTCCCTTTGATATACTGATTAATTATATCAGCTCCTTTAATAACAATAGTTGCAGATTGCAGCTCAGGTACTGAAAATTATCATTCATCTTCTCTTCATTCTCCATGCCTTTACATTGATTGACTACCAAACACATCTTTAAAGTTGGGGAATTTTATAAGAAATGGATGAAGAATAAAAACGAGTGAAGAGAATGTGTGGCCAACATTTTTGTACTCAATTGGGTAAAGGGCCAAAATCCCAGTTGGCATTTATAATTTGCCAGCTGTGCTGTGTCCGGTGCCCCTGTGCAAGCTTTCATCAGCAGAGTCAACATTACGGCGAGATTGTTGTCACTTTAGTAGCGAGGGCTTTATTGATGAATATTTTGATGAGGTCTCTTTATTTAATAGTTGTAGTACTTAAAGAAATATAAAGAGTTTAAAATTCAATTAATTTTTAATCATATTTTGAATATTAATAATTAATAAAATAGTAAGAAATTTTAAAAAAGAAAAGCAGTTAAGAAGATATATATTTTTTACTTTTTTTTTAGAATTAATATTTCAAGATTTTTTTTATTTCAAAAGTGAGTTAATAAATGTAATAATTTTTTTTGTTATAGAGAAGGATGCAAGAAATTTTATAATGTTAAATAATTAAGATTTTTTTAAATAGATGAAGAATTTAACTTTTTTCTTAGAAAAATTAATAATGAATTAATTGTTAGACAATATTATTAATTATAGTTGTGTAACATTCATGTTTTCAAATATGAAATTTGTATAAAAATTCTTAGTCGTAGGATAGTTATTAATTAAAGAGAAGCTTAAAAAATAGGCTTTTCTATTAGAAGTAATTTAAAAAATCTGTCAATTTGAATATATCAAAGAAATAACAAAAATTTGTATAAAAATTCTTAATTGTAGGATAATTATTACTTAAAGAGAGACCTAACTTAAAAAATCTATTAATTTAAGTATATCAAGAAAATAACAAAAAGGAGGTGTTCTTCCGAGCAGAAACAACCATAATAAGGTCTTCTTAACATATGAATTTCTAAACGGCTACCTAATTCATCTATGCTCAAAGTTGACCTAACTTATATTTCATCTTGTTTCAACCCATGTATAATAAATACTTATTCATCTTTCTATGCGGTAACTTTACTACACTTATATTCCAACATTTTGGGATCAACATATTCTCAAGGCAATTGCTAAGTTACTTTACAAGTAACTTACAGCTTTCATGAAATGATGTAAAAGTAGTAACAAAATAATAAAATTTATTATTTTATTGTGAGAGATGTAAGTTACTCTAAAAGTAACTTAATATGACCCTATTCTCAAATAGAGGAAATTTTAGAAAATACTTTAAATATGTCAAATGAAAGATATGATATAATTCATTCAATAACTGTGTCAAATTAATAATTGAAATATTCTGGACACGATTAAAAAATATAAATGAAATATTTATGTCCACTCAAATTTGACACAAAATAAGAAATCTTCAAATTTTACCAATTAATTTTGTGTCTTCTAGTGTATCTACTGTTGATCCAAATATTTCATACTTTGTAATTTAGGATCCTAAAAATTTTATCTTAACAACTAAATTTTTATTGACAATTATCTTATGTAAATTTCAATTTTTTTCTTCTTGCACCAAATACTAACTTTAATTAAGTATTTCTCATTTTCAATATATATGCCAATTAAAATCTTTCAAAGGTTCTAATACATATGCCTCTGCAAGGGCTACAGATCTCTCTTTCTTAATGAGCACACATCCTTTATTGGGCAATTTAAATCTCTTTATTTCTCATAGTCTACCTTTCTAATGCATGTTTTTTATTTCAAAGAAATATAAGATGACGAGAGGAGAGAAAATAAGGAGAAGAGAAAAAAATAATTAGAGATAGATGAATTTCATGTCCTATAAAATAAAATGAGATTGATAATCTCTTTTACTCATTGTTTCTCCTCTTCTTTTCTTTCTATTCTCTCATCTCCTACCATTTCTTCCAACCAAACATGAGTTAATGGTATTTGAGATTCATTTAATTATAGATTAAATGTGTTTGCTATTTATACAAACATTGTCACTTAAGGAGCGCCAAATCATTTTCAAGGATTTCGTCATCTTCTTGGGAATTACTTTATTTGTACCATTTGATCTAATAAACACACGTTCCAGACGTTTGTATGATTATTTTGCATCACCATTTCGTCCTTCAAGGACACTAATCCATACTAAAATACTTTTTAACATGTAATATTTATCATTCTCTATATCAATGAGTTTATCTAATGATTGATCATCAATGCACATTGCACAATAATCTTGTTGAACTTTAAGTTCAAATAAATTAACTCGTATAAAAATCAAAATGGGATAAAGGTAATACATACTATTTATATTGTCCATCAAATGTATATCACTTTCCTACCCCTAATCATAGGAGAAATTTCATGAAGATGATTGAGCTTACATAGCAAAGTTAATAAGCCAAATTAGTAAAGTTTTTGAATTTAAACTTCTGGTCCAATACTAATATTGATTCAATTTCATACCATTTTTGGTGATATAATATTCATGAGTTAATTTCTTGTGACAAGAACTATAACTATTATAATTTTGAAAATTGATTTGATAATGATTATATCCATTACTACTCCCACAAGAACAAGAATCCATTAAGAAATTGAATTAGTCATGACTTCCTTTTTAATAAAAAACAAAGATTTTTTTTTTTCGTTTGTATTTTCTTTCCTTGCTTCAGCAAGGGTTAAAAAAAACTCAGATTTTTTTCTTTAATAAAGAAAACGTAACATCAATTTATATTGGCACAATTGATTTGCTACTATAGGAGCATATTTTTGCTACAAAATCATTTGTCCTATAATATGCTTTCTTTTATATTTTTCTCTCCACATTATTTCAAATGAGAGAACTAATCAAGTTTTTGAAATTATCATCAAGCTTATATATTAACTTTTAGCTCCTCCTGTGGGAGATGATCATAAGAGAAATTCATAATCCTTTACAATCCTTCATAGATTAATTTCTTCCACAAAATATTTTTGTATTTTCGTTATCTCAAACGTGTGAATATTAATTAAGACTTCATTAATTTAAGATAATCATAAAAGAATCATTCATCAAGAATTCAGTAAAAACATATGGATCAACTAAGGGCACGCTTTGGGATTTTCATGAATTTTCATAGAAACAAAGGGGTTGAAGTGGCAGCGCAGTCGCTCCAAACGTACCCTAAAAAGATCAAGTATATATATATTACTTACAACTCATTCCTATATTTTATTATATCAAACCGTTCTTGAAAATTATCTAATATAAATTAAGCTTGCAAAAATCAGTCACTACAAATCTAAAGATTGAAAATAAAGCAACGATCCAATGAAGTCAAGAAATTGTTAAAGCCAGAAATGATTTTTTTTTTTTTAATGACCGCATTTACTAAAAACAGTTTTTATTGTCATACTTTTTCTTCAAACTGTTTCAAAGAAACAATTATTCCTTATTTGTATAATCATTTTGTAACTTCTTCAGGGAGGTATGGAGAAGATACTTCGTCTCTAGTCTTACTTGACATATACATGAAATCATAATTTTTGTATAGTCCTTCGAGAACACATAAAATAAGCACCTATATAGTGAATTTTTCGTGAACAAGATGTTTGTGAATAACATATAATTTTGGAATAGTTATTCAAGAACATATTTTAAAAGAAAATCTTCATTATATGTAGTGTAATCCTTCAAGAATGTATACTTATTTTTCTTTCATTGTATATTTTAATATCCAAACTCTAAGGATTTTAATATTTACACTTCAATTTGCAAGGTGAAAATTTTAATTGCTAGAATATAAATAGTGAAAAGTGAGCATATATAATTCAAAGCAAATCAAGATTGTCAAATTTATACATTTGGAAGAAAAACTCTTGCATTGAAGTACGGCTATGATTTTGTTCAAACTAGATCTTTGTAGCACTGAAGGCTTGAGTTTATTCATTCGTATCGCCTGTAGTAAGATGAGGCCACGATACAATATTTTCTGGCATTCAATTATCATCATGAAAAATCATTTTACATGCCATAACTATTTGAAACAAATACAATATCATTAAGAGAGATATGAAAAAAAGCATATAATTACGCAAATAATGCCTTGTAAAGAAAGGCAGAATGCTTCCCAATGTAGTTAGAGTCTTGTGCTGATAATGTGTTAAACAATTTATCAGTTTGGAACATAACATTATGGGAAGAAAAAGCAAGAATATAAATAGGAGACATAACAATAGTTTAGAGAACACTTATTCATTCTCAAGTGTGTACAAATAAGGAGCAAATGCCTCTTTTTATAGTGATATAACTATAAAGTGGTAAATAATACATTATAAATACAAGTAATAATGATTCTTGAATTAATATAAGTTATAAGAAAGTTAAACGATTTTTGAATTAATGAAAGTTATAAGAAAGTTAAAGATTGCTTTGGAGGGGATAAGATGTACGTTTTCGATGAATATATACATAAATTATAATTATTTAGGAAGAGAATATCTACACCTTGAGGTTTGAAGAAAATGATTATGTAGACTCTTAAATTTTCAATAAGGAATACTAAAGCCCCTTCTTAACTATAATATCCTTATTAGAGAGTAACTAAAAAAAAATTAAATTTAAATTTTTTAAATAAATATAAATATAATTTAAATAGTTTAATTTGTCTAAATTTTAATAATATATTTGTATTTATTATAAAAATTTTAAATAAATCTTTAAGTTAAATAGATTTCACAAATAATAAAATATATCTCATGTATTAATAATATTAGAATTATTTTATATAATATTGAAAATAATTTAAATAGTTATGTATTTATTTTAATATCATGTTTCAATTTATTTAAATAGTATATAGTATGGTAAAGTATTAAAATATTTTTTAAATATTGAAATTATTTTAATATATATATTATATTTATTTTAATATTATACTTTTATTTATTATTAAATATTCAAATAATTTTTTTAAGTTAATAGAATCGAAATATATTTTAGCAAAAACGGAGGTCATGGTATCTCCTACTGAGAATATGAAAATATACATAATCATTTCTCGACCATGAGGTGTAATTTTCACTTTCCTAATTATTTCATAACAATTAACTATTAATCTTTTCTTTTAAAAGATCCTATTAATTAAATAAATTGTTTAAACAAATAAATTAATAATTATTTTATTTTATTGCTTTCGGGTGTTACAATCTCTCGATTCACATTTCACGTGGGGGAGAGAGAGTGTGTGCATTGAAAGAATGTGGGAGAGAGACTGCATAGGAGGAATGGATGAGCGGTTAAGCGAATTTAGCTTTAGGATATGTTTGGGATTGAGGTGTTGTAGAAAAAAAATTATAATTATAAAATAAAAGTCAATAATATATAATAAATATAATTTTTAAATAATAATTTTAATAAAATTATTAAAAATATAATAAATTTTACATCATACAAGTAAAAAATTATATTAACATAATTAATATAATTTAAAAATTATAGTAACTAGTGTTTATCAAATATTTTAATGCTGCAACTTAAAACTATAAGCTGTCCGATCTCAATTCTAAATATAACGCTGGCTTTTGAAGGAGAAGAAGAAGGGTACAAAAATAGAAAGGATATTGCAATTAATTTGTAGGCCACAAGGCCCATAATAATCATATCCATTATGCAGCCTTGATTAATTTGACTGTTAGCACTGCGAATTGCAACGCGTTAACTTTGCATTTATGGGAAAAAGACAAAGGCAATCGATCGAGTGGGTTTCAGTTTATCTTTCTATTTTTGTTAATTTGAAATATCGGTGGTGGTTATGAACTGAGCAAATTTTCTTTTTTTATTTTTCACACAATTTTTTTTTTTTGAAGTCTGAAGTCCCTATCCCTATATGAAATTGCATGTGAAGTGAAGCTAACTGATGCCCTTCAAGAATAAGCCCTCCCAGAACAAAAAATGATTTTCTTAGTGCTGTAATTTTTTTCACGTAGCTTCTTCAATACCTGTGATGAACCTGTTAGTTTCTTATTTTCTTCATTCAACCCAAAAAGTTGTTGCGATGGCGGCCTAATTTGCATGGGCTCAGTGACTGCAAGTTATGGCCACTGAAGTCTCACATCAGAACCTTCACTAAAGCTGTCGCTACGGAAGGCTGGACAGGCTTTTTACAGCCAGTCTGTATTTGCGTAGCCAGTTATATATAGACTAGAGGACGTAAAATTAAATTATCCAATTAATATATTATATCATCCTTTCAGCTCCGTATCTTCTTTCAACAACTAAATCATCTGCCGAAGTTGTTAACCGAATACTCATCGATTCAGCCATAAGTTTTCTGTTATAAAACTATTATTGTATTGTTTTCTCAAAGTGATCAACAAGATGAGTGATCAAAAATTTTTACGGTTCCTTCATAAAAGAATTCACGCTTTTCGCGATGTTAGTAGTAAGAATACTGTATCTCCTGCCTTCGAACTCATACCTTACCCAATTGTATATACCCACATTATTCTCCAATTAATCGGCTGCACTAGAGTGGAGCATCCACAAAGTTAGTTGTTTTTTAAATTCTTCGTGTCCATATGCTTTTGTAGCTGTTATAAAGATAGGCTCAAAATCACCTCAAACAGCTTTGAGCAGATAATATCAAGAGCTAGTTGAATTTTACTTTTATGTTACTTTCCACATGGTAAAAATAAACGCCATGAGTAACATTATGAAATACTTTAAAAACGGCTCTCTTAATAGAAGTGCATCGGTCGGAGATAATATTAAGTTTGACATATCGCCAATCACTCCATATAACTTCATCATAAACCATTTTCAAACATCATTATTCTATGAATCCAAAACTCTAATGGCTAATGGATACAATTGATTATTTCCATCTCAGTATATTGTAACAAACATACTTCCTCAATATAAGCCCTTTAGATGAGTACCATCTATAGCAATCACCAATCTAATATATTGTTTAAAACCTTTGACGAAAGATCTAAGAGCTACAAAGTAGTATAAGAAATTACCATCCCCATCCCGTTCAAGGTGAATAAATATACCCTCATTTGCAACCTTCAAAAAGTGAGAGTATTTAGGTAGTAAGTTATACAACTCTGTAGGATTCCTTCGAATAATTTCAAAACCAACTTCTTTGGCCCGATAAGCTTACTGGTATGTTAACTGAACACTGTATTCTTGCTGCATGTCTTCTCTGATATCATTCGAAGTGTATATCCTTTCTCCTGGATATATTTGTCTACGATAATATAACCAACTACCCTGCTCCTTACTTAGTGACGGCCGTCAGATAACACCTCATTATAATAAGTATGTACATTGTCAATTCTTCTAACTACCCAATAAACATTCTGCTCGTTCGAAGGTCTTGTTGCTCAAATACGCTATTTACATGATTATGAAGAACTGTGGGCCTCGAAATGTGTAATTGTGGACCGTGCAATCTTGAAATTCAACTTATCCCGAAGGGTGACTTTTCATAGTTCTAATATTAATTCATTATTCTCAGCAAATAACTTGCCCACACCAATATCATATGAATTGTAACATTTAATAAAGTGTGGAGCAAACAAGTTTGATGACACAACTTGAGCAAAATTTATAAGAGGGTCAACTACTGTCCTCATCAAATGGCCTATTGGAGTGGCTGATTGATTGTCCTTGCTATTAATAGCAATATTATCCTGATGCTCATCCTTGTTGTTAAAAGGAATATCGGAAGGACTAACACCTCCATCTTTAATTGGACTACCCACACGAACATTCTCTGCTTCTGTGTTGCCTACGTTGCTAATAGGATCATCATTATCATGGAAATAATTGTTGTGAAATGGAGGGTAACGTTCTTCTAATGACGTCTCTAGGGGTAACACCTCTTCTCCAATATCAGTCAATGTAATTTCGTTATCATCATTAGTGTTATTATTATCGTGGAGAGGAGAGTAATATTATTGCAATGACATTGTCCTTGGTAACACCTCTTCTTCAACATCAGAGATGAGACAGATTCTACAAGTGCCTCAACATTTTGGCTCGGAACTCTAGGAGATGTGGTAACAAATATAGGAATGCATCCACAGTTGGCCATATCAGAGGCTAGGTGTAACACAACATTGACTATTTCATCATTACATATGTCCGTGGATAGTAAACATGCACGATAAGTTATGTTATTAGAGCTCAAAGTTGTCTTCATCGTGATACTATATTCGTTAGGATTTATCTATAAAACCTCGTATATTCTTCATAGAAATTGAGGAAAAATACAAATTTTTTGAACAAAAAATGTTGTATTCTTAGTATTCACATAATCCATCTGGCCATCTGCCGATGTCTTCCACCAACTATTATAACACTATTCAAATATAACTAAATTTATTTATCCTGAAATAATTAAAAAACAAAATAAATTTATTATATAGTACAAAACATAATCACTAAAGAAATAAAAATATATTAAAACTGTATTTAGGACCCTGTCGCATTTTGGTGCGACAAGTAAGACAGTGCACAACATCTCTCGGCGGCACAAAAACATAACCTTAACGCTGCAAACGCTTCATTTTACATTTTTAACATTTCATTATACAGATTATAAGAGAAAAATTTATAACAGTTATCTAAAAATTTATAGAATTAGCTTAGCTTATCTAGGTTTTTAATAGACGAATACAACGATGCTAGATTTTTGTAGTTGGACTTCACTATTTCATTTTAAACTGTTGATGAAGATTAAATTGATAAGTTAGTTACGGGGAAGATGAATAGAAATTGGAAGAACTTTTTCAAGAAGATTTAAATCGATATGTGCAAGGAAGATGAATAGAAATATGAATAAAAATGAAATATGAAGGGTAATTTAGGGTAAAATAGTTTTGTTTGACTAGTTTTGGTCGAATATATAGTGAAAAGTTAATTTTGAAAATGTAGAACTTTTAATGGTTATTTATGTAAATTTTGCAAAAATCATTCTTCTAGTAACATGCTATTAAGATATAAGAATTTATTTATGTATAAACTATGCCTAATAAATAAAAGTTTAGAGAAAAATAATATTCCTAAAGAGATAAGAGACATAAAATGTCATAAAAATTAAATAGAATGTAATGTAATATTATGCAGATGATATTATTAATAAATTACCTGAGCTACTAGTAATTTCACAAAACATGAAAAACTAATAGATTTCTTACCTTCTAGTTATAGACATAGATGATTTACTTATGAATGATTTCAACTCTTTGATTTAATTAATAATTCAGATATGTGGGGAAATAACCAGTTAAACTGAATTTCTCTATATTTATTGAATATATTAGGTAATCCCAACCTAAATATAAATGATATGGAAAAATGTTAATGAAATACTTGAAATCAAATATTTTTATAATGAAAATATAAATTAAATTAAAATATTAGGAGATCAAATGAGTCAAGAATTTGATCAAGTTAAACAAATGATATAAGATTTCAAAATTAAATATCAAGATATATTAAAATAGGAAATCATAAATACAATAAATAAAAATTTAATAGATATAAGATTAAATAATATTGAAACTCAATGAAATAAAATTGAAAAAATTATTGAGCAATAAGGTAATAAATTTACCATAAATATTCATAAGAAACTTCAAGAAAATTAAAGTTCAAAAAATTAATAATAACTTGGAAGAATTACTTATAGTAATTCAAGAATGAAATAAGATCCTAAATGATATATTAATATACTATAATGAAATAAAAATATTGAAATTTAGCCTAAGATAATGCCAATATTTGATAAAATAAAGGGAAACGAAAAACTGATAAGTTTAAGAATGTTAAGTGAAAGCATTAATAATATATTTAAAAGAACTATTTGATAAAGATGAAGAATCTTCTAAAACAGATGAAGATGATGATGTGTTTATTAATTTACAAGATATAGAAAAAAGAATCAAACATTTAAAGATGAATAAAACAAAGTCAAGAGTTTTTTTAATAAGGTGAATGTAACAGCAGAGTTTCTTATACTAGAGAGGAGATACCAACATATAAAAGATAATATAGTCAAAATTTTAAGGTTAGCAAACATAAAAGAGAATATAAAAGCTCGAAGTAAATATAAAGAAAGGCCAATCAATCATGATGTGATATGGTTGGATATAGATTGTTATAAAGAAAGAGATAAAATTATAACAGATTAGGTCAAATCCATGAAAATTGCACTTGCATTTAATGGATTTGATAGAAATTGAGTTATAGAATTCCTTAAATTTTCATTTACAGGAATAGTAGTACAATGACTTATGAGATTAAATAATAATAATAAAAATAAGATATTATATGAAGATAATCCTAATGAAAATAAAACCTTAGATCAAATCTTGAATATGTTTGAATATGAGATAAGAATAGATTTTTTAAGAGAAGATTGGAAAATAGATTTTCAACAAGAATTTAAAAGAAAAATAATGGAAAATACAATGAAACTAGGTAGGCTTGAAATATGCAATATATGTTACTTAGAAGCTTACACTTGTAGCTTTAAAGAATTCTATTATAAATGTAAATTTCATAAAGAGGATAATACAAGGATATATTTTAACAATTTATATTTTGTAAAAATCTCAAACCCATAGGATAAAAAGATTATGTAAGAATATATAGAAGAATATGAAGATAGTACAAACACTGATATTCTAAGTAATAAAATTAGGTTTGCTCGAAATAGGATAAATCAATGGTATTCTGAAATAAGGGATAAAAGATTGATGAAAAAGTAAAATCAAGGATTATGTTGTTCGAAGGTTAGAGGAACCAATAAGATTTGGTTGTTCTAAAACAAATAAACACAGAAAAAATTCAAAAAGAAGAAATTCTTTAAAATAAATAAAAACTATTATAAGAAAAACAAATATAAGAAAAAATTCTTTAAGAAAAATAAATATAAAGAAAATTTAAAGCAAAAACACCTAAAAAATGTAAATATTGGTTGTGTAATGAAGAATGGCATTATGCAAATGAATGTCATAAAAAGAATAAAGTAAATATTAAAATGTTTGAAGATTTTAATAAATTAAAATTAATCACTGACAACAAAGATATTAGTGGCAATGATAGCATATATTATCTATCTGACAAGACTGTAAGTAGTTATGGTTCAAAATGAGTATAGAACAAATAGATAATAAAGATTTATATCAACATGAAGAATTGGAAGAACAAGGTTTTTTAATAGAGAATTAATTTTTGATAAAAAATAATACTTTAAGATTAATAAAAAAAATGATTGGAAACATCTATAACTTCGGTTAATAAATTAACACAAAAAATTGCTAACATAATTAAAAGAATAAATATAATGTATTTCAGTGCTGTTGTAAGAGAAGAACCAATTGAAATTCAGTAGCATGAGGAAATACAAATATACTTTTGTTATTAAAATCAGATATAGAAGAAATTATCGATAGAATTAAATCTAGTGATGGGTCTAAAATTGGATATATTCGTATTGGAGGAATCCAAATTATGATAAAAATTCATTTTAGAGAAGGAATTGATAGTAAAGTAAACTTAACTGTATTAGATAATATGAAAAGAGATCAAAAGCATACACTCATTGGAATAATATAGGAAAATCTTAGCTATAAAAAGTTAATATTTAAAATATATCATAAATATTCTATAAGTCTTAGAGAAAAAAATATAAACAAGACTTTAACCTCAAGTCATGATTTTAAATATTTTGATATAATGTATGATGGATCATATCCATATAGCATAACATATGCCATAGAATATGCATTGACAAATTCAGGTAATAGTAAAATGTTTGCTGATAAAGAATTTATACAAATAGATAAACTTTTCAATAAAGTTAGAAAAATGCAATCTCCTGAACTACTAAGGGAAATTAATTTATTAGAGTAATGTGAAATGGATTTAAGTAATTAATGTACTATGATTAGAGAAAATATCTCTAAAAATATAGAATATAAACCAGAAGATAGAAATAAGATGAATGTGATCATCCTCTATACCTACTAACGGAATTTGGAACTGAGCAAAACTCAAAGTTTTACTAGATGTAGTTATCTTATAATACCTTTATCTCATGAAGTTTTGGAAACAATTAGAAAAAATAATCAAAACATAAAAATAAAAATTGAATACAACAATGGGAAGTCCTGACATGAAACTTTTGTCATTTTAGATACAAAAGCTTCAAAATCTTATGTAAATTTCAAATAATTAAATATTTAGAGAGAAAAATTTTATTTGAACCACATACATATATAAGATTTAATAGAGAAAGAACGAAAGACTTTAAGTCAATATTGTTAGATACCACAAAGATTACATGAATAAAATTTATCTTTACTTTCTTTATAGAACCAGAAAATGAAACAAAAATAGTCATTTACTAAAAGAGATTAACTTTCTTGAGGATTTTTCTCCTTACTCCATCGGAGATAGAGAGATATACATAACAATTGAATAAGTAAAACAAACACTATCAAGATATGTCTAATCCTTTTATAGTCTATATAAAAGTAATAATACTATATTATGAGCATAAGCCTGAATGGTTGCATGCTTTAATTGATACTAGTTCAGGAGTTAATATAGCTAATTCAAGAATTTATTTAAAATCTTATTGGAAAGATTATAAACCTTTAATAGGACAAGGAATAAATGGAGAACAAATTTCTCTTGGAACATATAAAATCAAAACCTTAATTCAAATTAATGATTATATCTTAAGCATACCAATATTATGATCTTATGACCATATAGAAGTAAATATATTTTTAGGAATTAATTTTCTTCGTCAGTTCATTTATAAAATGACTAACGAAACAATTACAACATCAATGATTTATAATTTCATTAGGCAAACAACTTGAAAATTGCATTTTCAAAGCAACCAGCGTGGTAATTTTAATATGAAAAGTAATCAAATCACGATAGATTATGAAAAAATCTTAGAAAAACTTGATAAAAATTTTGGTGAAAATTCAATTCAATTCAATTATGGGAAGTTGATAAAAATTATGCTAAAATTGAATTAAAACATTCAAACGTAATTATAAAAGTCAAGCCTATGGGATATGAGTAAGAGGATACATTAAAATTTGATAAATGGATTAAAGAATTCTTAGATCTCAAAATTATTATAGAATCTAAAAGTCCATATAGTAGCCGAGCCTTTATATTTAGGAATTATAGAGAGATTAAGCGAGGAAAAGCTGGTATAGTCATTAACTATAAAGAGTTAAATAAATATACTAAGTTTGATAGATACTTTTTACCTCATAAGAATACATTAATTACTTCTATAATTAACAAAAAGAAATTTAGCAAATTTGATTGCAAATTCGAATTTTAGCAAATTAAGCTTGAAAAAGATAGTGTACCACTTACTACCTTTAGTACATCCTAAGGACAGTATGAATTGATTGTGATGCATTTTGGATTAAAAAATGCACCACAAATATTTCGAAGAATGATGGATAAAATCTTTAAAGAATTTCATGAATTTTATATTGTTTATATAGATAATATATTGATATTTTCAAATAAGGAAGTAGATCATATTAATCATTTAATTTCTTTTACAGAAAAATGCAAGAGATGCAATATTACTTTCTAAAAAGAAATTTGAGATAATGAAACTTAGAATAGAGTTTCTAAGGTTAATTATTGATGATATATTGATATTTTCAAATAATGGAGTTTATCATATTAATCATTTAATTTCTTTAATAGAAAAATACAAGAGACATGGAATATTACTTTCTAAAAAGAAAACTAAGATAATGAAATCTAGAATAGAGTTTCTAGATTTAATTATTGATGATATATTGATATTTTCAAATAATGAAGTAAATCATATTAATTATTTAGTTTCTTTTGCAGAAAAATGCAAGAGACATAGAATATTACTTTTTATAAAGAAAACTAAGATAATGAAACCTATAATAAAGTTTTTAGAATTAAGTATTGATGAAACATGAATAAAAATGTAACCTAATACTTTTGAAAAATATATATTTATTTTTAGATAAATTAGAATCTAAGGAACAAATTCAAAAATTTCTAGAATTTTTTAATTATATTGAAATTTTCATTGAAAATTTAGCAAAAGAAAGAATAATACAAAATCTTAGGAAGATCTTCATACCAAGGTTGTTAAAAGATTAAAAGAAAAATAGAAATATTTACCCATATTAGGATTTTCTACTACTAATGATAATTTAATTCTTGAAACTAATGTGTTTGATAATCACTGAGGTGCAATATTAAAAATAAATAAATAAAAATATATAGATATACCAGTGAAACATTTAAACCTATAAAAAAGAATTATCATAGTAATAAAAAAAATTGTTAACTATTAAAAATGGAATAGCTAAATTTTCTTTCTTTTTATTATTAAAGAAATTTAAAGTCTATATGATAATACTCAGGTTAAAGGATTTATATTTAATAAATTAACTAATTTACCACAATATAAAAGATTAATTAGATGACATCAATCCTTTACTAAATACGATTTTGAAATTGAATATATTAAAAGATCTAACAATTGTATTGTAAATTTCTTCAGCAGAAAATTCAATGAATAAACATTTATCCCAAATAATCAAAGATATAATGACGTACTTATAAGGTCAAGAATTGCTTCTCAAGAGCAATGGAATAATTTATGATGAACTTACCATGATTGATGAAGCCTATGAAGAATTAAGCAAATTTTGTCCAGTTAAAGCTTTGCAAAATCATCCAATAGTACAACCTTCAGAAGAATATATTAGTAAAATACTAAAAAAGGTTCATTTCAAGGAATAACCTAAGAGTCAGATAGCCCAGAGTTCTTCACAAAATGCAATCATCCATCTAGAGAATATTTTCATAATTCACGATCGTAAAGATAGATATTTAAAGGCAGAAGGTTCCCAAAACTCTTCATCGAGCTTAAAGTCTCAATATAATAAAAGCAGACAGTCAAACTCGATGGCTAAAATATCATATGAAAGTAACTATACTTATAATTATAAACAAAGTTAGTAAATTAGCCTATGGAATCTGTCCTAGTTAGGCTATAGTGTCAGATCATTCAGGGTTATACCCAATAATTAATTTCATTTAGAAAGTGATCCTAAAGTAATAAAAGATATGCTTGAATATGGTTTTCTTAATCTTATCTATGTTAATGAAGATTGCAGGGAATTAGAATTACTATCCAAAAAGATAAAAAAACCTGTGATTGACCTCAAAATGATAAGTAAGACAAAAGAAATATTTTTTTATTAAATTTCTCATTGCTTGTCTTGAATATTGTGATAGCAAGTGGTATCCAACTCAACATATGATTTAAGTTGGAATTAGTTGTAGAAAAGTTAATCCAACATATGATTTAAGTTGGAATTAGTTGTAGAAAAGTTAATCCAACATTTGATTTAAATTAAGTTTATAATTATTATATTCCTAATTTGTTTGAACTTAGAGCTCTCAGTAGTAAAAGAGCAATTGGGATGAAAATCTTCTATAAACAACTCGAGAGGGTCAGTAAGAAAAATGTGTGACTCCACGAAGCCACAAAAAAGAAAGTATTTTAGTAAAGCAAGAAATAAAAAAAGGATATATGAAAATCTTATGGAATATAACCTGTCGACACACCACGAGATATGTAAGGTGCTAAAGCATCAATCATCATGTGGCTTTTACTATAAAAAATCTAAATAAAGGTCTAATGAAGATATGTCAGTAGATAAAAAACTGATAATAGCAATGTGATAAAACATGGATTACTTCAAAAGATAAAAGATGCTAGTAAAGTACAATAATTCAAAGAAAGATCAAAGAGAAAGGACAAAGCTTATCAAAATTCTTATCTCAAGAAAGAGAGTTGTATACCACGAGGAAATAAAGGACAACAACAGATAAAAGGAGATGTGTCACCTTATCTCCAAAAATCAAGGGCATACCTCAAACATGTAACAAATGTCATGTAAAAGAGAGATAATCTTATCTCTTCAAGTATAAAATTAAAAAGATGTAAGAGAAAAGGGGTAACCTACATGCCAATACTTGTGTTCAATCAAGAAAATTTCATATTGTTAAGTACTCTTCCAGAAACACTTGCAAGAAAATCACTCAAGCAAATCCTTTTAGGTTATGGAGTAGTGTATTGCGTTTGGTCACATAGAAAAGTCAAGGAAGTGATTTTGCAAGATGTGTAAAGATATGGCGGTGTTGATCATAGACCTCTCTACGGTTAGAGGTTATTAGCGCATTTATCTAAGAATTCTGAGAAATAATACACTGGTTAATACTTTTGAACTATTTTCTTATATTTAGCAACAAACGGAAGTATGTTGGACATTGAATTTTTTAAAATTTTATGAGATATAAGATGATAAAAGTAGCTTAAAATTCATAAAATATGAAAAGATTAGTTATTAAGCTTATAGATGCTATTGATAATTTAGACTTTAGTTAAGAATATCAAATTAATCATACAATTTCTATGATTAAAAATTATCTAAAGCTAAAAAAAACTTTGGTATAGAAATATGAAAATAATAAACATCGAAGATGAACATAAAATATTTGATGCTTTTGAAGAAGAAAATATGATAGATTTAATAGAATCAATTATAATAAATTTTGAATTAATTCAAGATAAGTACAAAACTAATAACATGACACCAAATAGTTCATAATAAATATCAATAATAACCATCTATGAATATTATAATCATTTGAACTTATATAAAATTATAGTTAAGATTTTAAAAGATTTTAAAAATAAATGTAGAAGAGATAGAAGGACAAATTGTCTAATTATTTAAAATTAACAAAAATGCAAGAATTTTAACAAATGTTACAAAATGATCCTTATTATGCTAAATATGGTAAGCATACATTATTGTATCTGTCATCGGGTTTTGTTCAAATTCCCACCTAGTCAGCGACTCGACAACACCAATGACGGCAACCCACAAGGCCCGCAACAGAGGTTATTGCACGAGACTAGCCAAACCAACAACAAAGAGCAAAAAATACTCAACAAAATACAAAATATTATTTTTTTAACTAAGCACTCCACTCACTCCACCAAAATTCAGATCCCTAAAACGTACACTCATCCTTACTATTTATACATGTTGCAAATGACATCCCCACTTGTTAAGGTGAGGTGGCACATCGCACATGCGCCAAATCATTTCTTTTCCACAAGACTAAACGCCACTAAGCATGACTTTAGAAAGCACATCTGTACTCCCCTACGGGTAGGCAACAGCTACCCATTAGCCTAAAAGTAAGGAACTGCCACCACCCACTTCCCATGTCTCTCACCACGTTTCTACCATGAACTCCAAGGCCACGTCTTCTATTAGTTATACCAACAACTACCCACTCATACTTGTTTTTAGGACTATTTCGCAGCCCATGAATTAGTCTTGCGCCATCCTGCATTCTACCCAACTCAGCCTATGTGCTCAGACCGTGCGTCCCACGTCGGCATGCTGACAAGATATGGCATGCACTCTCGGTACATGCCCTTGTGCGTATTGTCTTGCGCTTCCTTGCTCTTGTCCATAGCGTGCGCTTTTTGTCGAGAGCCAGTCTTGCCTTGCTTTCGTGGTCGTCCCTAAGCACACCTATGTTGCTGCCAGCGGCTTGGCCCAAAGCCATAAGTCAAGGCTTAGCATCAATCATTATGATCTACGGCGGTGACAAACCTTCCTCACCAGAAAAGCCACTGTCCTTATCGGTAGGGTAACAAAATTTGCCATAACTTCCTAATTGCATGTCATAACAAAGCTTGCATTTCATTCTCTTTTGACCCACAATGTATGTAAACATTAGGCTCTCCACGCACCTGCTGCGCCATCTTTAAATTCCTCGGATGTTCTGCCTACATTAAACTATTTACTGCCCACGAAATGATTCTACTCTAATAGCTTCTTCATCGGCCATTATATTAAAAAATGAATATGTTGCCACCAGTTGTTCCATTTTAGCTTCCCACAAGTCGTCGTGTCTGACAAGCCTCCGCTTGCTCTCTTCATAGACCGTACAATAAAGCTCAACCTTTGTTGTGATTTCTCTTAGAAAATCTTAAGCTTCCACAGATTCGGCATCCACATATACCTTCCTCCAATTTAGGTCACCACACCGAACTTTCTTGTTAAGCACTTGATGCTCACTTTACCCAAATGCACACAATAAATAAGGAATGATGCGGCTATCCCTAACAGTACTAATAAAAACTAAATAACCATCAACGAAACTCTTATCAAACTCCCACTTATTTTCTTAGAGTGCTCAAATCCCCGTGTTGATTTGCCATTGCACCCCGCTTTCCCTCGAACAGCATAGACACACCACAGCTAGCACTATTTTAATGTCTCCTACATTCTCATTATTGTAGCCCTTAGAATCACTTGCTAGGGACTTAGCGTTTGATTTTATTTCACTTTAGTTCCTTTCTTCTTCTAGTAGCTTGTCTAGTCGAAGTTCTAGTGACGTGCTAGCTGTAGGTTCTTCAAATGTCTTGTTATACTTGTCAAGTCCCTTCCGAACTTGAACATGCTCCTCAACCATCAACACCATCTTAGAACTCCATCAATCTAAATAAGTCGTAGTAGTATGGGGTGATGGTCCCAGCTTACAGAAATTGCTAACTCGCTTTAAATTGTGCACGACTCCTTCATGTCCTCAGTACAAATGCATGATAAATGTGGGAGTACATGCACCTCTGTATTGTACAGAAATTAAATCAAATCTCGTCATTGGCATAACCACAAACATGGCATCCAATGCCCATACTTAGGCTGGCCATAGCTATGCCCTCCAGCCCTACTTTATGATTTGAAGCAAGACTCACGACAATATTAGATCTAGCAACCTGCAGCTAAAGGTATGATACCAAATTCACCTCTATAAGGTTCCCCATTCCACATGTGTCTATCATCGCCCTTACTTCAACTCCATTAACCCTCAGTACTGCACACATCAGTCCAGTTAAATAGGATTCGTCCCTCAAGACACTTTCTAGTATTGCTTCATCCATAGGGTTCTTCCTTCACTTTGACATCCGTGTTGTTCAACAGTTATAACGGATTCATGCACGCTACGCCTACTTCGACCACTGACGGTTTCAAAGAATCCTATTTCGTTTCCTTCACCAAAGCATTCAGCTTTTCGCGCTTTGAAAAATCCTTTATCCGATGTGGTCCATTGCAGATGAAACACTCTGAACTCTTTCTTTCTTGTGGATTCCTTTATTTGGCCGTCATTCTTCTTCTAACCATCACGCAAAAAATTACCTTTCGTGCCATCTTTGACTTCCTAAATTCAAAAGAAGAAGTACTCATGAATCTGAAATCCACCAAGCCATTTGTCGATACAATTACCGTCAATAAGTCCCTCGTAGCCTGCCTCCATAATTTCATTTGAGCCCACTACTGCAAATTCAATATAAAATTAAAGAGCTTATTCCTATCTGTTGAAAAAATCAAATGAAAACACATGTTTAAAGTTTGGCCAAAATTATTCAAAGTCAAATTGTCAAAGTATGGCTAAAAATTAGGTAATCACTCAACAAACTTTGATAATTTTAAAGGTTTTGTGAAATAGTGCTAACGTGTATTCCTATAAATAACTATTGTTCTTTATTTGTTAAGGCATCCCACAATTGAGAGCAATTGCAAGTGAAACAATTGAGAGAGTTGAGAGAGAACTTCCACTTGAGTGCTAGGAGAATTCATTTGGGTATATTGGAGAATTGGGTTTTGTGAGTTTTTTTCAATTTATAAGTTCTCACTTGTTAGTAAAATTATCTTACAGTTTTTGTCCGTGGACGTAGGCTTTACCACGTAAATTATTGTGTCAATTTATCTTACAGTTTTTTCAGTTTTTGTTAGTAAAATTATCTTACGCTGAACCACGTAAATTATTGTGTCAATTTTCTTTGAAATTGTTTACACCACATTTAAATTTCTCCAGCAGTCACAGTTACCATAAATTGGTAATATGTTCAACACGCGCTTCTGCACAACAATTGGTATCAGAGACGAAGGTTCGTACTTGGGTATACGGTACCACATATATAGTATTATTCACAAATACGGTATTAGATATGACCATTTGTAATTGGAGAACAGTCTATTGTAAGTAGTGTGTATTTTTACATGTCTAGGAAAGTTCTGTCAACAAGACGATAAGAGTCTAAGGAATCTGGATTTTAAGTGGGACTATTGTGACTCCTCCGTTCTCCTAGGAACTTTTCTAGTGTATTTATTCACGCGAAATAAATATCATAGAGACTGTTTTTCAAGTGTGAATAGTTATTGAAGGCACTGATTATTTGAGGTTGAGAAGGATGACAGAAGCGTCGTCATCGTCTTCGTCAGCAAGGACTACTGTGACTAATGCAAAGTTTGAAGTGGAGAAATTCGATGATACCAATAATTTTGGTATGTGGCAATGTGAGGTGTTGGATATCTTATGTCAGCAAGAGCTGGATCTCGCTCTTGAACAAAAGCTTGAAAAGATGGATGACAAGAAGTGGACAAAAATCAATAGACAGACATGTGGTACTATTTGCCTATGTCTGGTTAAAGATCAGAAGTACTCTGTCATGAGAGAGACATCAGCAAAGGAATTGTGAAAGACACTAGAAGAAAAATATATGAAGAAAAGCCTTGAAAACAGGCTTTATATAAAAAAAAAAACTCTATCGATTCATGTATGCACCTGTTATGTCGATGAATAATCATGTGAACTCATTCAATAAAATATTAGCGAAATTGCTAAATTTGGATGAGAAATTTGAAGATGAAGATAAGGCATTGTTGCTGCTGAATTCGCTTCCTGGTGAATATGACGATCTCACCACTACTTTGCTTCTTGGGAAGGACAGTGTCACATTTGATACTGTATGTAGTGCATTGTATAATGATGAGACCAGAAAGAAAGATAAAAATGATCACAGAGATACAATTGTAGAAATATTGACAGGAAGAGATCGTTCACAAAGCCGCAAACTTGGAAAAAGGGGCAAGTCTAAAGGTAGGTCTGCCAAAGATGAATGTGTTTTTTTATCGCGAGAAAGGGCATTGGAAAAAGAATTGTCCTAAGTTATAAAAGGGCAAGGCTATTTCTGAAGCATGTGTAGCCGAGCATGATGAGGAGTCAGAATTTAGTCTGGTTAGCATGGCGTTGACATGTCAATCAGATGAGTGGATTTTGGATTCGGGTTGTACTTATCATATGTATCCTAATAAGGGCTGGTTTTCTAACTTCAAGGAGCTAGATGGTGGAGTTGTTTTTATAGGCAATGACAATGCTTGTAAAACCATGGGAATAGGTTCAATCCAATTGAAGAATCATAATGGCTCAATCTAAGTCTTGACAGAAGTTCGCTATGTACTAAGTTTAAAGAAAAATCTCATCTCATTAGGAGTCCTATAATCCAAAAGGCTTACAATCACTATGAAAGATTGATTCTTGAAGGTAGTAGCTGGTGCATTGATGATGATGAAAGGCACAAGAAGAAATAACTTGTACTATTTCCAAGGGAGTACAGTTATTGGATTAGCATCAACAGTTTCGAGAAAGGATTCAGATTCAGAGGCAACTAAGTTGTGGCATATGCGTTTGGGACATGTAAGTGAAAAAGCTTTGCAGACTTTGGTTAAGCAATGCTTATTGAAAGGTGTAAATTATTGAAAATTGGAATTTTTTGAACATTGTGTTCTGGGCAAGCAAACAAGAGTAAAGTTTGGTTCAGCAATTCATGATGTAAAAGAGATTCAGGATTATGTTCACAGTGATGTGTGGGGACCTACTAGAGTAGCTTTTTTGGGAGGTATGCACTATTTTATTACTTTTGTTGATGATTATTCAAGAAAAGTATGGGCGTATTTGATGAAGAAAAAAAAAAGTTTTGAATATATTTCTGAAATGGAAAAAGATGTCGAGACTCAGACTGGTTGAAAGTTTAAAAGATTTCGCTCACATAATGGTGGTGAGTACAAGAATGATCCATTTTTAAAAGTATGTCGAGATGAGGGCATTGTGCTACACTTCACTGTTCGAGGTACACCACAATAGAATGGGGTGGTGAGCGCATGATCCATTTTCGGAATATGTTGTCCAATGCTAGATTGGGCAAAGAATTTTGGGCTGAGGCTATTTTATATGCGTGCCATCTAATTAATCGTTTGCCATCAACTGCAATTGAGGGTAAAACACCTATGGAAATGTGGACTGGTAAACCTGCTACTGATTATGATCTTTACATGTCTTTGGTTTCACTGCTTATTATCATGTAAAAGAATCTAAGTTAGACCCAAGAGCGAAGAAAACATTGTTTATGGGTATAACTAGTGGAGTAAAAGGATACTGTTTATGGTGTCTAGATACGAAGAAGATCATTTTCAGCAGAGATGTGACTTTTGATGAATTAGTCACGTTAAAACAAAAAGATTCACAAAAGGATGATAATACCAGTGGTACTCTGCAGCAGGTGGAGCTTGAAAAGGTTAAAAATGATGCAGCTAGTGTTGAAGAGGTAGATGATTCTCAATCGATTGAAGATGAAGAAGAGGTTCTAATTTAGGAACCTTTAGAGCAACAAGATTCAATTGCATATAGAAGGCCACGAAGAGAGATTTGTAGATCTGCTCGCTTTGTTGATATGGTGGCCTATGCACTTCCAATTGTAGATGGTAATGTTCCTTCCACTTACATAGAAGCAGTAAGTAGCCCTGAAAATGTACAGTGGAAGCAAACAATGGATGAAGAAATGCAGTCTCTTTAAAAAAATGGAACTTGGGAGTTAGTTACACTACCCAAAGACAAAAAGGCAATTGGGTGCAAATGGGTATATGCAAAAAAGGACGGATTTCCTCGTAAAGATAAAATTCGATACAAGGCTAGATTGGTAGCAAAGGGTTACGTTCAGAAAGAAGGAATAGACTACAATGAGGTATTTTCTCCAGTTGTGAAACATTCGTCTATTCGGATTTTGCTAGCCATTGTTACGCAATATGATTTTGAGCTAGTTCAACTTGATGTGAAAATCATGTTCTTACATGGTGATTTGGAAGAGGAAATCTACATGACTCAGCTAGATGGATTTAGAGTTGCTGGAAAAGAAAATTAGGTTTGCAAACTGACAAAGTCACTTTATGGATTGAAATAATCTCCGAGGCAGTGGTACAAGAGATTTGATCGGTTTATGAAAGGGCAAAGGTACACAAAAAATAAATTCGATCATTGTGTATATTTTCGCAAGCTACAAGAAGGATCTTTCATATATTTACTCTTGTATGTCAATGATATGCTAATAGCATCTAAGAACAAAGATAAGATTGAGAAGTTGAAAACTCAACTCAATCAAGAATTTGAGATGAAAGATCTAGGTGAAGCTAAGAAGATTCTTGGCATGGAGATATGCAGAGATAGAGCTCGTGGTAAAGTCAGCTTGTCTCATAAGCAATATTTAAAGAAGGTATTACAACAGTTTGGCATAAATTATCAGAGAAAACCTATAAGTACCCCATTGGCTTCTCATTTCAAGCTTTCAACACAACTATCTCCTTCAACGGATGAGGAACAAGAATACATATTGCAAGTTTCGTATTCAAATACAATTGGTAGCTTGATGTATGCAATTGTGTGTACAAGGCCTGACATTTCACAAGCAGTTAGTATGGTGAGCAAATATATGAATAATCCTGGTAAAGGACATTAGCAAGCTGTGAAATGGATTATACGGTACATTCAGAAAACCGTTGATATTGGTTTACTGTTTGAATGAAATGACACACTTGGTCAAGGTGTGATTGGGTACGTTGATTCTGATTATACCGGTGATATAAACAAACGAAGGTCAACCACCGGATATGTATTTACTCTTACTAGAGGGCCAATTAGTTGAAAGTCTACACTACAGTCTACTGTTGCACTGTCAACCACAGAGACTGAGTATATGGCAATTACGGAGGCTATTAAAGAGACTGTTTGGTTACAAGGCTTGCTTGGAAACATGGGATTGATCCAGGAGCATGTTAACTTGTATTGTGACAGTCAAAGTGCTATTCACTTAGTAAAGAATCAAGTTTATCATGCGCGTACGAAGCACATCAACGTACGATTTCACTTTGTGCGGGAAATTATTGATGAGGGGAAGATTCTTGTTCAAAAAATCAAGACTGCAGAGAATCCCGCAGATATGTTGACCAAGGTGGTGACAACGATCAAGTTTGAGCATTGTCTAAACTTTGTCAATATCCTGAAAGTTTAAAATAGTGAGAAAGGTAGACATTGAAGGATCATTTAATATACAAGGGAGTTCAGTAATATTTTGAACTACGGTTGGCTTGTTCCCAAATTTTGGGTATATAGGCAGTCACAGAGATGCAGCGACTTTGGGAATGATGGTTCGTTGGTAGTCAGCTCATATTTGGATAAATTTTCACCGAGGTGGAGAATTGTTGAAAAAGTCAAATGAAAGCATATGATCAAAGTTTAGCCAAAATTGTTCAAAGCCAAATTATTCAAAGTTTGGCTAAAAATTAGGTAATCATCAAACAAACTTTAACAATTTTAAAGGTTTGGTGAAATAGTGCTACCATGCATTCCTATAAATAACTATTGTTCTTCATTTGTTAAGGCATCCCACAATTGAAAGAGTTGAAAAGAGCTTCCACTTGAGTGCTAGGAGAATTCATTTGGGTGTATTGGGGAATTGGGTTTTGTGAGTTTTTTCAATTAGTAAGTTCTCCCTTGTTAGTAAAATTATCTTTCAGTCTTTACCCATGAATGTAAGCTTTACGCTGAACCACGTAAATTATTGTGTCAATTTTCTTTGAAATTGTTTACATCACATTTAAGTTTCTCCATCAATCACAGTTATCATAAATTGGTAATCTGCTCAACCCGCGCTTCCGCACAATACTATCTGACATGTTCTTGATATCCAGTATCAAGGAATTAAACTCTTGATATCCAATATCTAATATGCTTCAGGTTTTTTAAGCTCTCCTCGCAAGCCAGCTAGTATTCTTCGGTAAGACCTGCCCCTTCAGTTCTCATTTCAGTGTGTACTATATCTTAATTGCCGATCGCTGCACTTAAGCATCCTCTTGAAGCCTACTCTGCTGCCACAGCTTAGCATCACCACCGAGTTACATGCTTGTGATAGTGGTGCACTTCGCCTCAAGTACTCGAGCAGCTCGAAAGTACTGCTCCATATCCCAGAGAAAATTCTCCAACTCTGTAACATTTCGAGTTCTGCTATAAGCTTTAGGTTTTAGAACTTCAGCTTTCGAATGCCCATCCTTCGAACGTAAAGTATTGCCTACTGCTTGTTTCAATAATCTAACTTCTTCTTCAAGGTCTCCAATGCTACTTTTTACCACTTCTGCCAATGCAGCAACATCTTCTATCACCTTGTTCAGTTTTTTCGAGAACTTGTTCACAAACTCCACGCCATGTCAATTGAGTTGATCTCTTTGTTTTTAATTAAACTCTCTATGTCAGGCTATAAAGTACCCACAATAGCTTCCAATTTTATCCGCTTATCCTCTGTTGACTCTCTCATCATATTGGTTTTCATCGCTAGTCACACAATCCTGGTGATATTGTCAATTGCTCTAAAATTGTATAACCTTGCTTTTATACCGTAGTTTTCTTAAAACCATGCTATCAGTTATCCTCAAATTGATAATGCCTTGATATCAGTTGTTACCAAAACTAACTCTAACCGAACTTCGATAATAGTTGTTCCGACAACTGTATTAACCGAACTCTAAAAACATGCCTCATTACAGTTGTCCTAATAACTAATGCAACCTTGCTCTGATACCAAATTATCACCAAGGTTTGTTCATAGGTGTGGCAACCCCGTGGTGGCGTTAAGTCCCCACTTAGTCAGCCACTCGACAATGCCAAAGAAAGCAACCCACAAGGCCGGCAATGGAGGTTATTGCAAGAGACTAACTAAACCAATGGTAAAGAGACTAACAAAACATATAATATTACTTTTTTCGGAGGCACCGACCCTCAACTTTTATATTCTCTCAATAAGAAAAGATTACAAACTAGCTCTAGGCTTTGAATGCTTAAGGACTCCATTCACTTTACCAAAATTCGGATCTCCTAAAGATACACTCACCCTCATTATTTATACACGTTGCAAATGACACTCTTATTTGCTAAAGCGAGGTGGTACACTGCCCTTGCACCACCTCTTTTCTTTTCCCCAAGACTAGGCATCGCTAAGCATGTAATTGTTGCCCACTAGCCTAAAAACAAGTAAGTGATGGAGTAAACAGCTACATCCAACTTCCTTAATTTCTCTCCATGTTTCTAGGCATGAGCTCCAAAGCCATGTCTTCCATTAATTACATTAATAACTACCCACTTATGTTTGTTTTTAGGACCATTTCGTAGCCCTTGACTTGTGCTTGTACCATCCTACATTCTGCCCAACTCAGCTTGTGCGTGCGCCCAACCATCCCACGCCTGCGTGCTTATGAGAGGTGGCGGACACTGCTTACACATGCCCCTGTGCACGCTCCCCTGCGCTTGTCTAACAGCATGAGCTTGCTGTAGCGCCCTAGCCCACGCACCAGTCTTGCCTTGCTTTCGTACTCCTCCACAAGCACACCCATGTCGCTGCAAATAGCTTTGCACAAGGCCACAAGCCAAGCCTTGGCATCAACCATCACGGCCCACGGGGTTGACAGTATCCATTATACAACCTTGATTAATTGACTAATGTTAGATACTACCAATTGCAAAATGCTTATATTGCATTTATGAATAAAAACAAAGATGATAATCTTCCCTTTTTTTAATTTGAAATTAAGTTGGCTCGTGATTTTTATGAAAATGATGCGCTTTGATGGTTGGTAGTCTTTAATTTCTTTAATTTATTTATTTGAATGAATGATGATATCTAATCTCTTTAATTTATTTTATCATACCTTTTTTTTTAATTAGTATTATTTATTCTAGATTTGGTTTTATCAAAAATAATAAATATTAAAAAATAAATATTTTTTTCTTCTCTCCCAAACTCTCAAAAGATTAGCTTCTCTAATATACAACATCTCTCTCATTTTTTTTAATTGATTTATAATTTGAACTAAATATTAACTCATAATCAAATCCCAAATTAAAATTAAATGAAATCTTAGATTGTCACAAAAAATCAAAATTAATATCATCAATTCAAGTAAACCCACTACGTTTTCATAAAAATTAACAAAATTCAATATTGAAACTCATTCTACGTTAGTGGAGGTGATTGATTGATGATGATGAAGATATGTTTTGGTGGTGGTGATGACAATAAACTTGTTGTTGAAGATAGGTGATGGAGGTGTGATTATGCTAGTGAGGGGGAGAGAGATAATAAAATAAAAATAATAATATTTTATTTTTAATAAAGATAATTCTAAAAAATAATAAGATAAATAAAAAGAGGAAGCTAATGAGATAATTTAAGAGATCAAATATCAATACTTTGTTTGAATTTTGAAGTGAGTCAACTTCACATTATGGGTTTATTTATCAAAAGTGCAGCTTGAATTTAGCACTTTTTTTTTCGGAAAAGGCATAACCTAATATATTAGCCTATATGATAAAATAAATGGTATGTATATTTTGATGTTATAATTTTGAACGCCAACAATAAGGATTGAAAAAAAAAAATCAATTACCAATACCACTTTTTTTTAGTTATAGTCTGAAGGCAACTCAATTTCTCCCACTCATATAAACGAGGTTCAAACTTAAAACTTCTCAAAAGATTGCCACTAGGGTTGGGAATAAGGCTTCGTTGAGGATTGAGATTGAAATGCTATATATTGCTTATTTTATAAGTTTTGATAAAAATAATGTTTGATAAATTTTTTTAAAAACTGCTTGTTCCATAAATTTCTCCATTTTGACAATAGCTACTAAAAATAAGTAGAAAGTTACTTTTTATAAATAGCCTATTAAATAAACCACCACATATTTTTGAAATTTTTATTATAACTTAAGATTCAAAAAATAATGTTATTTCTCCACAAACTGAAATATATAAATACAAGAAAATTTAAACTTATGTCTATTTTAGTCTTTATATAATAAATAATACATTTGTAATAAAAGTTACTAAATGTATGAACTCTATTTTTCAAATTTACAGTAACTACAATAACACAATTTGTTAAACACCAAACAATTTTATTAATCAATAAATTATTTCAGTCACACAACACAAGTAACTTATTAAATCAGTTACAGCAATCCCAAATTAGCCCTAAATCGAGTTAGGGGTTAACAATTTGTTCATGTACCTAAAGTTAAATATTTTTTCCACTCTCAGCCCAATTCTTAATTTATTCTGTCCAACCACAAATTCCCTTAACGTTAGTTCAAAAAATAAACATCAATAACATAAAACAAATAAAATACATGCTAATATGATTAATACTATAAAAATATATAAGTTAACAACTAGGTTTTTAACCACTGGGTTTTTAATTTTTTTTTTATATTTTCAATTAAAAATAAACAATAGTACAATAAAACCTCAATAAATTGATAGCATTGGAACCATGAAAAATCTATTAATTTATTGAATATTAATGTATGGATAAACTAATAAAATATTAATTTATGAATAAATTCCTTATTTTGGGAAATATGATCCCATTTATAGTATTTATTTATCTTAATTCATTTATTTATTATATTGTATTTGAATATTAGTGAGTTATCTTATATTGGTAGTAATTAGATTATTGAATAGTTTTTATTTTTCTATATTAAAGATGAAATATGGAGCTCCCCTCACACATGTTGCAAAATGACAATGCAAATTGGTATTTCATTTCATAAAAACAGTTAGAGATGAAATCTAATCAATTTCAGCAAGTAGCAAATAATTTGCAAAAGTGACATAACATATCATGTGGATTTTTTTAAAAAATTAGGTAATTATTAATTTATAAAATAATTGGGTGCTATAGGAAAATGTGATCTTTAAAAAAAAATCGAATTATTAATTTGCAACATTGGCCTCAGGTTGGAATCGGTAAAAATTATTATTTAATAAAGGCTATTAATTTATCAAGTATTATTTATGGAGTTTCTACTGTAACTATACAAGAGCTTGCTACTTTACATTATCTACAAGGTACAGCCTTCTAATACAACGAAATATAGCCCGCGTAGACCCACCTCTATTTTGCTCATTTTGAGTGAGGCGCATCTTCCAGCTGCTGTAAGGTAGCCACCTCCGACTATATAATATAATCACGTAATCCGATTCGTACAAGCACTTAGTTAGTATAGCTTAATTCCCTAACCTGAATTAAAATCATGATAAGGACCTATTTTCCTTTTCTTTTCCAAATAGTCCTATCCTAATTCTATTTTCTTACTTGATTGGGTCGGTTCTCTTTTCCCACGAAGAGACCACTGACCTGAATTAGAATTCTACGTACGATTACTTAAGTTATAATAAATGACTGAAGAGACTCGTTTGTTTAAATGTGCAGGGAAAAATAGATTTGCAAAATTGTTGACTAATTGTACATTTCAATCGAAAGCCGAGCACACTGAATTTCAGGGATTTACACATTGGATTTACATGTAAATTCCAATTGAAAAGCATCAAGGTCTAAAGTAAAGAAGATTTTTAAGCACAATAATTAATGGCAGAGTTTTTCTTTTTGGAATAATGATACGTTACAATTAAAACTCTATTATTTTACTTATTATCATAGATTTGTTGGTATTCACATAGATCAATTCTAGGAACGGACTCAAAAATATTTTATAAATTTATTGTCAATGTTTACATGAAAACCGGTGCTCATAAAGAAGTAAAAAATCATATATATCAAGTAAAGCGATATCAAAACTCTTGTCAAAATATATATGTTTAATAAAGAATGAAATTAATTCAACAAATATTTGTATAAAATAACTTATTAAAGGGGAGATTGTCAATTTTCTCTTTACTATATTCAATATATATCATTTACCTATTTTTTTTAATAGCCAATAACCCCCATAACAACATAAGTTTATAATGTTATCCTTATTTTCAAATATACTTTTATTTTATTTAATATAAATTAAATAAATCACATGAATATAAATTAAAATAAAAAATTAAGTATTAAAAATAATAATTATATGTTTCACTGTGAACAAAAAATTAATATAAAATATTTTTCTTCTACTTTTTTATTTTATAAAAATTTTCTTATAATAAATATTTTAAAATTAAATGTAAAAAGCACAAAAAAATATTATTTATTTTATAATAATTTTTTATTTATCAATCAAGTTTCTTATAAAAATTTTTTATATTTTTATCATCTTATAATAATTTTCATATATATATATATATATATATATCATAAGAAAGTATTTATAAAATAAAAAGTAAAATATTTTATTATTAATTTTTTTAATCAAAACATATATTTCTTATTTTCAATCTTAATTTTTTTTAATTTTTATTCATGTAATTCATGTAATTTATAATAAATATGAATAAAAAAGTGTATTTAAAAATAAAGGTAATATTATAAATTAACTTATGAGATCAGGAGGGTTACTATCTACTAAAAAAGCAGTAGGAGAATAAATTGCACATATTGAATATAGAAAGAGAGAAATTAGCAATCTCCCTTATTAAAATTGTATCATAAAAAATTATTTTTGAAATTCATTTCAATTTAATTAATAAAGAAGGTTAAATCTTTGAACAATTTGATGTAATGGAGAGATAATGACCATCTGTGAAAGAAATTATTCAAGAAATTATGAATATTTTGTTTATTGTCACTATATATCATTTTACAACTTTCTAATACTAGTGACTATTTTATAACATATTGACATGCTTTTCTTTTAATTAGAAATTTTTTTTTATAATAAGTTAAAGTAATAATAACATTTTAGTCTCTAATGATTTCAATTTATTCAACAAATTTATAATTTAATTATTTTATAAAATAATTCACCAGATCCAACTAAAAATAATAATAAAATTAAATTTGGGACATACATGAAACACAATCTAAATTTTATTATTATATGAAAAAATAAAAAACTTAAGGGGTATAATAAATTTTCTTGCGCTAGACCGGGCTACAACCCGGCCTAGCCTACTTGTAGGTCTGCTTCTAATTTATTCTACTAAAGCACAAATCTAAATTCCTATCCTCACTAATTTGGAGAGATATATCTATTATGTCCGATAATTTGTGAAAAAATATATATTCTTACATATTTATTAATAATTAAGAGGAGGAAAAGTCTCACTCAACATAAGATTGGGCCTTGAACAAGGACACCCCAAACTAATTTAGTCTTAGATCTCCAATAATAAGTATTAGTCACCAGTCTCCCCCACAATTACATTGTGGGGGTAAAATCCTTCCTCATACTCTGAGTGAAGGTCAGTCTGATTCCTCGCCTCTGTCGTGAGGACAGACATCCCTCGAATATTTGTGAGGGCTTAAATCCAGGCGATGCTCCATACTGAATTAATGTATACTAGTCCTGGCATAGTCCGATTTGTAAATATCGAGTATAGTCTCATAATATATGAGTTGTAATTTTGAGCAATAGTCTCATGTTTCAAAAAAAAAAAAAAAGTATTAGTCACCAGTCATATAGGTAAAAGTTGAAAACAAAAAATAATAGAATTTGAATTTTTGAGACTTTAAATGTGTTTAAGTGAATGGTAAAAAAATAATTATAATCTCCATAAAATATCTAAAAATAAAAATTATATGGCTACTAGGTTTGAATGAAATCTGAAAAATCAATAAATAGCACTTTTACCACTAAACTACGAGTGTTTTATTATATAAAGAATGTGTTCAAATTCTTTATACTTAACTCTTTTAGAAAGGACTTAAGGCATATTCAAAAGAAAAACTAACTATGTCCGCCCATGTTTGAAGCCATTATTAATTAGAGAATAATGTTAATTTGCTTATGTGCAAGACAAGATTCTATATACATTGTAATATTTAATTCAAAGAATAGTCTAAAATCTACCTAAGGCTTCTATATTTAGTTCCCTAAAAGGCTATAACTTTCAAATTAAACTCCTAGATATTTTCCGTGTTCGAGTAAGGTCCGGTTCAGCATCCTCATCTTGCACTTCGCCTTCTCCATCAATTTTTGATTTTCTTTATAAGGTTGACGTAGGAATTAGGATGTTAAATTTGGACATCAAGGCTATAGTTTCAAATACGATTAGCTTCCCTCTCTTTTTAAATATTTTATACACTTTCTAAATATCCCTTCCATAACAGTCAATTGCTTCACCAACCTCATGCTAAAACAGGAAAGTCTACAAACTTCTTTGATTTTGTATGTAATAATTGTTGAAGAATTTGAAGGATGAAACACAAAGTTTATTAGAGAAAGTTCAAGAACATTACAAGAACAATTCACATACTCTCACAAATCGCTCTCAGGGGCTTTGTTATACTTCTTATGCTTTCTTACTCTTAGACTTATATTTCACAACACAATAGCATAGGTATTTATAGTGAATAAAACACAAACATAATCATAACAATACACATCACCTGGCACATTCCACCAACCTTTCATCATAACACCAAACATATTCCACTCACCTAACATGTTCTAAATGAATCATTTAATGGCATCAAATGTGTAAAGCTAACCTCCACTCAACATTGTAGACCCATGATGATAGAGCATAATGATGGAGGCCATGTACAACTCAACACCTTATTATTTTGTAAAATGTTTATTGTTTTCAACACTCCCCCTTAAACTTGTTTCTGTGACTCTAAGTCTTCTTGCTCGAGGAGTTTAGTGAAATTATCACCAACTTGTTCTTTGGCTTCATTCTTCTTGTTTTGATTGAACAATGCCCTGTAGGAATATGCATTTAATCTTCTTTTCGTACTTGTACTTGTTCTCCTTCACTTTCGCCGTTAATTTCTTTGATTTCCACAGCCAATTGTTTCATAACACCCAATGAATTTCTCAATCTGATAAAATCTTCTTGTTTCAATGGCTTAGTAAATATATCAGTTGCTTGATCTTGAGATTTGACATACTTTATTTGTACATCTTTTCTTTCAATACACTCCCTTATGAAATGGTAGCGAGTGTCAATATGCTTACTTCGATCATAGAAGACTGGATTCTTTGATAGGGCAATTGCAGACTTATTGTCGACAAAGATCTCAGTTGGATCTATTTAGAGCAAACTCAACTCCTTCAACAAATTTCATAGCCAAATTGCATGGCAAACACCTGAAGTAGAAGCTACATACTCAGCTTCACAGGTGGAAAATGTGACAATTGGCTGCTTCTTTGACATCCATGTGAAAGCAGTGTCTCCCATGAAGAATACAAATCCAGAGGTACTCTTTTGATCATCTAAATCTCCACTCCAATCGCTATCGCTATATCCAATAAGCTTGTAATCATCAGAGAATGAGTATAATAAGCCAAAATTAATTGTACCTTTTATATAGCGAATGGTTCTTTTTGCAGCTTTAAAATTGGTGATTGTTGGATTCTCCATATAGCGACTAACGAGCCCAACGGCATAGAGAATGTCTGGCCTCGTACATGTCAAGTAATGCAAACTTCCAACAAGGCTCTTGAAAAAAGTTGGATCAACTCTTTCTTCTTCGTCATGTTTGGACAATTTGACTCGCGATTCCATTCAGGCGTACTTACGGGCTTGCAATCATGCATCTTGAACTTCTGAGTATTTCCCTTGCATAGCATTCCCGGAAATGAATATGTCTTCTTCCTTTTGCTTGACTTCAATGCCCGTGTAGTATGCCATTAGTCCAATGTCAGTCATCTCGAACTCTTTCACCATCACTCTCATAAACTCTTCAAATAAGTTTGGATTGCTTTCAGTGAAAATGAGATCATCCACATACAGGCATACAATCAAGATGTCTCCATCTTTGACTTTGACGTAGAGAGCATGTTCATGTGGGCATTTGGTGAAGCCATTCTCTTTGAAATATTTGTCGATTCTGCTATTCCATGTCCTTGGTGCTTGCTTTAACCTATAAAGTGTCTTCTTCAATCTCAGAACTTTGTCTTCATATCTTTCTACCATATAGCCCAATGGTTGTTTGATGTAGACTTCTTCTCTGAGAAATCCATTTAATAAAGCAGACTTTACATCCATTTGATGAATCTTCCACTATTTTTGGGCTGCTAAAGAAATGATTAGTCTTATAGTTTCCATTCAGGCTACAAGAGCAAATATCTCATCATAGTCGATGCCAGCTTTTTGACTATAGCCTTTTGCAACTAACCTCGCCTCGTGCCTTTCAATCTCACCCTTGACATTTCTCTTAGTCTTGTAAACCCATTTGACACCAATGGCTTTGTGACCTTTGGGAAGTGTAGTAAGTTCCCAGTGTCATTCTTCACTATGGCTTTGATTTCTTCATCCATTCACGATTCTCCATTTTTCATCTTGTCATGACTTCTTCAAGTAAAATGGCTCACAATCAGCAAAGAGGCAAAATAAAGTGAGATTATCATGTCTCTCAGTTACCTCATAGAGATCTTGAAGACTCCTCGTGCGTTCTTCAGTTCTTTCATTTAAGAAAGATAGTGGTGAATCTCCATGTGTGGTTGATGTTGGTGAGATAGGTGGACTAACTGGCTCTTGTTGTTCTTCTACTACTTGCTCCTTCATTGTCTGTTTATTTTCTTCAAAAGGAAAAAAACTTAAGTCATCCACACGAGAGCCAAAATCCCATTCTCCTTCTTCCTCAAAGATTACATCTCGGCTAATCACGATCTTTCCGTTGTCTAGATTGTACAACTTATATATTTTAGAATTGATATCATAGCCGATGAAAATGAACTTCTCACTTTTATCATCCAGCTTGGCTCTTCTCTCGCCTAGTACATGTACATGGGCAATGCTTCCAAAAACTCTCAGATGGGTTATGCCAGGCTTTCTTCCACTCCATGCTTCTTGCGGTGTCTTGCCCCACACACTTCTTGTTGGAGATCGGTTGGATAAATAGATTGCACAAGCAACAGCTTCAGCCCAAAATTCCTTGGGTAGTCTTTTGCTCTTGAGCATACTTCTCGCCATGTTGAGGATAGTTCTATTCTTTCTTTCTGCAACACCATTTTGTTGGGGGGATCTCAGAACTGTCAAAGGGCGTCGTATTCCATTTTCGTCACAAAAATTCATAAATTCTTTGGAAGTGAACTCTCCACCTCGATCAGATCTCATGGCCTTGATTTGGTGTCCACTTTCTTTCTCCACTGCAGCTTTGAACTTCTTGAAAACTTCAAAACTTCGATTTACGCTTTAAAAATACACCCAAGTTTTTCTTGAAAATCATCTATGAAAAGAAGGAAGTAGTTACGTTTACCAAGAGAGGTTGGCTTGAATGGACCGCACACATCAGTATGAATAAGCTCGAGTAGCTTCCGAGCTCTTGAGTTTGACTCCTTTGGAAAACTCTTTCTAAATTGCTTGCCAAGTAAACATCCTTCACAAACTTAATTGGGATGATTGATTGAAAGTAGACCTTTCACCATGTTATTTCTTGATAGTAGCTCTAGTCCACCAAAGTTGAGATGTCCATAACGAAGATGCCAAATCCAGGTTGGATCTTTATGACAAGCCTTAAGACACTTTGCAACATTATTTTGAATATTTAAAGGAAACATTCTATTTTTGACATTCTCACTTTTGTAATTAGGTTTCCTTTGTCATCTCTTAAAAAAGACTATAATCTTTAAAATGAATATCATAACCTTTTTCTAAAAGTTGACCTAAACTTAAAATGTTTCTTTTCATATTGGGCACATAGTAAACATTTAAAATTAGTTGATGGCTACCATCTTTTATGCGAAAAAGGATGTTACATTTTCCCTTCACTGGTACTTTTGAATTATCTCCAAAAGCGGCACTACATTCACTAATTCATTCATCTCCACAAACATGCTTCTGTTTCCGCTCATGTGATTGCTAGCACCTGTGTCAAGATACCAAGTATTCTCTTGACTTCCATTGTTGTCATTACGTGCTAGTAAAAGTGTGCCATCTCCATCATTCTTCTCTTCAACATAATTCACTTTCTCATCTACTATGTTGCTTGGAATTCTGCACTCTAAAGCATAATGCCCAAACTTTTGACAATTATAGCACTGCAGTTGAGATTTTTCATACCTCGATCTTGGATTGTTTCTTTCTCGCCCTCTGTTTGAGCTTTCTCCTCTTTCATTATTAAAGGAGTTTTTGTTATTGAAATTCCAGCCTCGTCCATGACCACGACCTCTATCTCGTCCTTGGCCTCTTCCTCGGACATAGTGCCTTCTCTCGTTGCTGAAGCTTTTTTCTCTTTTCTTTGAATTGATTTCCATCTTGAAGAGTTGTTCTTCGATCCCTTACTTCTTCTTCAGTTTTTCTTCATAAGCTTGCAACCTTCCTTGAAGTTGCTCGATCGTCATAGCCTCCAAATCTTTAGTCTCCTCTATTATTACTACAATGTAGTCAAACTTGGAATCTACTCGATCAAGTATTTTCTCAATAATCCTTAGTTCTCTCAACTCTTCACCATTTCTTTTAATTCATTAGCAATGATCGTAACTCTAGTAAAGTAATCAAAATTGATTCCGATACTTTCATATGTAAGGACTTAAATTCACCTCTTAGTGTTTGAAGACGGACTTTCTTAACTTGTTTTGCTCCTTTGTAAGAGGTTTCTAACTTCTCCCACGCTTCTTTTGAGGATGTTGCGCCAGCGATCTTTTCAAAAGCATCTTCATCTAATGATTGAAAGATGAGATACTTTGCTTTGTTCTCTTTCTTCTTTAAGTCTTTCAAATTCTCCTTTTGTGCCGCAATTAAAGTACCTTCATTTTCTGGTACTATAATGCCCTTTTCCACGACTTCCCACATATCATGTGCACCCAATAGAGTCTTCATTTTAATGCTCCAATTGTCAAATTTGCTCCTTTTCAATTGTGGAACTTGAAATGATATCATACCACCATTTGCCATATCTCACAAATCGAGTGAGAATTTGGAGATTATGAATGCACGAATGAATCCGGAACGTCGAAAAAACTTTGGGAGGTCTCGGGTCAACTTTAGTCAACGATCAATGGTCGGTTTGGGTGACTAACTCTGTTCATCTTAATCTAGCTTGATTCGGTTTGGTCTGGTTCAGTCTAGTTCGGCTCAACACGTTTCAACTCGGTGAGTCAACTCAGTTTCTGGACGGCAAACTTCCGACGGCGATTTCGGGCTCGTCCGAACTCCGATCAGGCTGATTCTTGCGGCGTTGCATTCGTTTCGTCGAGAGCTTCAATTTAATATGCTACACGACTATTTTATCCTCCAAACCTAGCTCTGATACCACTTTGTTGGAGAATTTGAAGGATGAAACACAAAGTTTATTAGAGAAAGTTCAAGAACATTACAAGAACAATTCACACACTCTCACAAATCGCTCTCAGCGGCTTTGTTATACTTCTTATGCTTTCTTACTCTTAGACTTATATTTCACAACACAATAGCATAGGTATTTATAGTGAATAAAACACAAACATAATCATAACAATACACATCACCTAGCACATTCCACCAACCTTTCATCATAACACCAAACATATTCCACTCACCTAACATGCTCTAAAGAAATCCTTTAATGGCATCAAATGTGTAAAGCTAACATCCACTCAACATTATAGACCCGTGATGATGAAGCATAATGATGGAGCATGTACAACTCAACACCTTATTATTTTGTAAATAAGTTTATTGTTTTCAACAATAATTCCCTTTGATCTGAACTCTTTTTTAACAAAATTCACGTGGGTTATTGATTATTAGTCGATAAATGATATAACAGAAGTTAAGTACCAATTTTATACCATTATTAATAGACACATGACTTAATATTTATAAGAACTTATAAAAATTTAGATCATGAGCAATTTCTAACTCATTATTTAGAGTTGTAAACTAAGTAAAATCAAGACTTTGGCTCTGTGGAAGCTATAATATAAAAACATAAAATTTAAGTTTCAGGAATTTTCCTATATCGCAACGAATGTACATAACCCATTGTTCATTCATAAGAGTCTTAGACTCGTATAATATTTTGTAGTGCATAGAGTTTTTTGTTATTTCATAACTCATATGATGCGGACGCACTGTCGCCAAAAAAATGAAAAAAAAAAATTACTCAACTTAAATCATATATATGCCAGATTAAATTCTTTTATTATCCAGACTCTTTACATTTTCTTATCTGCCATCGCACAACAAATACTTCATGAGTGATGATAGAGTCATAAATTATTATAAAAATTGATGTGATTTAAATTTATTGATTAGATGAAAATACAAAATAATAAAACTAAATCATATAAGCCAAGAGATATTTAATCTGATTAATTGAATTATGCCACATCAATTTATACAAAACAAATTTATTAAGAGATTGTAGATCTATGTTTACTCACATTTCATACATTAATCTCATTATGACTAAACATTTTTTTTGAGTCATAAATTATTATACAAATTGATGTGATTTAAATTTATTGATTAGATGAAAATACAAAATAATAAAACTAAATCATATAAGCCAAGAGATATTTAATCTGATTAATTGAATTATGCCACATCAATTTATACAAAAAAAAATTATTAAGAGATTGTAGATCTACGTTTACTCACATTTCATACACTAATCTCATTATGACTAAACATTTTTTTTTCCTTAAAGGAAAATGGGGCGGGTAAGCTCAAATATAATTTTTAATTCTTCTTCCCACCTCTAAGAATTGAACCCGAACTGTCACGGCTTTATAGGGAGCATGGTGACCAACTCGACCACGCTCTTGAGAGTGTTATTTGCATACAAAATTACATATGACAAATAAAAAGAAGACTCTTGTATAAAAAGATAAAATTTACGAAAAGAATGAGTTTATTTTTTAATAATTTTTTTTCTTTAGTGGTCATGTGCAATTTTTAGTGTAAATGACATTACTTTTTTTTTTTTCCTTTTTTCTTTCTATAGATACCAATTTATCACTAGTTGTTTTTACTCGACAATTACATGCATGTGCTGCACAAGGTTTTCAAAGGAGAGTGACCTTTAAAATATCGCCTCAACACAATAATAATAAAAAAAAAAATAAGAAAAAAAAGTCTAAAATCCCCTATATAATAAGTCCATGTGAAGCTGAGCGATGTTATACAAGAAGTAGCGCTCCCGCTTCCCAAAAAAAAATGATTTTCCTAGTATTCCTCTCATTTTTTCTTCACGGAGCTTCTACAATCCGTGTGGATGAACCTGTTAGCTTCTCATTTTCCTCATTCAACCCAAAAAGTTGTAGCGATGGCAGCCTAATTTGCATGGGTGCAGTGACTCCAAGTTATGGCTACTTAAGCCTCACATCAGACCCTTCACCAGAATCACCAGATCAGCTACCGCTAAATAAGGTTGGACGAGTTTTATACAGTCAGCCTGTGACTGCATGGCCAGCTATGATTAGTACTACCTTCACCATTAGGATCTCACCCTACCTAAATACAAATGATTCCGCAGACGGCATGACGTTTGTTCTTGCAACCGATAGCAGCCCTCCATCAGCAAACAGCCTGGGCGAATATCTTGGATTGGCTATATCAGGTATGATGATCAATGTGAAGAATTAAGAATTAGTTTAATAATAGCAGTCAAATAATAAACAATTTGATGATATATCATATCTTCTCAACATCATCAGGGTCATGCATGCCAATTATGTAGGTGGAAATTTTTCGCCATTAGCGGTGGAGCTGGACACTTTCAAGAACGGGTTTGATCCAGATGATAACCATATAGGCATCGACCTAGCAAGCTTAACATCAGATCCAGCTGAGAGTCTCGACAGCTTTGGCATTGATCTCAAAAGTGGAAGACCGATCCAGGTTCAAATTTATTACGATGGATGGACGAAAACACTCTATGTTTTTGTGGCATATGCAGGGAACCCACTTCAGAAGTTGATTGAAAGACCTACTATCCTGTCAGAAAAAGTTCCAAGTTCAGTCTACGTTGGCTTCACAGCATCTACAGGACCCACCAGAGCGGAAAGCCATCAGGTGCTTGATTGGACCTTCACAACATTCCCATTGCCTCCTTCTTCTCTCAAGAAGCAAAACCTGGTGACGCAAATCTAATTCTAGTCTGTCCTTGAAAAACAATGTCACATAAATTATAATAATCAATAATTAATATCATCAATAAAGTGACATGGCTATTGTACATAGATGTTGAATAAAATGATATTGGCGACTAAGATAAATGTTGTCTGCTTGCTATCTGAGATGTACTGTATGTACTCTTGTAGAAATTAATGTTCATATTCAGCTTCCATTGAGTACGTTGTAGCTTTGAACATTTTTTTTTTCCTTCTTTTTCCTCTTTCTCTTCTTTATCAGACCAAAATTCTCGTCATAGTGGAAATCATAAAATAAAAATTTGACCATATATGAGAAACGTCGTACACATCGCAACAGATACCTAAATATGGAGTTCTTCTCTCCTGTAGTTGTCTGCACGAATTGTTTTACAACTTTAGAGTTTCACAACGTTGTGAGCTATTAAATTCGCATAAAAATTCCCGAGGACGTCCAGAATTTTCCTCTACATGTATATGACAATGTAACCTTTATTAGAAATC
Source organism: Murraya koenigii (assembly GCA_025617385.1). Lineage (NCBI taxonomy): Eukaryota > Viridiplantae > Streptophyta > Magnoliopsida > Sapindales > Rutaceae > Murraya > Murraya koenigii. Next base: position 4,060,532 of record CM046817.1, on the reverse strand, counting down.
TAGATTCATACATTTGTAGCGTAGTCCATAGTTATGTGATAAGAATCCATATCAAAATTTTTTCTCAATCAAGATATATTTGGTTAATATCCATAATGACATTTATATATGCCAAAATCATTGCCACTATAACATTCATATATATTTGGAAGATAAATCCCTAATGTAGGATGATTGATTACTAAATCCCTAATTTAGGATGATTGATTACTTACTCTTATGGTATTAAACATTTTGTCTAAATTAGGCCTTAGAGTTGATCATCTTTTTATTTTGCTTTTAACATATCCTCGTTAAATTAATTCAATTAAAAAAAATTGTAGTAAGCCATTTGTCACTTCATTTATATGATCTGTCAATTTATTTTCCATTGAAAAAAGACCAATTAAGTACCGTATGATCTTAATAAATTAATACTCGATAAATTAATAATCTCAATAAAATAATTTTTTTTTGTTTTCAACTTAGGGATAACGTGTTAATAATTTAAATTTATAAAATAATTTTTTTTTAAATCCATATTTTTCCATAGGACACACATTATATATAAATTAATAATTATCTAGTGTAAAATAAGTCCACATAATATATGTCTATGTGATTTTTGTGAAATGTGCTCTTGAAACTTTTAGTTTCTTTTTGGATTTAATTTTGACTTAAATTTCATATCTAATTTTTTTCAACTTGAAAAAAGAAATTAATTGGTCTCGTCATTTTGCAACAGAAATTATTCAATGTCAATATTACTTCTGAGTGTCTTCACGCAAGATAGATTCCATAGTATAACTATCATTCTTAAAATGAAAAAAATAAAAAACTCTATAATAACTTTATTATTATTAATGTAAGATAATTAACTAATATTCCAATAAAACATAAAATAATAATTTCTAAGATGAAGACAATCAACAATTTCAAGAGATTTATTAAGTTACAATAATTGTAACTTAGAACCTGCATAAAAATATATAAAAATTTATAATATAAAAATAAATTATATATATTTTTGTTTGCGTTATAAATTATAACTATTGCAACTTAACCAAACCCAATTTAAAAAATGAAGTTGAAGAAACACCATGCTACGTGTGCGACCTAAGATTCACATATTCATGATGCGATTGGAACGGACTAAATTAAAGTAACGAGATCATCATTTATATTCGTGTCTTCAACCTTGTCATTTTTCAATGATTTGCTTATCTTTGTCGGAAAGCCAAAGGCCCCATCATATCTCATCTCCGTAGATCTCATCCACGCAACCTATTAATTGATTGGTGTCGGATAGTGCAAATTCCAAAACGTTTAGATTGTGTTCGATATTATTTTTTTAATTGGTATTTTTTTTATAATCGTTTTAGAGAAGAAAAATTAAATTTTTGATGTGATTTTTTTAAAAGTGAAAAGCATTTGGTAGCTTATTTTTAAAAAAGTAAATCAATTGAAAAGAGTAAAAAAAATACATGTTTAATTATTCATCTGAAAATATAAAAATAATGCAAATGGGTTTAGTGAAATTTTTTTATAATATGTTTGATTTCTAATTTTTACCATGCGATGCATTTAGTATTTATTTATTTTTTGATATTACCATTATCATTATAAATCTGACTAAAATAAATTACAAATGAAATTAATAATAAAAAACATTTATTAATAACCATAATAAATATAGGTCCAACGACCTTTAACCCGGCGGTAAGTACCCCAATTTTCTATTTCCATTTAAAATGGCTGTTGAATTTCAACTTATATAATCCAAAGGCTACAGTTCTAAACGCGATACACATAGTAGAAATGTGCTAACATTTCAGCCAGTTCGGTTGATGAAGCGGACGATGAATTCATTATGAGGGTGAAAATGTCAAAAGACAAAAAAATCATCCATGCTTAAAAATTAATTATCAGTCTTGCAGGAACAATTTTTGTACTTAAGTGAAGTTGCTGCTGGTTATAGGAAGTAGCCGGAATTAGAGATGCAGAGAAATTATCGGTATAATTACGAGTGGTCAAGACTGGATCGGTTGCAAAATCTGGCAGAGACAAAGAACTTTTCTTTTTTTTGGGGAAATTGTAAACTCTTTGGTCTAGGTTTTAAAAAATGCCTGTGAAAATAATTACTGTTAATTTCTTTTCTCCTTACATTAACAAGCCAACTTGCCAAACTAATTAATTTATAACTATTAGTTTTTCATGATGATCTTCAAGGGAACCGAGTTTTGAGACAACAAACAAGTATCATTAATTCAATGCTAGCGATAAAAGCTGCCTTACTTTCCCTTTTAAATTATATTGGTTTAGGACTAGTATAGTAATATTGTAATTTTTAAAATAATTACTGTTAATCAGTTATGAAAATAATTAGTTAAACGTTTGGTAAAACTTATTTTTAAAAGTATCGTAAATTTTAAAATCAGTCATATGTGTTTGATAAATCTTATTATTAAATTGATATATAAACATAAATGACTGAATTGGATATAATATTAAATAAAATTTATTTACACATTTAGAAACATGCATATAAATTATTTTTAATTATGTATATATAATAATTGATAAATAAAATTAATATTTTATATTATTAATTTTATTTTTTTGTTATCTCAATATAATTAATAATAATAATAATCTTTATATAGTTAATGATTTTATTCTTAATTAATAAGAATAATTTTGAATTTTTTTACAACATATATGAGGATATATATATAAATTATAATCACTTTCAAGTATAAAAGTAAATTTTAAATCCAGATTTTAAAAATTTAATATTTATTTACTTTTCAAAATTTACAGTAAGTTGAGATGATTTTATCAAAATTAATTTTTAATTTTTCAAAATAACATTTGAGCCTTCAAAAACAATCGCAAATGGACTCTCGATTGGGTTATCGTCAGCTTTCAGCCAACGGAGTTATTTTATTTATTTTTTATTTTATTTTGTAGTTGTTGCTAGATGACTTGTTCAGGTACCTTTGCATTTGTTCTCACACTACACTTAATTGTTTCGCACTATTAGTTGCATAAATCAGAAATTTTCTTTTTTTATGGTAAATATTGTTACGAGCTGTTTACTAGTTTGGTGCATTATTTAATGACTGTTTTATTCCAAATTCTTTATCCACGTATTTACCCATTTTATCAATTGAGATTGACTCTTACATTTCAATTTTACGCCACGTTTTATATCTGTTCATTTCAATCTAACGCTCTCTTCACTCCAAGATAAAATTGATCAAAGAAAATGATTTACATAGTATCTAGGTTTCAGTTTCCTTCTAAAAGAAAAAAAAAAAAAAAGGAAATTATGTAGATTTCAGTTTTTGTTGGTGGGCTTCGGAGGAGGCTGAGAACCTTTTGAGCAGAATTATTGACACCTACAAAAAATCTCTTAAAACTCATTTCCTTTTATATCCTATTAAAAAATTTCGGAACGATAAAAAAATTCTTTTAAGACCTCTGTAATAACCTTAATGAAACTTATTCTTTATACACCCCATTCTTTTTCAACACCTCTCAACCTCTTAAAACACATTTTCCACAAATAACAAAAGCCTTTCTAATTTCTCTTTCTTTTTTTTTTTTCTTACTGCACAAATCCGAAGTTCTTCGTCCTGTTGCTCAACCTCCATGCCAATATGTTTTCTTTATTTATCGTTCTCTAATCGAAACAATCATCTCCTCATTGGATTTATATTCGTGAAGAAATCAATTGTAAAAGAAGCAACACAATAGCAAGATATAATACAAAATTTAGTTGCATTTGAAAAATTTGACTGGGCAAAAACAAAATTAATGATTCTGAAATTTAGTTATTTCTCGGTGGTCACTGGTGCAGAAATGGTTAAGGGATAGCAAGAAATTTTGAGAAACGAAAATTACTATCCTAGAATGGAAAAAATTACTTTGTGAGGGAATTCTTAACAACATGGGTATGAAGAGTTCTTTTAAATTATACATTTGGATTTATCCGATTTACATTTGCACTTGTCTTTTATTGTAATTTTACTAGAGGATAAAATTGTAACTATTTAAGTGGGGGGTTGCAAAAGGATAACAAAAGGGTGTTAATAGCTCGACTCAAACCTTGTACCTGTGAGTTGCATTGGATTATGACGTAAATCAATCAAGATGATCTTTATCCAACTCTACATTGTGGTTCTGTTTATTAAACATTTTTTTTTTATTAAACATAAGTATAGTTAACTAGAAGTTCCCTCTCAACTGGCAACTAGGGTTGCATTATGTCGAGTTTGGGGATCAACATTTTGTTTCCATACACGACGTTGGATATCTTTTCCACTCTTGACTCAATCCATAATTTGTTTTGGTTGAACCCAAATTCCTTCAACATTAGTTTTAAAAGAAAAAATCAATAAAAAAAAAACACATACTATAATGTGATTAATATCTTAAAAGATGTGATTAACATATATAAGTGAAGCGCTAGGTTTTTAATTTTTTTTATGGTTCAATTAAAAATGAACAATAATTATTAATTAATAAAATCATGTAATCCGGTTGGCACAAGAGTATAGTCCAATTCCCTGACCTTAACTAAAATCGAAATAAAGGCTAATTGCCTATTCTTTATTGTTTCTGATTTAGTATTTTTTGAAAAAAAAAATGAGAATGGAAATGATGTTTTGTAGTTGTTGTATTTTAAATTTAAATATGTGTTTGGTATTTTTTTCTCTATCCTATATTTTAAAATTTAAAACAATAATATATTTTTAGTAGACACAATTGAAATGATAAAAATAGTGAATAGGTATTCAATAGTATCATATTTAAAAATAATTTTTACTAAATCTTTAAGTTTATTATAGTAAAAAAGTAACTGTTTAACACATTAATATAATTTAAATAATTTATATCAAATGAAAAGTACTTAAAAAATAAATAAATTCATATATTATCGACTCAAGTCTGCAGTCCTTAAATAGGATAAAATAATATTTTGCACCCAAATCCCATAAACTAATGACAATTTTGGCGAAAAAAATATGAAGTAAAAGAAATTGTACGTTGTTGCATACCTGAGATACGAAGCGTTGACGAGCAAAAAAAAAAAAAATTGCATGAAAATTTAAACAAAATTAAAAGAAAATAACACCTATGTATATGGTTCTTTGCTGGGGATTACACGATAAAGCAAATAAGAGGTGATTTTTTTTTTTTTCTTTTTGGCTAAGGCTACAGTAGATTTGCATTCCTATATTGGCCACTTTACCATTAGTTAAGAGTATATTAAATAACTAAAGAGATTGACATGTTGTAAGGATCAAAATATTCTCATAATTTGATTTTTTTTAGTAAAAACAAAAGTAATTAAATCATAATTATATATTAATATTAAAAAAACGTGATACATGATCTTTAAAAGCATAATCCCTATTTTGAATATGAAGAAAAAAGATTCGTGAAATTCTCGGCTAATTATAGATTTCAATAATGCATGCACATTGGAATTACAAGTAGATTCCAATTGAAAAGTATCATAAAGTAAATAAGATTTTTAAGCACAATTTTTTTTTTTAATCTACTAATATCTAATCAGATATCTACTAAGACTTACCTTGATCAGTTCTAGTAAAGCACAATCTAAATTTCTACCCTCACCAACTTAAAAGGATAAAACTACTCTACCCACTAATTCTTCTTATTTAATTTCAAATGAGCTATAACTTTCAAATTTAATTCATATACTAGGTAAGAATCGTAAGATATGGTTTAGCCTCCCCGCCCTGTACTTCGCGTTATCCATCAATTTTCAATTTTATGTATAATGTTGTTGTAAGAATTATTGCATGTCTATTATGGTTTATCTTATGGCCTAAAGTATTTATTTAATCTCATAAGTATTTTTCAAAATTTTTAATATTGTTTGATGTTGTATTTTGAGTAAAATTTGGTGATTAAAGCTACATTTAGTATAATTTTTCAAATAAAACTTATTTAAGTAGATTTTTTATTAGTAGAGTTTTTACCAAAAAAATTTTAGTTGTTTGGTTGTCAATGAAAACTTTTATTAAAAATTATAAAATTATGTTAATAGGTAAATTTTCTAAAGTTATGTTATAAAAGAATAAAATAAGATTTTTAAATAAGTAAAAGATATTTTGGACATTTTAATATTTTATAAATAATTCTCAATCTCTACTTTGAAAAACGTAAAATTTGAGCTTTGCTAGTAAAAACAAAATAATTTATTCAATCTTCAAAAGTTCTACTAAAAAAATAACTAAACAATAACAAAAAAAAAATTGAAAATAGCTTATAGAATTAAGAGTCAATCTGAGATTGCGGTGGTTGATTATATAAGCTGCTTATATTGTGTGGATGAAATAATATGCAAATTAAAAAAGTAACTTGCTATTTGATAAATTGTGTTGTTGCGGTTGCTATGAGTATGAAAAGTAGAGTATATGCGTTTAGTAAATTTTATTTTGAATATATTTTTTTATTATATAATGACTAAAGTAAACATAAGTTTAAATGGTCTTTTATATTTAGAATATGTTTAATTAATTACTTGGAAATGCCTTTTTAAAAAAATACGTAAAATTACATAAAGTGAAAAAAACTTAATTAAATAAAATCTAATGAATTTTATTGTTATACAAAATATGATAAAAATTTATATTTATACATAATTTAAATAAAATAAAAAGTAATATTTATTACATTTACATTAAATTGATATCAGAAAAAATATACAGTAGTTGTAGCGAAAATTTAATTATAATGATAATATGATGTCTAATTATTTATATATTAGGGTTTATAAAAAGTGAGATATAATTATATTTTTGTTAAAATACTAAGGTTATAATAAGAACTTTAAAAAAGTGTGGTGACTTATTTAATAAGCTGTATATAAAAAGTAACCACGCACCTGCTTTTAAAAGTTATTGTCAAAATGAGAAAAATTATGAACTAAGTTGCTTTTACAAAATTTATCAAATATTATTTTAATAAAAAATTATAAAATAAGCAACTTATTAAATTTCAATCTCAATTCTAAATGGGGCCAAAATAAGTTTTCTTTCTCATGAGTTATACCAAATAAGCACTAAATAATATATTTTACTTCTACTAGTAAAAATTTAAATTTTAAACTTTTGAGAGTAGAGATTATAAAACTTTTTCTAAAGATTTAAATTGTCTAAAGTATCCTGAACTTATTTTACAATGTTATTCATTTATTTCATAATATAACTTTAAAAAATTTATCTATTATAGTAATTATATAATTTCTAATAAAAATTCTCATTAACAACCATATAACTCAAATATTTTTTTTTGTAAAAACTATACTAATAAAAATTCTATTTAAAAAGTTATAACAAACAAAATATTAAAATCTTGAATTTTGGGAATAAAGATACTTACACTCCTTAACATTTGAAGAAATAGTTATATAAACCTTAAATTTTCAATAAGGGACATCAAAACTTCTTTTTGACTATACTATCCTTTAACTCTAATAACACAAAAAAATTGACTCTAATAGTTTATAATAGATACAAACATAATATTAAAATAAATGTAACAATATATACATTTAAAATAATTTTAATATTTAAAAAATATTTTAATACTTTAAAATTTTATATTATATTATACTAAATTTTATAATAAATAGAAGCATAATATTAAAATGAATATATAATTTTTAAATTATTTATATAATAAATTATTTTCAATATTATATAAAATAATTTTAATATTATTAATACCTGAGGTATATTTTATTAATTATAAAATATATATAACACAAATACTTATTTAAAATTTATATAATAAATACAAATATATTCTTAAAATAAATATAATAATTTACATTTTAGAAATTATTTTATATATTAAAAATATTTTAATATTATTAATCTATTAGACAAATTAAAATATTTAAATTATATTTGTATTTATAAAAAGTATTAAAGTTAAATTTTTAGTTACTATTGACAAACAGTATTATAATCAAAAGAGATTTTGGTGTCCTTTATTGAAAACTTAAGGTTTACGTGACTATTTTTCTAAATCTTAAAAATGTAGGTGTAATTTTTTATATGAAGGTGATAGATTCTTACTTTCATACAAATTTTTAGCTCATGGAAAGCTTGTAACAATTAGTTGGCCTTGAATTTAGTAGAGTGAGTGCCTAAAAAAGGCATTATGATGCCCAAGTTAGTCTTTTATTAAGGTTACAAAAAGAAGAATGGAGAAGGAAAAAAAGGTTTTTTCTCTCTATAGATGAACAATGTTATTGTTTTTGTTGTTGTTATTGTTATTGTTAATCATTATAACTAATATTAATAATAAAATACTTTTAATGCAGAGCATGCAGATATAAAAAGAATTTCAGAAGATCTATTGGTTTCCATCTCCAATGAGAAAAAAGAGAAGATTATGCAGTAAGAAAAGGAGAGGAAAGAGGAAAAGCAGTGGTAGAAACAAAAGGCAAACCACCTTCACCTTGAGATTTTTCTGTTGGTAGAAATGGAGTGGCTAGATTTCTATGCAAACAATTGGTAAGAAAATTTTGCTAAATGGTTAGGATTTATTGTATCACTTTAAAACGAAACTAATAATTTCCTTTAGTCACAAGGGATTATTGAGTGGTTGAAACATCATCACATTGCGGTAGATGTAGCTACTTCCATGGATCTCACTATGTCTTTTTAACCTGCAATCACCGGTTATTTGCCTCTAAAAGTAGCTTGGATGGGAAAATTTACTTGTTGGACAGTGGACAAAGTAAAAGTGAAAAAAATTCAAGTATGTTTCTTTCATTTTGGATAACTAGATAGTATGAATTAATTAACTTTAATAATTACTACAGTATTGGTATTTATTTTCAAGTAACCGATGCTTTCTTTAGCGGGGTTCATTGCAAGAAGCACAAAGAATGGTTCACAACCAATGATCAATTTGATGAACACAAGCTTTATGAAAAACATTAGTTATAATTTTTAACTTTCCAGATATCCTTATTTTTATTTATGACTTCTCATGTATACTTATTGTTATCCCTTATTTTCCCAACCTTACACGTCGGTACATGTGATATCTATCTCCTATAAGAATTTTGCATATAATTTGTACATATGTCACCTCATTCCCTACAAAAGAACTCCATGTACAAGGAAAGATATTTTGGTTTTGAGCACAAACAGCAAGACTAGAAGCTCTCTTTTCACTTTAAGTCTTTATTAAGTTATTATTAGATTTCTGACTTAAACATAAGAGAGTTTTGGCCCATACTAAACTTGGCTCCTTTGCGATTTTCTTGTTTTACAAATCAAAGTATTCCAATTTGAGAATGAAACTGTTTAAGCTTGAGGCAACCTCTGAATCCGATCTTCGCATAATTGAACACATCGTCAGTCTAAATTTTGATATCAACAGTTGGCACCAACTATGAAAATTTTCAAAACAAAAATTTGTATTACTTGTGCCTCTAAAAATTCCCTAGACAACTGCCTCAAAATCTAAATAGCATTACTCCCCTCATTAATCATGAGGACATTGATAATGTTCATCCTGTGGATGGTGAGCTGCAGGACAAAAGCAGTCAAAACAAGCCAATTCCTCAACCCGAGGACGCCCACAAATGGCGTGAACAATTTGAGCGTGCCCTTGCTAAGGATATATAAGATTTTTTTTTTTTTATAATAATTTATAAATACATTCATCTCAATTTTAGTATAAAGAATCGAACTATATCATAATAAAATTTTTCATAGATTTATTATGGTAAATATTTGTAAATTATATTGTAAAATATTAAAAAATGTCATACTCTAATTGAATTATTTGTTAAAACATCCCATCCCACATTCCTATTGGCTGATTGGTCCAATCGCCGTGCCTAATCTTTTGTAAGTTGTAATGCTTTTCTCACTAGACATACCCACTCACAAGTCACAAGTACTCACTAAAGAGTCTAGAGTCTTGCCCAATTCGTAGTTGCTATGATAATCGAGATTCCAATTTCTTACAACGGTAACTACTGTGGTCAAATCTCAGCCGTTGGTTCTCAAAAAGTTGTAAGGTTATGATACACTAGGGACCTAATAGTATCAACAGCAGAACAAAATCCGACTCTGTCTAGTTGTTTTAGGTAACTACAAACGAAATCTAAGTTTTGTTAAGAAGCTGTTTCCTTGGCAGCAAAGAAAGTTCAGAGAAAATTTTTAGATCTAGATTTTTATTGAATGACTAATAAAATAACAATATGAGAATAAAACTTTTCTATGTAGACATTACTTGCAAACATGGCTGCTATGATGCTAATAAAACTTTTCTATGTAGGCATTACTTGCAAACATGGCTGCTATGATGCTGTTAATCCTGGACCTGAAGGCCTTGAAACTATTGCTTAATGAGTCCATGCACTAGCCGTGACATTCACACTTGGGTTGAAAAAGCTGGGGGCAGTGGGAGTCCAAGGCCTTCCCTTCTTTGACACTGTGAAGGTGAAGTGTGAAGATGCACCTGCCATTGCCAACGCTGCTTCCAAGAGTGAAATGAATCTTCGGGCTGTAGATTCCTACTCTGTAAGTTAGTTTTTCATATGTGTTGTTGATTGGTTAAGTAATGTATGATTTTCTGTCGTCAGATTGAGGGAGTTTTTTTGTCTCTTAGGTCACTGCTTCCTTTGATGAAAAAACCACCTTGGATGATGTTGAAAGCTTTTCAAAGTATTCGCTGGTGGCAAATCTGTGCGTTCTTCAAATTTTTCCAATGATTTTCGCTATATTAATTACATTGTTTGAGTTCTAAACAGAATCTTCTCTGTTAAACTGTATCTAGCTGAAGAGGTTCAGACTGCAATTCCGTCTGGATTAACAAGGGAGGGTCCGTATCTGACACATCCTATCTTTAACAAGTACAACCCTATACTCTCACTCAAACTACCTGTAGTTTATAACTCAAAGGCTTCTCTGACTTTTATTGCTTTTAATATTTTATAGATACCACACAGCCATGAATTGCTTAGATACATTCATCCGTTACTATCAAAGGACCTCTCCCTGTGCCGCAGTATGATTCCGTTGGGATCTTGTGCAATGAAATTGAATGCAACTACTGAAATGATATACTAATTAATTATATCAGCTCCTTTAATAACAATAACTCTCCCCCTTTCATCTCTTCATTCTCCATGTCTGTAAATTAATTGATTACCAAACACGTTTTAAAACAAACGGGTTGAAGAATAAAAAAACAGTGAAGAGAATCTGTAGCCAACATTTTTCGTACCCAATTGTGTGAAGGGTCTAAATCCCAGTTGGCATTTTACAATTTGCCAGCTGTGCTAGTCCGGTGTCCCCGTGCAAGCTTCCATTTACACAGTCAATATTACAGCTAGATTCTTGTCGCTAATGTGTCATCCTGTTTCAATTTCCCCACATAAAATAAATACTTGTTCAACTTTCCGTGTATGTAACTTTACTACACATATTCGGACGTTTCGGGATCGAAATATTCCAACGCAGGGGGAAATTTTAGAAAATATTTTAAAATAATAAATGAAACACACCATATCATACGTTCAATAAATCATCAAATTAAATTTTTAATACGATTAATATATACAAACGAAATATTTATGTCCATTCAAATTTGATGCGAAATATATAAGTTATAGCATAAATATCAATCACCATGTGCCAACTCAAATTATTGCCCATGGCTAAGTCATAGCGAAGCAAAACAAAATATAACTATAAAATGAAAATAAAAGTGTAGTTATCAAATAATTTTTAAATTAAAATTTTGACAAAACTTATAAACATATTATGAAATTTTTATTATATAAAAGTGAGATCAAATTAATTTAACCTGTGAATCACAGTATCTAGGGTTTATTAAACACTTTGTTACTATAATTATTAATTAAGATATAATTATCCATCCACAATAATAATTATATCCTAAATTTAAATTTTCTTATGCTTTGAGATTTTTTCTTTATAAAAAAGTTTGAAGTGTGAGGTGCCTGCTATTCCAATTCTATTTTTGGGTAAATCTTATCCAATATGGAAAATCTTCCAATTCTTTGAACCGTCCATTTGCTTCCTATGGCTAAATTAGAATTCGGAGCCCTTTTTTTTATATGTTATTTTTGCCATTTTTCATATTATTTTGGGATTATTATGCTTGTTCTATTAATACGATTATATATGTTTTTGAACACCCGAATTCAATATTTGATAACCTTGTACTACAGGATTTTGCATCTCATGGCATATTCCATCTCTCTGGACTGCCATTTTCATTGTAATTTGTGTATGGTCTCTTAAAACCTCATGTAAATGTGACGTTGGATTGAAATTATAGGAATACAAATTCATACATAATTTTCATTTTTTTAGAAAAATTGATGTTACAATTCCATTGATAATTACAATAAAAAATTTAAAATTATTTCCATTAGTTAATGATACTATAGTTGGAACATATGAATCTATAATTAATTAGATAAACTTTTAAATAAAAACCAATTCCGCAACAAACCCGGCGCTCCTACACGTAAAATTGGAATGGAAGGAGATAAGTAACCCAATTAATAATTACCAAAAATATTTTTTTAAAAAAATTATTAAGATCGGCAGCCGCAAGTTTAATGAAAAAACAAATTATTAAGATCGGCAGACGCGCTGCCGTTGTTGCGGTTGCCTAAGAAAACTTCGAATAAAATATTACTTATTAAAAAAAAAAAAAAAACTCAAGTCAATGAAGAAAAACGGGTTACAACTCACAAGTCTCTCGTTTTGCTGTATAGCCTAATTTAGCCAGCCATCCAGACAATTTTCTCATAAACCACGCTTCGAATGAATGATTCCATACACCGCAGCTACATTGTATAACGATGAGCCATCCGTCATCAACTCCGTATGTTGAGAATCAAATAGGTAACTGCATTTGATTAATTAAAAGCATTTAAACACTTGCTGTAATTGAAGAACCCATTATTAAGAGTTAATGCACGTGTACTAAAAAAAGGTAGGTGTATTATTGTTGCATCATTAATGAAAGCTAATTTCTTTTTATCATCTAATCATTATAGTTATCTTCGTCATTATCTACCAAATACGACTTAACGTATTGCAATAAGCATTTAACAGTACAAACACAATTTTGTTCTTTATCATTTTATTTACACATTGTAACAACTACATGATTTGTGTGGATTGGGGAATTAAACAATTCACATTTTACGGATTTTTCTTCGTTCGTATTTTAATATAATACTCAAGTATATGTACGATATTCTGTAATCTTCCCCTCTTTTTTTTTTTTAAATAAGACATGTAAAGTAAAAATAATTTATGTGTTATAAGAGTTTGTACATGTATTTTCATTCATTTTTTTTAAAATTACCAAAAATAATTTTATCATTGATCATCTCTAAATTATTAATTTAATTCCATAATTTAAGATCACATAAGAATTATTCAAAATTAATACTAAAAAATTCATATTACAAGGGAAAATCCATGCATGCAATTGCTGATGTAGTCATAAATTCTTATTATTGCATTATAATTTTCAAGTCTATGATCATTCATCATCATATTACAAATTTCATTCAAACCATTGATATCACATGACAAAAAAATAATTATTTATTAATAATTTTCAAGTTTGTGTAGTTTATAAACAGGAAAATTGCTATAATACATTTAACGTTTCCTGTCATGACGTGAAACCATCGATTCATAAATTTTTGATTGACCAATTGCCGAATCGACAGCATAATTATTGACCAAACAGCAACCATCCGATCACCAACATCACGCAATCAAAAGCATTATCCACCACCGAACGGTCAGGATCAGAAGACGTCCATGAAAGGCAGGCAATACAGTGTTTACTCAGTGTGTAGAATTACAAATCCGATCTTTGACTTCCACAATCACACATACATTAGTAGTCCAATTTATTTACCTATTAATTAATTTTTTAAAATCTATTAATTAATTAAATTGTTTAAACAAATAATTAATAATTATTTTCAGATGTCACAATTCACATTTCACGTAGGGGAGAGAGAGAGAGAGAGAGCGAGAAAGAGTGTATGTATTGGAGGGAATGGGTGAGCGGTTAATTTAAGTGTCTCAAGGGGGAGAGGTAGCTTGACGAAGAAGGGGTGCGTAGTTTAAGCGAATCTGCCTTTAATCAGTGGGCGTAGGTTAAGCCACAAGAAGCGATAAGAAGCAGAACAAGAAGGGAAAGAAAAATAGGAAGGAAATTACGAAATCGTCATCATCATCATCGTTCGTCGTTGATGAATCATCGATGTCGAAAGTGAAGCATCTACTAAGAAAGCTCCACATCGGCGGCGGATTGAATGAACATCAACGACTGCCCGATGCCCGCCCCGTTATCAACCCGAGCCCCAGCCCTAGTCCCAGTCCCAGTCCCAACGATATGACGTCGTCTTCGTCTCCTAGTTCGGGGACATTGGGGAGAATCGGGCCCGTTGAATCGGCTCCTAGTGATCGGACGGCTGGGGACAGTGGAATGGATTTTAACTTATTGGAAGAGGAGTTTCAGGTGCAGTTGGCTTTAGCGATTAGCGCGTCGGATCCAGACGCCAGAGAGAAGGTTGAGTCGGCTCAGATCGATGCCGCCAAGCGGATGAGTCTCGGCTGCCGCTCGGCTTCTGTCACTGAAACCGATGCCCTCGTTGAGTTCCTCTCGCTTCGATATTGGGTGTGTAAATGCTGATATTTTGTTCAATTTTGGGATTCAGATTATTTACTTAATCAATTTAAGGGTACTAGGCAAGTTTAATTAGGAATTTTTAAGTTTTTGATAGCTATGAATGATTTATTTCGGATCATGATTTAAGATCTTATATCCATTTTTTTGTTCAGGTTACAAAGGATGGTACTTTGAAACTTTGCATCACATATTAGATAATTTATTATTAAATTTTTTTAATACTTTTTCATAAATAGCTGTTGATATTGAAATTGAATTATTGCATCTCACTTCCATTTGTTACTTTTGACATGATTCAAACGCATTTATAGAGGAACTGAGTGAATTAGCTTGTTTTGTGAATCCGATTCTTTTGTCTCGTTTATATTAAGTTTGAACTGAAATGTAGTTGGATTTATGTTAATTATAGTGTTTGAACTGCAATGTAGCTGGATTTATGTTAATTATAGTGCTAGGATATGTTGTCGTTGGTTTTATTAATTTCTTCCAGATCCATGTCAACGTGGAAGTTTGTGTGATTTGTGAATTTCTCATTATAGAGACTTCCTTTTATGTTGACAACAATTTAAACATCTTTATATTTGCATAGCCAGTACAATTAGTTCCTTAATTCATGGCAACTGAAGTTGTTATATTAATTCCTCATTTTCTGATATTACCATGTTTAACTGCTTATTTCCTTGTTTTACTAATTTAAAATTTATGTACATGTAACTTTTGGAAGTGTAATTTTATTTCTCCTGTAAAAATTTGAGTACAATTGTCATTTTTTAAAATACTTAATTTGGTCTATGAAATCCTCTATCAGTCTATTAACCATATTTACTGAATCGTTATGTCGTTCATGGTCTAGAGAAGGTGAGAGAAGGTTTTAATATTCTTTTCTGGAATATGGAAAGTTTAGAGTCAAAATCATGATGCACTTTCTTGTTCTTTCATTTCTCAAGTGATCCAGGAGAACCAATCATTTGCATAGCCAGTACAATTAGTTCCTTAATTCATGGCAACTGAAGTTGTTATATTAATTCCTCATTTTCTGATATTACCATGTTTAACTGCTTATTTCCTTGTTTTACTAATTTAAAATTTATGTATATGTAACTTTTGGGAGTGTAATTTTATTTCTCCTGTAAAAATTTGAGTACAATTGTCATTTTTTAAAATACTTAATTTGGTCTATGAAATCCTCTATCAGTCTATTAACCATATTTACTGAATCGTTATGTCGTTCATGGTCTAGAGAAGGTGAGAGAAGGTTTTAATATTCTTTTCTGGAATATGGAAAGTTTAGAGTCAAATCATGATGCACTTTCTTGTTCTTTCATTTCTCAAGTGATCCAGGAGAACTAATCATTTATCCTTTTAAATGATCTTTCAGTAATGTTTATAGCTTCGCATCTGCAGTTAAATGATTTTCTAATTTTTGTATCTTTCACATGCAGAGCTATAATGCTGTAAACTATGATGAAAAAATTGTAGATGGATTTTATGATGTATACGGAATTACCTCAAACTCAGTTTCTCAAGGGAAGATGCCGTTGTTGGTAGATCTTCAATCAATATCCCTATCAGATAATCTTGATTATGAAGTGATTTTGGTAAACCGCTTGGTTGATCCTAACCTTAAAGAGCTTGAGAAAAGAGTGTATAATGTATCAGTTGAGTGCCGATACTCTGATCTTGGTCCAATTTTAAGTGGCTTGATTCAGAAAATTGCTGACTTTGTTGTTGAGAGAATGGGTGGACCAGTTGGCGATGCAGAAGAAATATATGGAAGATGGACCTTGAGACGCACCGAGTTAAGGAATTCTCTAAACTCGAACATTCTTCCACTTGGGTGTCTTGATGTTGGACTTTCACGTCATAGGGCCCTGCTGTTCAAGGTTGTAAATTGTCAAATCCTTTTATAGCCTTAGGTTAAACTGAATCAGATGATATTTTTTCACCCTTTAACCTAGCTTGGGTGTCCTAATTACTTTGAATTTTCTATTACATTGTCGGCTTATTAGTGCTTAATTATTGAAGAAAATGTTGTCCTCCTATTATTTCAGCTAATTTATTGACAAATTATGTTTCTGGTCGTTAGGATATTTTGATTGAAGTTAATGATTTTTTACTGTTGGTGGTAGGTGCTAGCTGATAGAATTAATCTTCCATGTATGCTGGTTAAAGGAAGCTACTACACTGGCACAGATGATGGAGCTGTAAACCTGATCAAAATTGATAATGGAAGGTAGTGATCTCCACATTCAAGTTATGAATGCAATGCTTTTGATTTATGTTTATTTCTTGATGATTGGTTTTCCCACCACTGCCACCGCCAACTGTCCACATTCCTATCATTTATTTTGTAAATTCATCAATCATTGTAGTATTCACCTACCTACTCTAGGCTGGGCACTAGAGTTTGCTGTAATTAGGTTTTTTTCACTCAATGCTTCTTGTCTAATATAAGGTTTAATGCGAACAATTTTTGATTATGCAATTGTTTTGTTCTGATGCAGTGAATATATTATTGATCTAATGGGTGCTCCTGGCACATTAATTCCTGCCGAGGTACCCAGCTGTCTTCTGCAAAATGCTGGATTAGATGTAAGGGGGTTTCCTGATCATACAGAAACCTCAGTAATTTCTCGTCTGGAGCTTGACGAAGGAACTGAAACTCCAACTATCTCACGACCAAATCCGGATGGGATACCTGAAGTTGGCAGCACAGGTTCAGAGGAGGCTTCATTTGTAGGTAAGATCACAAACAAGGATGAATCAAAAGTCGCTTATAAAAATCAATCTGAGAAATTTGAGAAAGATTTTGGGCAGCTTTTCCCAGCACTATCAAAACCCTGTGAAGGCATATCAGGCACTTCTCGAACACCATCATCTGCTCAAAAGAAGAAAGTTAAAAATGTTTCCAAATATGTCATTAGTGCTGCAAAAGACCCTGAATTTGCACAGAAATTGCATGCTGTTTTGTTACAAAGTGGTGCATCACCTCCCCCAGATTTGTTCCTGGATATTAATTCACAGGATCTGGGTGAAGGGAAGATGTTTGAACAAGTCTATCTAGCAGATGGGAAAAATGTAGATAATGATGTTCACTGTCATTCAAATAGGTTCTTATCAAACCATGAACAATCTCATGTATCCTCTTTTGGAGTGGAATCTTCAAACTATTTAAATTATGAGAGTAGAGAGAGGCAGCCGGAAGAATGGTTTGCTGAACAACACAAAAAATTGGAACCAAATGTCATTAATTGCAACCTTTCTTTGTCCTCTGATGCTACAGGCGAGAGATTTGTTCTTGTTGGTAATGAACAAAAGCCAAATAATGCGACAAGTGTAAATACTGTTCCAGTTAACCCTCCCGGAGTTGTTGCCACAGCTTCGTGTGAGAAACAAATTCTTGGATCTCCCTTGCCCTCTGCAGCTGAGTTTTGCCAAAGACAACCTGAAAATGCCTTGGTCAGTGATAAAAGACTGGTTTGCACTGATTTGGGTAAAGAATCTGCTGCGGACTCGATGCCAATTATCAACAGTGGCCTACATATGACTTGCAATGGTCAGAGTGACAGCATTAACCCAATGTTGGGGGAGGTTGCAGAATGGGAAATTCTCTGGGAGGATCTTCAAATTGGTGAACGAATTGGTATCGGTAATGGTCATTTCATTTCATTTATTCATTGTTATTACTATTTTGTAATAAAGGTATCACAATATCATTTTTCTAATAAGGATAATTTTTTGTTTTCTTACTTTTTGAATAACTTCATACATCTTCTTTGAAATGCATATCAATTTATCATAGGCTCTGGCCTGGAAGCTGTGTGTTTATTTTATTATGAATTAGGGTATGAAGTAGAAATCTGGAGGGGTATAAAGTGAAAAGGGAATTAATTAGATTTGATGTTTTTATCTGCTTTGCTTTCGGTCAGTTCATCTGTCTAAACTTGAGCTTGGCTAGCTGCCAATACTTTAGCTTTCACTTAGGAGTAATATTCATGTCTATCCGGAGTGGTTGACTATTCATTCAAATAGTTTTGGACATGCCTCCAAGAATCTTCATACCTTCTTCATATGTTATAGGCAAAAGCTGATACACCTGCTTAACTGCCTCCAAGGGTTTCAGAATCTGTGTTGAACTTCTCATTGTATGCATATTGGTTTGCTTGCTAATGTTTTATATTTTTTGCTTCTCTTGATGCACGGTAAAGAGTCAGAAGTCTGAATGTCATAGTACATTATTGGAGGCTTCTTCCTTCATTTTGATTGAGCATGGATGTTTGGATGTGTGCACCAAAGCACACTTGTATGTATTGGTAAAAATTTGGTGCTTGCTTGATTATGTTATAGATGGTTAATAATCGTCTCAAACGGCATTTTATTTCAGGTTCATATGGTGAGGTCTACCGTGCTGATTGGAATGGCACTGTAAGTTTGCTTTCAAGACTTAATTTCTCATCCTTCTTTAGTAGTTTTAACATTGTGGAACCTCTAGGAACAACATGCAATATCCCTCATGATGATTTTGCAATTTTTTGGAAAACACTGTTCCTTTGTGCCATATAACATACTATATAGTCTTCTTTTATTGTATTCTTTTTAAATAAAACTTCTTATATAGTAGTCTTTACACTCTTTCATTTCCAAATGTCAGCATAATATATACTACTGCAGTCATTCTAAACTGTGGAAAATATATTAAAATCTTTCAACTGCTGGACTAGCACTTTCTGTCTTTAACAATATCTTTGAAATTAACTTTTTTTTTTTTTTTATTAATTGGAGATTGTAGTATGTATAACTTATATAATGTTCTGTTTTACTGTTATTTTCAACTTTGCCATTTGTTTTTCAAAGTTATTAAAAAGACACGTCGGATGACAGGAAGTTGCTGTGAAGAAGTTTTTGGACCAAGATTTTTCTGGTGATTCACTGTTGCAGTTTAAGTGTGAGGTAAGTACCAGAAATCAACTTGTTGTTTTGCATTTTCTGTTCCTTACTTCCTTTTTTAGCTAGACAAATGACAATCATAATTTTATATCAACTCCTGCTTTACACTTCTGCAGGCTGAAATCATGTTGAGGTTGAGACATCCAAACGTGGTTCTTTTTATGGGAGCAGTTACTCGATCCCCTCATTTCTCAATATTGACAGAGTTTCTCCCTAGGTTATTTTACTTCAACATTTAATCTTTATATCTCAAGAATTAGTTAATTAAGCTCCATTTGTCTATGTTTCTGTGTTGTTCACTATTCTGCCAAAAATTTAATGATTATGAAAGTTGGCTTTCTAATTATCATTTCAATACCATTATACTTAAGTGGTATTCTCTTTCTTTTGCTCCTTTTGGTAGGAGTAATTCACTGATCATTATAAATCTTATCTTTGATCTGTGGGTTCTAGTTGATAAATTTCAGAGGGAAAATGGGGGAAAAAGAAAAGAGCAATCAAAATCTAACCATCATCAGGTTGTAGATGCATTTCACCACTATGATTGCTGTTATGTGCATTTATGTTGTCTTTTGCTTTATATGGAAACTTTACATTCTTTTCCTGATATATATTTCTGATTAATTTGTCTGTGAGAAATGCTGTATCTGCAAGTCATATCAGTGTCAAGGTTTCTGCCAAAAAATTTCTGAAACAACAATTGTTATTGTTATTTAGCAAGTAAATTAATGATATTTTGTCTTTCTTCTCCTTCCATTGGTGCACAGGGGGAGTTTATATAGGTTACTGCATCGTCCCAATCATCAACTTGATGAGAGAAGGCGTATGCGAATGGCTCTCGATGTGGTATAAATTGGAACATGTCCCTTCATTTTAGTTCCTCAATATTTCATATCTTCTCCCTGCCTCTTCTTCTTCATCTCAATTCAAACTTCCTTATGCTTTGCAGGCAAAGGGAATGAATTACTTGCACACAAGCCATCCAACCATTGTGCATCGAGATCTAAAGTCTCCAAATCTTCTTGTTGATAAGAATTGGGTCGTAAAGGTGATGTTAAACCCAAATTCTGTCATTCATTTTTTTTTAATGCACACTCTCTTATTTATATATTAGACTGCTGTGCTTGATTTTTTGGTGATAACATCCAACATCTTTTGTGCTTCTCTCTAGGTCTGTGATTTTGGGTTGTCTCGCATTAAGCACCATACTTATCTGTCTTCAAAATCGACTGCTGGAACAGTAAGTCGTTCAATGCCATTATATGATTCTATTCTTGATAAGTCATTAAGCCATTTCTTTAGTAACCCAGAAGGAGGTATGATCCTGTTTACACACAGTGACAAAAAATTTATTCTGTTGGACTGCAGCCTGAATGGATGGCACCAGAAGTTCTCCGGAATGAACCAGCTAATGAAAAGTGAGTCAATTGAATTTATTCTGATCCATTTGAGGAGTTTTGGTAGATAAACTGGAACTTCAATTGAGTATGTTACTTATACGATCAGATTGGCTTGCTTGTAGATGTGATGTGTACAGTTTTGGTGTGATATTGTGGGAGTTGGCTACCTTGAGCGTTCCTTGGAAAGGTTTGAACCCAATGCAGGTTGTTGGAGCTGTTGGATTTCAGAATAGACGTCTTGAAATTCCAGGGGACGTTGATCCAGCAGTTGCACAGATAATATGTGATTGTTGGCAAACGTAAGTTCTAGATTTCGTGAATGTCAATATTCTATTGCCGAGTACAATTATATCTTGCAATAAATAATCAGCCTCATCAATTTTATACTAGATATTGAATTTTATCATGATAGCATCAGAAAAGAATTGCAAGAATCCGACCATCGTCTTTTTTCTTCTTTCTTCTATTGAAAATGCTAGACATCATTCTATGGAGTCAAAAATGTTGAAGTGACTTGAAGTTAGAAGAAAATTTGGAAAATAAGTATTTTTTTATAGGTTCAAAAACCTTGGTGGTGGAGCTCAAATGACAACAAAGTTACTAAATATTATTCTGTCTGATATTTTCTCAAGTTAAAGATAACTATTTAGTTTGATATGCTTCATCAACATTGGACAGTACTATTGTGACAATTTCTTGGTTATGGGACTGGATTTAATTTATTTTTCATAACTATTTTCCTCTCTCTCTCTCTCTCTCTCTCTCTCTCTTGCAGGGAGCCTTATTTGCGGCCATCTTTTGCACAGTTAATGTCTCGTCTGCGATGTCTTCAACGTCTGCTTGTAGATAGATCAAACTCTACAAATGAATTCACAGAGTTACCATAACAGTGGCTCTGTAATAAATAAGTGAAAGAGGTTGTTTCTGGGCTCAAAGAGGCAGAGCAACAAGAAGTTTTTTTCTGTTTTTTTTTTTGGAATTTGATATAAAGAAAGTTAGGAGAGTACTGGAATGGGGAAAGTGTTGGTTCATTCAAAGTGGGGGCTCAGCACAACCTATTCAGGATACGGTGGAATTCCCTCCTAATCAACAACTGCGTAAGAGCAGTGGAGGATACCGTCAAAACGTTGCATTTAGTAGGTTAACTAGGTAGTATCAGTCTAAATGTACAAGTTTCAGAAGAAAAAAACAGGAACAAAAAAGTGAAAGAAAGAAAAATAATGATTTTTTTTTTTTTGGTTCAATTATTGTATCTGTGGAGGTCTTCTCCGGGTAAGCAAAATCCCAACTCCTGAATTGTAAACTTACCTCTACAGGTTGTTGTGGAAACTGGAAAAAGAGTGGGAAAAAAGAATTTGTCTGCATTTGTTATGTTTCTTTTTGTAGTCTACCAAAATATTTTCTCCACAAGGTTGAGTCCGTTATGAGTGGTAGTTTTAGACTCTTAGTATTTAGTTATTTACCAGCTGTAAGCATTTCTTCCATATTTTACAATCTGGCTTTTATTTAACCCATGAAAAATATTAAGGCGTTCGTCTGTATGCAAGATATATATATGTATACTAATGGTTTTTTAGTTCAATGGAGGTTCTTATAAAAGTAATTATGGGATTTAATTTTTTTTTTTAATTTTGTGTTATGAAATTAAGAGGAGATAATTTTTTTTTTTTTTTGTGATGTGAAATATAAGTAAAATAGATGTTTTTTAAATATTAAAGAAGATAAATTTAAGTAGAGTTATATAATATTTAATATTAATATTTTTGTTAATTATCATATCATAAATATATAATAAATTGTCTAACGTAATATAAATTATAATTTGAACAAGTAATTCAAAAAAGTTATATATATATATGAATCTGTCTAGGATTAAATCATCGCCAACCGCGACATCAATGAATTTGAAATAAAGAGAAAATTAAAATTAAAAAATCAAGCAAACAAAAGAAACAATGACATAAACATACCATGGCAAATTGACAATGGGATATAAAGGCCAGTGAATTATATGTAAGTAATAGAGAAGAGAGCAACAAGTACAACAATGGCGATAGTTTATCAGCCTTCAACAAAACCACCCTTATCAACAAGCTTCCTCTCCTCTTCCACACACAACTTGAACTTCCTCTGTCCAAATCTAAGAGTCGGAGTACATCATCACCAGTACCATTATTTAATCCCAAAAATACCCTCGCCACCATGCTTTAGAATTAGAAGAAACAGCAGCAGCAGCAACAACACCCCGCCACTACCAGAAACAGAGTGCCCAGTTCCAGCAGATCAGCAACCAATAAACGAGTACCAGAACCTGTCAAGTTCGTTCCCATTCTCGTGGGCCTCGGGTGACTTCGTAGAGTACTGCTCAAGGTTGTTCGTTACGGGCGCTTCCTTTGCTCTCTTTGTTGGGCTACCCGTGGCCTGGTTTGGTGCTGTGGGGCCCGACTCCGAGCCTATGAAGAGAATTCTTGGAGCTGTTTCAAGTGGGGTAATTGTTGTTACCCTTGCTGTTGTGAGGATGTATCTTGGCTGGGCTTACGTGGGTAATCGCTTGCTCAGTGCCACTGTTGAATACGAGGAGACTGGCTGGTATGATGGTCAGGTATATCTGCCATTTATTTATTAATAGTTTTTTACTTTTAGTTTTAGATAGTCGGAAACAAATGCACAATTTCATGAATGCCCAAACAATAATGAATTCTGAAAATGATATCTCAATCTTTCATTAGCCCAATTGGAACTGGGAATTTGCAATTTTAACTTTTACCCCTTTTTTTCTTTATAACTTTTTAACCATCATCTGTAGGCTTGTGTTTAGCTTTTCAAAGCAGCAAGCCTGTCTGATCCCACCCTGCTCGACATTATTTGAAATTTGGCGATTAAACAATCTGGTGCTGTATGGTGATATGATCTTTGTGTTCATTTTATTTTCTTTTTCTTTTTACGAGGTTGTGATTATTTAGTTAAATCTTAACCTTACATGTTATAAGCTTTTCTTTGATGATTAAGTGAGCCAATGCGGCAAATAGAAATGAAGAAGAAGAGAGCCTCTATTGTCGTCTTTAAATTACCAAATACATATTGTCACTTATTTATGTTTTTTTCCACTGATGATCTGTAATTCTCATTATATTAGCCTGAATACTTTTCTCATGCTAGCTTGCCAGGTTGTTGGGATTAAGATGAAACTTGAGCATTTTTTTTTTTTTCCCCTGTTGTATTATTTCTATCATTCTGTTTCCACTACTTTTATGATATAACTTACAAAGTTCTCTGCCACTTCACTGTGGCAAGCTTCTGTTCATTGCTTTTATGAGATAATTTGTTGTATTCAAAGTTTGTGAAGAAATTTCCTTGACAGATATGGGTGAAGACTGCTGAAGTTTTGGCTCGCGACAGGCTGCTTGGTTCATTTTCAGTAAGTAATTTATTGAAAGCATTAGGTGTACTTTGAATAGGTCTTTGATGATGGAAATCCATTTCAACCATGTACTGAGAAACTCAAGGATTATTGATTATGTTTTTGCTGCTATGAATTATCATGAAAGGAATCTTTGAGGAATTATGAGTTTCTGCTACCTTCGGGGCCAATATCCTATGTACTCTTTTCAGACAATGAAATAGAACAAGAGTATCTATTACTTTATCCTGATCCACTTCCAAAATTATTAATAAAACTAGTGGTACATTGGTATATGATTTGTTATTTATTTGCGTCCCAAACTTCAGCTAAAATTGACAACTTGCTTTATAAGATAAGAGGAAACATCAATTGAATGGATGCTGTATTTTCTTAAGGATATTTGCTATTTCAATCTTATGAGCATCATGTTATGGCATTTAAAAATATGTTGCATCAATTGTTGCAGAAAATTAAGTACAGTACTCTAAACAACCAGGTTAATCCTCTTAAAGAAGCTCATATTGTTTTACACTCAGCTATTATAATTTACCCAGAATAAAATTCTTTCATGTCTTAAACTCATGGCTTGATACTAACTCTTTTTTTAAAATGCATCATTGTTCTGCCAGAAGCTTCTTGCCCTAATTCAATTTCAAAGTAGTGCTGGTACTTGAGAGAATTGTTCACATTTGTGTTTTGTTCTTTCGCATTACAGCTCACTCAAGAGTTTTGTCTTCTGTCGCTCCTGCAGGTGAAGCCTGTGCTGAGCAGATTGAAGTATACTCTAATAACTCTAGGAGCATCACTATTTGTTTGTGCTCTTCTTCTCATCAATTTGGAAGGAGGCCAAAAGGGTTCCTACTTAACGCCCACAGAACCCGGGGGCCGAGCCATCGCCGGAGTTTACAACGATGATTCTGCAAAATCGTTTGAGCCAGATGCATTCTGTGGTGAACCCAATCCTGCTTGATTAGTTCTCCCCGTGTATTCAACAGTATATTATGTACAGGTTGGTATATGATCTATTTTAACAATCAGAAAATACAAAATTCTTAGGGAGCTTGGGTGAGCTTTTGCTGGTGTGAAATGGGTTGATTCCCTGCTCAGACAGCACATCGCATATGCTTTATTAATTGCGTTAACAAATTTGGAATAGTAGATATTAGAGATGGCCTTATTAATGTTAATGGACATATTTACGTAATTAGCTTGGATTTGCGGACCAAATTATCACGGCTTTTCTCTTGGCTTGCATTCGGTACCGGCCTCAATCGCCGTAGTTTCAACTTTTAATGCACTAAATAAATGTGGCCAATGTGGCTTGACACGTGGTGACATTGCTGCACGGATGGGGTCATGCAACACATGTTACATCATCGATTCATTTGAATTAAATTCAATACATTGAATGTTGAATAAGTTCCCATCCCGATTCAACTACTAACTTTTCTGGGCACGTCATGAATGGATTGTATTTTTTTGGGTAGCTTTTAACGTCGGTGTATGCTCTACAATTTAATTTAAGGAAGAAGATAATTCCATCTTGTATGTGTCACTTTTGAGTTAATTAGTTAACTGAGGTTCATTTTAGTGAGAGACAAGAATTTTGCCCCTTTTTTTTTTTTTTTGCTAACAATTACGAAATCATTTTACGATAGCATTTTACGTAATCATTGCATGTCGTTTATCATCATACGCACCAACAAACCTTGTCAAATTGTCATCAAATATTCCGGCAAACGTAATATCTTTGACTTAAAGATTATCATCTCCAATTTTTTTAATCCAAAAATCTAAATTTATTTGATTTCTATATTAATCATTTAATTTTCAACTCAAAAATCTAATACTTTAATTGATCTCAATATGAATTATTTATTTTTATTTCAAAAAAAAAATTATTATTAGGTTCGAGTTCACCAGGTGCATTTATAACGATTATAGGAAATAAATTCCACATGTTCTAACTTAGGTATCCAACCAAAAAAACATAAAATATCCATTTTTGGAGATATAATTTAGTTCTTGAAATTTTCGTAATATAATTTGTGAAATCACCAGAAGTTGATAAAATTGTCATAGCCCTTTATAATTCTTTAATTATATTCAAAACATTTGATCTACCATCTCACGTAACCCCAGATTTTAATTGGGTTAGGTATGGGATTAACGTAACACCAACAACTTTATATAAATAAATTTGATTTGATAATTTTTACAGAAACAAAAAATCCATCAAGATCATCAAAGCTTAAGAAGAACAGTGGACAAAATTTTGTAAGAAACAAAAACCTTCAATCTATTTAATACAATCTTTTAAATAGACCAAATCAATGATAATGTAAACGAAACGAAAAGTGACCCTATTGGCTATTACATCATTGAAACGATTGAGTGGGAAGATATTTAGTTGCTAACAGCAAATTAATTTCATTAATTAAAAACATTATATGAAAAAAGAGAGGGGGTTAGAGGTATGTTATGGAGGGACCCACCAGTAAACTGAGGTTCATGAACCTCCGACTTTTCAATCTTCACGTTCCAAAACAAGAAAAAAATTAGCAAAAAAAAAAATATTTACACTTTTGATATTTGCCCTTGTGCATATATCAGAGCATTCTTGGTCCTCCAACATGATGAACACACAACACTTGCAACAAGAAAAAGCAAATTTTATTGTTCTCAATCTCTTTCTTCTAGACTGCAGCACCAACTTTGAAATATTTGTTTCAAATTGTTTGCCTCTTCATCAGCTGCCTGCAATCTTTACAGGTTAGTGAAGGAAAAAGCCATCATTCTAACATTTTATTAGCACCCTTTTGTTTCTTTCTGGTTTCTAGTCCAATGAATTGTATAAAGGTCAGATCTTTTTGTTCTTGAATCTTTGGTGAAACTGTGGAACTACAGTTAGAATAAGTTGTCTGGGGATGTGTTTGGATGGTAAGAAAACGGTAGAAAATAAATGGGAAAGGGAGAAAACCAAATATCAGGTACCATACCTCCTGGGGTAGGAAATCTTGTCAATTTAAATGCATTTATTATGGAGCTTAACCAATTTACTTGCACTATTCCTCATGAAATAGGTCAGCTTCAAAACTTACAGAAGCAGAGTACCTTTTTTTTTTTTTTTTGTTGGGGAGGTGTTTTAATATTTTGATTTTTTATATGATAATTTAGCTATTCAATGAAGTTTTTGGGGATCTGATTATTAGATGCCCTAGCATTGCATCTAGTAAAAGTTTTGTGAAAGCTTTAACAAGAATAAGAACTATATTACCAAGATGCGCTTGCTGCTGGTATCTGGTAGATTGAATGTTATCAAATAAAAAATTTGTTTGTTCAGGCAGGAAGTACTTGCATGAGGGATTTGTATACTTTTTATGGGTTCAGAGAATCTGTTATTGTCTTTGAATTGGTTTTGGCAAGGCTTTACTGCATTCATGGTAAGAAAGTTGCAGCCTAATAGGAAAATATTTTGTCTTTGAAGCACAAGTGGCAAGTTATTTGAATACGAGGAACTGTCTAGATTTGTGTTATTAAGAAAGTTGCTTTTCGAAGACAACTGTAGGTTTTGCATTTCTTTGTGTCCTTGGCTTAAGATTATTTTTCTGTTTTTCATACCCTTCGCAATGCGCTGAATACCATCAATGGTTTTCAGTCTTTGCTGAATCTGAAGGTCTAAAAAGATTTAGTTGTATTGAGCACATTTTTTGCTCTTTATCTTTCTTACTTAATCCCTCCATTGATCTATTGTTGGCTTTCAATGTAAGTTGGGAGCTTTTTGATGAGCTTTAATTTTCAGTTGGAAGTTGAGGGGACAATGAATGAGCCTAGTTTATCATACTAGGACCCTTTTTATCTTAGTTGAATTTGTCATACATAATAAATGCGCACGGTCCTATATAATGTTAGATGGAAACTAAGGATTCTTTGAGTGAATCCATGTAGTAAGGACTGTAATTTTGGCGCTTTTTTTCTTTCTTCTTTCATTCCTTGATGGAAATGTTCTAAGTCTAATATTTTAATATCTTTCGGCCTAATAAATGAATTATATGTATTTTAGCTTTTGGAGCTGTCTGGAAAAATCTTACGTCCGTGATGTTATAATAGTATATTTGGACTATTGTTGGCAGTGCAGCCGCTTGTACCCAAATGTTGATTTTTTTTATTTTTTTAGATAAGTTTCTACAATAGGAAGAATGAATTTGGACTGCAATTTGTCATTTGAAGGTTGGTTGAGATAGAAAGAGTCAATTTGACTTCCAAGATTGCAATGCCATTCGTTGAACATGCTTGAAATGCAGCTAAACATCAAATACTGTTAGCAAAGTAGATGCTGGTAGTTTTGTGTCTTGATGTCACTTGACGTAATTAACTGTTTATGTTGAAGAAGAGAGAATCTTTTAAAGATATTTGGGAGTGAGAACAAATTAATTACCGGATCCATTTTCTCCTATATATGAATTTTTATTCCCTAGTAGTTGTCACAAATTCATGATTGTCTTGAAAGGAAAGTACCACTGGGGAGGAGCAATGTCTTTTGAATTGCAATAAATGTCAATGCATACTATAGTGGATTCTGTTTCAGT
Organism: Murraya koenigii; assembly: GCA_025617385.1. Lineage (NCBI taxonomy): Eukaryota > Viridiplantae > Streptophyta > Magnoliopsida > Sapindales > Rutaceae > Murraya > Murraya koenigii. Next base: position 4,031,448 of record CM046817.1, on the reverse strand, counting down.
ACCTAGATTATTCTGATTATAGTTACACGTGTGATGGAGTAGGTTGGATTGGGATTTTGTGCATAATTAGCATAAGCTTAATGAATGTTGTGGAGAGTCATGATGAAAACTCTCAATACCAAAGATTTCTTTTTCTTGTTTGTTGGCTGGCCCTAGGCAGCTTTGATGATTTTAACAATTGCTGATTTTTTTCTGCTTTATATGTTTTTCTAGTTTTTGTGGGCATACATTTTGAATCATTTCTAATAAAGGCCTGTCTTTATGTGTATATGGCAGAATTATTGGTTTGCTAATCTTATTGGAAATAAGTTAATTATGTCTGAAGGAGTAATTTGACATAGTGGTACTACTACACGGAAATTGCATGACGTCATTTGTCACAGTGAAAACTTCTTATAATGAATATAAAAGCAGCTTATGATATTGAACATATGGGTTCTACATCTAAAATTCAGCATGAGCTATGGCCACTCGACGAAATTAATCCAAAGGTGGCGAGATTCCCATGCTGTTTAGTTTGGACCCCTCTTCCAATCGTCTCGTGGTTGGCACCTTTCATTGGACATGTTGGTATCTGCAGGGAGGATGGAGTTACATTGGATTTTTCTGGATCCAACTTGGTGAATGTTGATGAGTTTGCTGTTGGTGCCGTGGCCAGATATCTTCAGCTTGATAGGAAACAGGTACACATTTTTTGTCTAATGTTTGCTCTCAAATTTACCCTGTTATGTGTCATATTTTTGTTCTCTTCCACTCTTGTTTCATTAAAATACATGCAAAACTTGTCCTCTCGCTATCATTATTATCAATATTTGCTTGTAACTGGAGGCCTTAGTTTCTTATGCTTTTGCCAAATGATTCTATTTCCTTGTTGATTCAAGTCACACCTATTTTCAGAATTTAACATGACAAGTCAGGGATATGATGAGTGTGTACGCTAATTTAATCTCTTAACTACTCAAGTGTATTCATTATTAGTTTACAGAAGGGAGAGTTTAAACTGCCATAAACTGCCAGCAAGGAGGCCTTAGTTTCTCATGCTTTTGCCAAATGAATATATTTCCTTGTTGATTCGAGTCACCTATTTTTCAGAATTTAACATGACAAGTCAGGGATGTTATGAGTGTGTACACTAATTTAATTTCTCAACTACTCCAGTGTATTCATTATTAGTTTACAGAAGAGAGTTTAAACTGCCGTAAACTGCCAGCAAGTATCTGACTGGTATTTTGTGAATCAGTGTTGCTTTCCTCCAAATCTATCTGGGCACTCATGCAAGCAGGGCTATCAGCACTCGGAATTTGGATCTGCAATGACATGGGATGATGCCTTACATTCGAGTATCCGTCAGTTTGAGCATAGAACTTACAACATATTTACATGCAACAGCCACTCATTTGTTGCGAACTGTCTAAACCGACTCAGTTATGGTGGATCAATGAGTTGGAACATGACCAATGTAGCAGCTTTGATTCTGTTTAAGGGGCATTGGGTTAATAGCATGTCAATCATTCGATCCTTCCTCCCATTCACTGTGGTGGCTTGCTTAGGTTTATTACTAGTTGGCTGGCCGTTCTTAATCGGGCTGTTCTCATTCTCTTTCCTCCTCCTGGGTTGGTATCTGTTGTGTACCTACTGTGTTAAAGGCCTGCTAGAGTGCTAGTTACCTGAGTTCATGTTCTAAGGTATCATTTTTTAGAAAAAAGCATGGGTCGGTACAGTTTTGTGCTTCGTCTGAGAGTGGTGTTTATAATACATGGTATAAGAGTTGGCATTAATGCGCTGAACTAAATCTAAAATCAAACTGTAGATCTTTTTAAGAAAGGCAAGTGTTAACCCTTTGTCTTAAATTCCCCAAATATTTCATTTCTCTTGATGGTTAATGTGTCAATCTTGATTCTAGTTTTCATTGAGACCGTACATGGTGCTGTATTGAGTACTGGGATAAAGTTCTTGCCTTCAAGGGTATCACAGCGACGCCACATGATTCATTAATATTAATGTGGGTGGAAAAGTATCCATAGTTCATGCCCATTATATCATCCATTCAACTTGTTTACAAAATAAGTTCCACGCAATGTTGGTTACATAGGTTCGTACTCATTTGGCAACACAAACTCAAGAACAACATCAACAGAGGATTGAATCTGACGTCCAAAAATGCATGACCCTGGGCTTATCTTTTTGCGAATACCCAAAATTTGAGCAAACCATTCCAGAAAAGAAATCCATTTTATGCTCCATACTTGGGGGCCTTCCAAAGCTTAAAAGCAACTTCGTGCAGAAATCTATCAGCTGGTATCGTGAGATTGCCACCTCGCTGCAAAGGCAACGAAAATACAGTTTAATGATGCGCGGATGCCTTTATTAGTAAAATCAACAAATAAGAAGCCCACAAATTTATGTCTACCTGGATGATATTCGGATAGAGAACCATTAATAATGACATGTTCTCAAGATAATCATAATGTTCTCATGAAAACAAACAAATTGAAGATACGATTTGAAACAGGACTAATCAAACCTAATTTTGTTTTAGGCAAAGCTCAATATAATATCCAACAAATCGATCTATACCTCTTTAAAATCTTTAAAAGAAAATGTCTCTGCCATATCTTTGCGGGTGACAGCATACTGCCATTGAGAGATAAGCATTGGGCAATGGTGCCTGTTATTGCCAGTTAGCAAAATTCGTTAGAAACTGTAAACATGATGTAAGAATGAACAAAGTTTTTTCCTACCTAACATCATTACGCGGAGTTTCTCCTTTCATAGTGTAACTCTGACGAGGGAAGAGCACTGAAAGATCAGAACTTTTCTCATCCTTAGAAATCAAAACTGAAAAATTGGAATTATCCGCCTCCGAAACATATCCATAGCTTAATACAGCAGACAAGTGCAAACGTAAACCAACTTCAGTTGCTGGTTGAGCCATTTGTAATATAACCCCGACCAAAGCATTGATATATTCCATACCATGGGCAACAGCCTTGCCTTTCTCACCATTCATCTTTTCACCAGCCCCAATGTGCACCCATACTAAATCAAATTGGCTCACTTGTTCCATCTTCCCTCCTTGAAATCCTAACAACTTTAGCAACTTGGAGGCCACAACATCAATCGGTAATTCAGAAAGCGAATCACTTGTTTTGATTAACTCATTTAATTGCAGAGTACCAAAGCCAAGTTTGTCACCAAAAGATTTCAACCTTGAATTATTTGTGATTAAAGCAGCTTTCAATCCCATGAACCTGAGAAGTGAGGAATAATTGTGTCAGCCGATCTTGACAATAGGCACTTTAACACACAGTTCTCATTCATAGTAAGTTTAAGCAAATGATACCTATCAGATACAGTTTGAAATGGTGACTTCTTCTCGCATTTTAGTTCAGTAGTATGTTCTCCAATCTGACGAAGCCAATATGAGAACTATCAAATTTGGACTGGTACAGAATTAAATTTTCGAAACTCTGAAAGTATGTGAATCTTACCCAACTCAGATAATCTTGATTTGCATCGATCAATACTGCAAACTCTCTAACAATTCTCTCATCCTCGCTTTCTGCAATCTAACTCTTAAGTAAATCCCAACAATCACAGATGTAACAACATTCAGCAGTAAGCTGAGATAAATTATAAGTAGCGAGAATATAGGCATGAATATATAAAATTTCAGCTCCATGCTGCTGGACAAACAAGAACATGCAAACTTCAAAAATCTAGAAACTCCATACAAACATGAGCTAGCTGAAGATTACCGATCAATAATAACATCTAATTTTTGCTGAAACAACATACGATCCTCTTTCTCTTTTTCTCTTTCTTTTTTTTCTCATCATTCGGCTGATCTTACATGCAATTTTTAATAATCCAAACAAAGCAGTATCAAATTAAAGCAGCAAGAGCAAAAAAATGAATGAAAAAAAAAAAAAAGAGAAGCAAACCTGAGCGAGCGGCAATAGGAAGGCTCAAAAAGCCGCAGGCAGCTTTAGATGCAAGTGAGTGGAGATGGGCGTGTGATGGTTCTACAAAACGGGCCAATCCGTCGCCGTATAACACCAATGCCTTGCTGGGTTTGTCCGCCATTGCAGTTTCCTACTTGTGGAGACTTTGAGAGAGAAAACAGTGTGAGTCTACTTATTCTTTCTTTTTGTTACTTTGGAAACCGTGGCTTAGAGACATTTGTACACGTGTCTTGTGTACAGATTCTGACAGCTACAAAAACACATCTTCCAGCGAGACTGCGAAAGTCTATCTATTTTACTTGTTATCATTTGGAGGAAAAGTCTCGGTACTCCTACATCCTTATAATAAAATTATTATAATACTTAAAAATTATATCATTCATCCATTAAAACATTAATCCTTATTAATAAATTTTAATAAAATAAATATTTTATTTAAATTTATAATTTATATTAATTACCCACTAAAATATTAACATGCTAGAATATTTAACAGAATAAAATTATTTTTTATCTTGCCCTTAAATTTAAAGACATTTTTAACTTTGCACCATAAATAATGAAACAAAATTGAGCTTTTTTTAATTATGAAATTGAATTTAAAGATTCGACCAATGAATTAGGGTTTATGATAATTTATAGTTTTTATTTGACTATGTAAAATTGAAAATAAATTAGAATTTTTTTAGTTAAGGAAAAAATAGAGTTTTAAGCATATTTAATTGAATATTAGTTATAAAAAATAGTTTTCATTTTTATATTTTAAATAATTATTTTGTTTTGTTTTTTACTTGTTAAATGTCTAAATTACCTTTGTCGCGTCATTAACTATAAACGGCGGTTAATATTTTAGTAGATGGTTGGTACAAAAAATAAGCTTTTATAGTGTTTTTTATAATAGGATATACTTAAGGTAGATGATTGAATTTTTTTTTCATTTTTAATGTGTTAAATGTCTAAATTACCTTTGTAACATCATCATTTTCTAACATAAGCTAACGATTTAATGAATGAATAATATAGATTGTAAATTTAGGATAGATAAATGATATAACTTAAAAATAATTGTAATACTTTTAATGACATGATAATTTAATAGTTCATGGTTAATAATTTTTCTTTTTTAAATTAATCGGTTATGAAAATAATAAAGATAAATAAGAGATAAAACATGAGGCTGCATCTAAGTTGCTCTGAGTGCACTATATCCTTAATTTTGTCTTTATTTGCAGATAGTATTGGATATAAAAAAATATAGTAAAACTTCCTTGATATATAAATAACCTCTGTGTAATTATAAAAAATTATGATTCTAATTTAGGTCCGTTATAAATGAGAATATATTATACGTTGTAACATGTTATAATTTTTTTAGATTTGTTCTTAAGAAACTTTTCTCCACATAATAATAATTATCTATATATTACTAAAAATATATGATATGTTATATTAAAGCTTTAAAGCAGAATACTTTTTTTAAAAAATTTTTTGGGACAATGATTTAGTCTTTACAATTATTATCAAATCATTATAGAATATTTTATAAAAATTACAATAAGAGAAAAATGTTAAAGAGAATGAAAATGTTTAGACTTTCGAAATAACTTTGCATATTTCCAATCGTATTAGATTAATGTAACATATACTTTATCTCTATATCACTTGAACCAAGAATAACAAAGTCAAATTAATAATTTTTATTATTATACCTCTATTAAGTAATAAATTGATCCTAATAATATTTGCCCTTTTTTGCTTTCCTAGTAGTTGCAACTATAGAAGAGGAGAAATTTTCTCCTCAAATGTGGATGCGAGGCAACTTCATTGTGGCCCTATGATTCCTTATATAATTCTTGGTTGTTTTGTTGAAAAATTAAAGGAAAATTATCAATACACCACCTTAGTGGAGTTACCGGTAAATTACTTACCACCCTTATGTACTAACATTTATGGTTAATGACGAATGAATTGTAATCAATACCAGGTTAATCATTGGATCGGCAGTAATTGACTTTTTGGTGTACAAAATCCTCACAAGAGGCGAGTACAGAGGATACTTATTAGATAGCTAGAGATGAACTTTAAGAAATAGTATTTATTTTCATAAAAGTTAAAAGAACTTGGAAAAGAAATTAGAAAGCCATAAGAAACTTATCAGACTGTATTCCAAGACCAGTTGTATTACAAAGGGAAGATGCTCTCGTCTATAGAGGATGAGCTTCTGAAAGAGATGAGACAAGGTCCTCATCTTTCATGATTACAAAAGATAAAATAGCACACTTTTTTTATAAAAGTAAAATACACGTGGCTTTGCTTTATAAAAAAATAAACAAATTATTAAAGTAAATACTAAAAGCAAAAACAAACTACTCATAAAGGAAAATAAAGTATATAGTAGCTTTATTAAAAGCTATATGAGGAGGACAAGTTGTCAACATCACTGTCTATTTCAGCAAAATGTTCCTTCTACCAAGGTAAGGTGGAATGTATGTTGTCATGATTGATAGCCGATAGAGTTGAGCTGGATAGCTGAGAATTGTCTTTATCTTCATCCATAGTAGCACATGGACGAGTGTAAATTGAGTGCTGAAAGGTTGTGTACTGTAGGGTCTGGTTATATTATGATAAGAGAGAAATAAAATCTTCCCAAGGATCCTAGAAATCTTAAAACGGGATGTCAGTATAGTCTAGTCTTTCTTCTTTGCGAAGAACAGTGCCAGAGGAATAGGTACTATTAGAGCTATAGGATGGTAACATGAGGACTTCGTGTTGAGGGCCAAGAGATGTATGTTGGATAGTAGCAATTGTTGGGTGAATATGTTTGATCTTTAACAAATATGCTTTAATAACTGAGAAACGATCGAGACCATGGAGAATAATGGATGGGCTAGAAATGGTCTTCCATTCATATGCTTGATCTTGAGTCCAAAAGAACTTAGTAATTGGGTACTGGAAATAAGGCCGATGAACTATAAAAATGACAGTGGACTTTTCACCCATATTTTCTAGCTGGCTAATGGTATTGAGCTGCTAATGCCACCAGGTGATTGGTGAAAACCAATAAATGAGAGTTCACAAGAGAGAACTTGCATTGTTAGGTATGGATAAATACTGTTGAACTGCTTGGACTGGGAAAATAAGTGTTGTGGCATATAGAACCGTTAGACACTAGAAATACCAGAGTTCATTTTCTGTAACATCCCGAGTTAGATCTAGAGTGAGACTCGTAAGAAAAAAACAGTTAGGATAAAAAGAAAAGAAAAACTTTTTCCTTAGTGAATGCAGGTGAGATATCTAATAACAAATTTCTTTACGAAGTCCTGAATTTGATTGAGAGTGGAGATGGTTAGGTTATAAGGAAAAGATTTTTTTTTTTTTTTTAGTGAGAGCTGAAAAAGGTAGGGGAATAACCATGTAGTTGATTATAGTGTTGTGAAAAGAGTGATTAAAGCAGTGGTGCAAGGTCAGGATAACATATCAGGAATGGGGTTCCGGTCTCCTTTTATATGTTTCACAGAGAAGTCATATTTTGAAAATCAATTTTTAAAACGAAAGAGTTGTTTATCTGGAAGGGTCTTGTTCTTGAAATCTAAAATCTTTGAAAAAAAATAAATTATAAAGTCGGACAAGGAAATGATGTCCCACTAGATAAAATTCAAACCTTTTTATTCAATATTTTACGGCCAAGATTTTTTTGTAGATAACATGGTAGTGCTTTTCAAAGTCTTTGAACTGTCCACTGGCATGAGCACAAAGATATTCTTTGCCGCCGATAGATTCAAGTAGGATTGCACCCCAAAATTTATCACTAACATCTGTTTAGAGTATGCACTGGCCATCTGCTAGAATTTTTAAGATGGTTGTTTTAAATTATCTACTTTAAATTTTAGACAGCTGTTGTTTGAGAAAAGCTCCATGGAGGGGCATTCTTTTTTAGCATTTTTGACAGGTGGTTGGTATGGATGGAGATATGAGACACGAAATATCTGAGATAATTTATAATCCCTATAAATTGTTGGATCTTACAATCCCTAGAAATTGTTTGATCTGCATTTTTAATAAGTCCTGATCAGAAAAATGAAGTAATTCTAGAGCAATATGTGGCCCTAGATTGTAATATTTATCTTTTAGAATCATTCCCAAGAATTCAACAAATTATTGGACTAAAATACTTTTCTTTGAAAGTATTATGTTATGCTTATCAACAACTTGGATAAAGTGACCAATGAGTTGTTGGTGGGTGGGGTGATCTTTTGACATTTTTGACATCTGGCTAGTATAGATGGAGATATAAGACAAGAAATATCTGAGATAATTTACAATCCATAAAAATTGTTGGATCTACGTTTTTAATATGTCATAATAAAAAAAAATGAAGTAATTCTTGAGCAATATATGGCTCTGGACGGTAATATTCATCTTTTAGAATCATTCCCAAGAATTCAACAGATTGTTGGCCTAAAATGCTTTTCTTTTCCGAAAGCATTATGCCATACTTATCCAAAAGCTGGATAAAGAGACCAATGAGTTATTGGTGAATGGAGTGGTCTTTTGAGACAAGGAGAAGGTCATTAATATATATGGTGGAGAATTGGTTCAAAAATCTTTGTCATGGATTTTTGGAAAAGTGAATGGGCAACTTTAAGGCCAAAAGGCATGACAGTTCACTGATAGTGAGCATTTGGAATGCAAAATGAAATCTTATGCCTATCAATATGGTCAATCCCTAATTGCCAAAAATTGGATTTGAGATCAAACTTGGAGAAAACCTTTGCATCTTTAAGGTAGATAAACAAATACTGGATTTTTTGTAGAGGGAACTTATCATCCTAAAGAAAACAATTGAGAGGCTGATAATCAATGACAAGTCTATTTTTTTGGGAACTTTTTCTGATCTTTTTTCCATATAGAAAGCTTGACAGGCCCAAATAAACGTTGTGAACTCAATGAGGCCTTGTGGTAAAAGCTGCGAACATTCTTGTTGAGTTAATTGAAGATCTGATAGAGTTATCCCTTGATGGGTTGCATTAGTAAGATTAACATCTTCATTTAGCTTAAAATGAAGCTTTATGAAGAAGTTAACATTTTGCCATAATGGTGAATGATGAACAAACTAACTGTGAGAGTCTAAAGAAAATGGCATGAGCCTTTCCTTAATGGAGAGATAATCATGAAATGCGTATAAACGCAAAATATTAGTGTTGGGCTTGAACACCCTTTTGTAGTTGATACCCAATGCAGTTATTTGAAGTCTTTTGATTGAATGAAGTATATCAAAGCTAATGAGGAGATCTTTATCAGAAAGATCAGAACCTACAATTTTAGCTCAAATAACACAATTAGGAAATAATTGAATTTCTACTGATTTTTTGGTAATAAAATTGGTTTGAAAGATTTGTCCATCAGCAGCACGAAAATGTTCCACATGCTTGACCCAAGAATTTACTGATAAGATTGAAGGATACATCATAGACTTCTGTGCTCCAGTATCAATAAAACCAATAACTGGGATTGGCTTACTAAACTTAGAAGAAAGAACCTGAATTTTCACCGACAAAATAGAAATTTCAATATTATGAACTTGAAGTTGTTGAATTGTGTTCATAATATGAATTTCATCAGTGTCTGAACTACTATTTGTATCTGCCAAAGCGAAAATTGTATGCTCATTGTAATTTTCTTGTTCTGAAAAAAGAGATTCCACATCATTCAACTCATAAAGTATGGAGGATGACTGGAAATGTTGCATCAGGTGAACATATTTGGCAAGACGATTTGGAGAAGATTTTACAAAGCGTCCCTTCATTTACAAATAAAACACCTGCTTCCTTGGGTCTACTTTCGAGAAGGATTGGAGGCAATTTTTTGTTTGAAAAATCGATATAGGTTTTTAGACTTATAACGATACTTCTGTTTATGAAAATCCTTTCTTAAATGAGACTTTTTCTTTGTAAAGCAGAAGCATTTTTTATCGTTTTTACATTTAATCTTGAGATAAGACTTTTTACAAACACTCTTAAAAAGCTAGCGATTCTCAATAAGATCTTTAAAAAGTTCTTTTTGTTCACAAAGCCTTTTAAGACAGTTAACAGCTAGCTGGTATAATTTTCAAAAGGACAAATTAACAATGTCCAATTGATGAACATGAATCTATCGCTGAATATTATGTTGAAGCTCCTTTAGAAGATAAGCTACAAAAATATGTTTCAAAGTAGGATCATTGAAACTGTTAAGCTTATAATACAGAGCAGACATCGTTTGTAGTGGAAATCAAGGTCTTTCATATATAAACAGTAGCATTTCATCTGTAAATAGTCTTTTTTGACAAGTTCTTGAGTACCTGTAGTCTCGCCAATGAACTGCTTATAAATCATTCCAAGTGCTGTGAAGACTTCAAGAATCTGGATGAATTGTAATTGACAGTAAGAACCAAGACTCTCAAACCAGTCCCTTAAGGAACCAGTAAATTTGGAGCTAAATTCTCGAAGAACAGATTAAACTGTTGTACCAAGTCTTATCATCTGAACATCAAGCTAAGCTATAAATTCTTGAATTCTTCCAGGCTATTTTACCCTTGGAATATCATCAAAGGTGAATCAAGGCCCACTAGTAGGTTTTGAAGATGATACATCATATGATGCAGATGTACTGTCAACTAGAGGATTTTATTATGTTTCTTCAACAAAGGGTTCATCTGTATCGGCTGGTAGTTTAAATGTTGAAGGTTGGTTTGAGCCTGTAAAATGCGTAACCATCAGCAATTTTGTCACATCAGTATGTTCTGCTTCAGAGTCTTCAGTAGAACTGGAATTAGAATATAATTCAGGATCAAAATAGTCAAAATCAATTATTGAAGGGGTAGTAAGAGTGAAAACTGTATGAAAAGAGTATTAGTGTATGGGTTGTTTATCTTTTGACTCAGGAGTAGATTTTGGTGAGAGAGGGACAGATGTTAATTGAAAAGGTTAAGGTACTTAAGGTTTTTTATGAGGAATATTTGATTGTTTCTTAGAAGTTGGTTGGAACATGATATAGGTCATACTGAAGTATTTTGAGTAGTCTAGAGATTTTCTATAAATTGAGGGTGTATAGAAATGCTGGTAAGTACTGAAAGATGCAGTAAGGATAGGTAAATGGGTAGTGGAGGTGAAAAGAGATGGTTATTGTTTTCTAAATCTATCCGTTGTAATTATGCCTTTAACTTTCAAATCTTAGCTTCTTGCTGGTCAAATTTTAGTCTCTAATAACAATTTTTAATCATTATTCTGAGATCAGAATCAAGTTATGTAACCTGACTTTGGAGATCAAGATACATCTGTTCAAGCTGAACAGCAATAAAATCAACCTTCTTCCCTGTGTGTTGAACTTAATGAGCAACACGATCCATCTTTTCATCTATCTATTGTAAAGCAGAATTTTGAACTCTGGTATTTTGAGTTTCCCAATTAAAACCACTTCAAAAGGACGTAGATCTTCAGTTTTTCTAATAAGTATAACTGGTGTCTGGACAAAAGGTCATGCAGCAACCTTTGTTTGTGGATCAGTTTGTTTTTCTAAGGGAGGAAACTGATCTTGGTATGATGCAGATGTAGAGGAAAACATCATGCATGACTGCACCGGCATAGCTTGTTGTGGATTGTGGGAAACCTGTTGACAGCAAGTTTGTGCTCTTCTTTCTTTTTTAAGAAATCTCAGACGTCCTTTGTTGTAAATGATTATCAGCCTCTCAACTATTTCTTACAGGATGATAAGTTCCCTCTACAAAAAATTCAGTCTTTGTTTATCCACCTTAAAGATGCAAAGATTTTTCCAAGTTTGATTTTAAAGTCGATTTTTGGCAATTGGGAATCAACCCCATTGATAGGCATATGATTGTCTTTTACATTCCAAATGCCAACTATCAATGGACTATCATACCTTTTAGCATTAAAGTTGCCTCTTCACTTTTCTTAAAAGTCATGACAAAGATTTTTTAACCAATTCTCCACCACACACTGATAAACATTGATGACCTTCTCTTTTTCTCAAAAGACCACCCCACTCACCAACAACTCATTAGTCACTTTATCCAATACATTTAATCATTACAAAGTTTTGACATATTCTTTTGATCACATTTGTTTTTAAATTTGTATTAATCAATTATTTTGACACAAAAAAAATAACTATTTTACCCCAAAATAAATTAAAATGTAATTTTATTTTATAAAATTTTAAAAAATAAAAATTATAATTACAAGAATACACTAAATTTAATAAAATAAATAAATCAAAAAAACTCAAAGATGTTAATTTTTTATAATTATAATTTCATTTAATTTGTATGAGGAAGTTTTTTAATTTTAATTATAAGAAAGTTTATAATAATTATAGAGAGTTTTTCTCTTCATGTTAATTTTTGTAAACTTCCATATACTTAAATGAGATTTGGACTCGATAGTAAAATTTAGACTTCAAAATCAGTTAAATATCTATAATATCATTTTTATTGTAAGAAAGTATAAAAAAAAAATTTATAAATTTTCTAGTCTCATTTATTTTTAATTATAATAATTCTAATTCGTCATACACAACAAAGTCATGTATTACATTACACTATTATGTATTACACAATATTGTTATGTATTTCATGATCATATCTTATACTACATTATAGTATCATGTATTAAATAAAATTATTATGTATTACACTACACTATAGTGTTATGTATTGCACGATACTGTTATATATTTTACGATCATATCTTATATTATATTATAGAATTATGTATTCCACAAAATTATCTTGTATTGTATTACACAAATATAAATATTTTAATCTTTTTAACCAATATTTTAGTCTTTTTAATATGATCAATAATCTAATAAGAATAAATAAGTCAAGTAATCAAGACTTATAACCAAAGTCAAATAGAATCGATAACTTCATAATTTCACATCAAATGATCGGTTCTCAAATGTTTGGTCAGTAGGAATTAAAATGAGTACTAATCATTAATTATAGTCCATTGTGTACAAATCATTCTATTTTTCATATATATGTATGATACTGAAAATTTATTAGATATAAGAGTTTAATTCCTGTGATTTTTGATATTGAACTTTATTATGAATTTTTCTGTAGAGTTATGTAGTTGTAATTTACATAATATTCACAAAAAAAAAATTCATAGAAAGAAAAAAAAAGACTTTCAATTACTAAATTGTCCTTTGAAACTAAACATGAAAACAAATTTAAAAAAGAAAATACACCATTTGAGCAGTACAGTAACTACCAGAGTAAATCATCAATCAAACAGTGAATCAACTCTTAAGATTTGAAAATTATAAGTAAAATATCCACCAGAACAAAAATAAAAATAAAAATCTTCCTTAACGATCGGCACTATCTGACTACAAGGAAAAACAAGCATAAACTAGGCAGGTAACCCCATACGTCGGATTTAAGACAACAACGCTATGCCTTACATAGTTTTCGCGCCAACTGTACCGCACACGTGCAATCAGAATCTAAACTAATAGCTGAGTATAATAGGAATAACCCAAAAATATTGTCATCATTGTGGCCTTGCTTGCTCTATACTGACTTGCTAACCCACCCCGTTTGCTGCGGCAGCTGTATTTATTTTTATTTTATTTTTTTTTCCATTTTTTAAACAGTTCTGCAAGTTTTAAATCGCCTTAATGCAAAGAATTTTGAATTTTCAGTCTTCAACCTCGGTGTTGAAAACGAAACTTGGAAATATTGTGGTGACATCCCTGTAGGATGACAACAATTAAAATAACATGAGCATGAGTTTGGCATGATTTTTAGTGTTTATTTAGTCAAAATAAACAGTAAGGATGCAAGAGTTGAAATCACAATTAGGCATCCCAATTTTGAGGAAAGAATAAGCAGATTAAAACACACGAGCTAATTACTTACTTCAAATATGGAAGAGTCATGTTCTTTAAAAGGGATGGATTTCGAACTGCAAATTCCTTCCATTCTTCTTTATTGATTCTGCCATCCTTATCTATGTCAGCATCTGCAAATGTCTGCACAAACAGATGAGGGTGCTATGAGTATCAAAATGCCCCAGAAAATGAGCAGCAGAAGCAAGGAAAAAAATTTGAATACCATACTTTATCAATGATAGATTCTAGAAGATCATCTGGCAATTTTATTTCAGATTCCATCAATATGGCTACAACCATTTGCTTAACCTGAAAACATAGAACAACAAATTATCAGTTATCAGTATTTCAGAACATCAATCACTGATAACAAAATTGGATGAAGTAAACTCACTTCCTCTCGCTCAATGTACCCAGTTTGTCCCAGATCATAGAGCCTGAAGGCAACTGCCAGAAATAAGATGAAACATTTCAATGAACACAATAATATGCTTGCAGATGATTTCAAAGTTTTTTATCTTGAACTCTTACAATCAATTTTATCTTCTACTGGGGCACAAGGATGGAAGACATTGAGTGCATGTACAAATTCCTCAAAATCAATGACACCATTTTTCTTTTCATCAAAAAGATAAAAAACCTACAAAAACAAATGCCATATTTTCATACATTGAGTGATGTAATATAAAGAGAAACTTTTTGAGATAACAATTAAACTTCCATCATCATTTGATGTTGAACCATAAAATGTATGCAAATGAATTACTGAAACTGAATGTCGTTATCAAACTCACAAAACCTTAGTAATGATGATTTCAGACTTATACTTTTAGATGTACACTAAACAAACTCAAAAGATGGAGTTATATGAGTACCCTTTAAATTTCTCTTGTTCAATAATTGACCCCAACCTTTCCACCATGTGGGAAGCTATCAAACTGAATAAAAGTCCAATTCATGATAAACACATAGGAGATAGTCCAATAAGATTACTTACCCGGTCCAGAAAAAGATTCTCACCATATGGAGTTTGGAAGAGTGCCACTTGAAGTTCTTCCTACATGATAACAATCGTTTAAAATAGTCATGTCAATATGCAAGAAACAAAGCACCATCCTCACTCAAGATAGACTTTAATAAAAACAGCTAAGAGTGACAATAAGACGTGCTTTAAATTGCCTATTCAGAGTGGATATCATTTTATGCCTTTTTCTTTTCAACAATACTTACAGCATCATGAATACCCAAATTCTTTGGGATAAATTCTCAATAAAAGTACGAGATAGTGAACCATGGCCCAAGAACCACATGCAAGAGTCACACTCTTTCATTTGGCATAGAGATGTATACCCAATGTTATATATTTGATTCAACAAATTTGAGTAAAGAGATAGCACCCATTATAGCAATTGCATCAATGTCACGCAAAAGCACAAAAGGAAAAAATACAATATACCAATGGTTATATGTTCACAAGATCACATCTGCTTGATTAACTATTTCATTAGCTTACTGAAGATTAAGATACAAGAATTTATCCCAAATCAATCAGAATCGAAAACCCAAAATAACAATAGTTGGTCACACTAATTCACATGTCATAAAACAAAAACACACTCTATAACTAGAAACAATCAGAACTGACTCTGTCAAAACTACATCTAGGGCCAACCTAGGAAAACTAGTAGGAATGGCTTTTATCCAAGACACATACAAGGAGATGGTTGCAAAGCTGAAACCTACCTAAATTGTTGTCCACCCATTTTATGCATAATAAATGCGGTCCCCCAATCAATTAGAAACAATAAATTATGTAGGTTTTGAACCATGAGGTATAAAACTAAAGATATTTCTTACTTGCTCCTAAAGTAGAATCATAACAACAAAATGTTTGATGCATTATTCTAACCATCACCGTCTTGAATTCACACTAACCCACGATCCGCACACCATTAAAAAGCTAATATCAGAACTTCTAAGCTGAAAAATAGAAAGAGATAAAATTTCTATTTACCTTGTGTATCAAGCCGTCTTTGATAATTGAACAACTGAGATTCCTATACAGCTCGTACAATGCCTCCAATTCATTAACAGAAACTGCACCATGAGCAATACCACAAAAATTCAAACTCTCAATTACACAATTATGAAAAAGAAAAAGAAAAACTTGCACATTCATAATCTTTAAATTTTGTCACTCTCTTCTTCATGGCAATACACTTTGTTGTTCAATACAAGTGTCAAAAGAAAACAATTCAAAAAGAAAAATCACTTGCAGCAACTACCAAAAATATAAATAAACAAGTAAAAATCTCTTAATTTGATTCTCATACTAGCAAAACCGCAGCAGAAGCTTATGCATCGCTTTTGGCTCAGTAACTTGCAACAAAACAGAGAATTCGAAATTTCTCAGCTCGCAAGCAAATTAAAAATCAACTTTTGCAACCAGAAACCAAAGTGAAAGAACTAAAAAGTAAATCACATTGAGATTCAGCAGCAAGTCGAGCAAGATCTTCGACGTCAAAGCGACATTTCGGGCCTGGAGGCCGATACTCAAAGCAATTTGCGACGGTGATCACGACGGCTTCTATTATAGCTATCAGCGGTATACACGCCGCACAGATCCGCTCTCCGAATGTTAAAGAGCTCGATCTCTGCTCAAACACGTATCAAAATTAAAAAAAAAAAATTCAAAAATCAAAATCAAATAATAAAATACCATTCATGTTGAGGTATGTATTTGTACAGACGACGGAAATACGTTATAAGCGAAGGTTCTTAAGAAGGATCTGTTGGCGGCAGAATCCATTGAACGGAAGCCGGCCAAAAAATACTCATGAGAACCGAGATTGTTTTTCTTGAATTTATATAAACTTCTCTCTGTCTCTTTGGTTATTTTTCGTTGGAAAGGAGTTGTTGGTGTTTGTGATTACGAAGCGTGTTCAATTGGAAGATTTCATTTTCGTGTCCTGTGAGAGATTCAGACACACCGCGAATTTCTCCATACGGTAAATATATACTCGCCTGGCTGAAATATCAGTCGGTTGCATATCATCACGTGGCCCTTAAAAAAGAAGCATGCTGGTTCATTCATTCATTTGCGTATATTTATGTAAGATTTTTTGGGTACCGCTAGTGTTTTTTTTTTAAAAAGAAAAAAAAAATTATACATACACATATATGTAAAGCAAATCAAGGTGCTAGGTGAATGAACAAAAAATAAATTCTTAAAAACTGTATCTTAATTCATCTAAGAGATCTAAATTAGTTGGTAAGGGTTTATATATAAATTGAATATGTCTAATGAGTAAAAATGTTATTTCTATATAAATTAGGTTTAATAATGATATGTTGAGTGTTTAGATGGGTCCAGTGAGTTTAAATAATCTAATCCTCTTACTTACAATGAAATGCCAGACAACGTGTTGTAGCATTGTCAACAATAAAATTCAAAATGTACAAATGCAAAGAAATATTAGATTTTTTATTTTGTTCTCAACTCAGCTTGCATTTCTCCAAAACCTTTCATTTACAGTGCAGGCATTTCGTTTACTTGCTCTCTGCAGGGACCAATTACCCATCGTTTTTATTAGCAATTAGAAACCAATCTCTATGAAAATTAAATGAAAACCATGTATCGATCCGAGTTTCGTCGACAACCCAGCAGCGATGCGAATCGTTTTATTGAAGCCAATAACATGTCAGTTTCTAACAAGGCCAAAAGCCTAAAGCTTATAAGCTTCGTTTATAGTGTTTTCAGAACGTTCGGTCAAGAGTATAACAATATTTATCTTAAATTGAGTTGCTTTTATCAGTAAATTCGAACATCACTAAAAATCTTTTTTTAATTTTACTGTTTAAATACTTATTTTCCTATCCATGTGATAAACCAAAAAAAGTAAAAAAAAAAACAACTTCTCTCCCAAAATATTTTTCAAATAAAAATAAATTTATATTATATTAATCAAATTTTTTCTTCCACTAAAATAGGAGTAACAATATAACTTTTCTCTCTTCAAAATAATGATATAAAAAATAATTTCATACTAAACTATAAGCTCTAAAAAACTCTTCAAACAAGATAATATTTCTCTTAGTTTGTTAGGATTTTTATTATTGGCATTATTTGTCAATAATATTATAATTTACTTCTTTCTTTTATTAGGGATTTATTTATTTTTACTAGAGATTTATCTAGTTTTGAGAATTAATTAAGATTAGATTATGTAAAATATTGGAGAATATTTTTGGAGGCATAAAAAAGTAAATTAGTGTGTAAGAGGATTTTATATCAAAGAGTTTTAATTAAAGATCACTACTATTTCAAGTATTTATGAAATATTGGACTCTTAATAAAGTATATCATATTATCAAGTATTTATGAAATATTGGACCTTTAAGAAAGTATACCATATTATTAAGTATTTATGAAATATTATACTATTAAAAAAATATATTTTAATACTTCTCTACAAAGTTTTGGGTGAAATACTACTCTTATATAAAGAGAAGTATCTCACACATTGAAAATGTGAAGAAAACTTATCATATAGCAAACACAGAGAACGAGAAGAAACTTACTTGACAACGTATAATATTTTGTATCTCTATGATGTTTTAGTCTTTTTCATTAAATCTTCATTATATTAAATCTTTTATTAAATATTTATTATATTTGTATTGATCTCTTCAAGACAAATAAGTCATCTATTATGTTGAGAGGATTTCAAGAAAAGAAGCACACACAATTGAAGATTATGGGTTCTCACAAAGTAAAGTTGTTAAGTTAGATACAAAGGGGTGAATCAAATAAGTTGTAATCTCTTTATTATTTAAGCTATATTTAGGAGTTAGGATTAAGTGTATGATTTGACTAATTAGGATAAAATAATAATATCATATTCGACATGAGTACTTAGATTAGACTAATGGAATAAATTCAAATTTTAATTTTAAATTCATGGGATTAGTAATCCCAATTTTCATGTGGGTTTAGTTATGATTTAATTACGGAAAAAAAATATTTGTCAATTTATGATGTCTTTTATTATTTATTACATTATGTTTATTTATAACTTAAAATTTATTATTTTATTTATTGTTATTAATTAAATAATTTATTTTGTGTTATTCATGATTTACTTAAAAATTATTAACTAATTCATTATTTGAGTAGTTTTATTTATTTTATTTAATGAAATGATATAACTCATATGAAATAACCTATAAGTTATATTTCTTGCTTATAATTATGACTATCAATAACTAATTATATAGACAATGTTCTTATTAGTTTTATTTTTAATTAATTATAATACTTCTAATTAAATATATATAAATAGTTGATATTTAAATTCAAATATTAACTTAAATATTA
Organism: Murraya koenigii; assembly: GCA_025617385.1. Classification (NCBI taxonomy): domain Eukaryota; kingdom Viridiplantae; phylum Streptophyta; class Magnoliopsida; order Sapindales; family Rutaceae; genus Murraya; species Murraya koenigii. Next base: position 4,012,209 of record CM046817.1, on the reverse strand, counting down.
TTTAACTTCAATTAAATTTAATTTAATATAATCTAATTCGATATTGTACCAAACATAAGACAGGACTATGTATAATCTAACATAATTTAATTCAATATAATTTAGTACAATCCTAATAGTTAATCCAATCCAATTCGACGTGTCAAACACAGCCTTAGTGAATTGCTTATTGTTTGGACATGACCTTATTAATGTAGAATTGTGATTTAAAACACGTAAAAATCTTTTGTATGCTTTAATTTATTGTTTCTAGTATATTTATGATGAATGAACGACAATGTGAACAATGTAGTAAATAGTATCTCATGAACAGTATCGCACGAACAATAGTCTGTTAACAATAATTTTAGGATTAATTAATTAGAGAAATTTATTTATTTTTTATTTTGCCTAGATCTAAATTCTTTCCAATGTTCGATATTAAAAAGAAAAAAAACAATCTTATTTGAATAATTTTATTTGAGGAACCCTTTAGAACTTTTTTTTTAATGATGTAATTATTCGAATGAGATATAAAATCTTATTTAAAAAACTTTTAGCAATGCTCTTACATTATAGGCATTTTTATAATAATATTTTTATTAAAAATTAGAGTGTTTAAAGAGTAAATTTACAAGAGTTAAGATTGTTTTTCTTGAATTTGTATAAAGGATAATTTTTAAATACCTCTCTTAAGGTTTAACATAATTTCAGTTAGATGATAAAATTAAATATATTCTCACTTAACACCCGTGCCATTAGTATAAATATGTGTTGACCGTTAGTTAACCCATAAAATGACTAAAATGCCCTCTTGGGCAAATTTACAAAAATAACCTAAAAATTTATCCACCTTTTGCTCTCCCAAAACCTGCAGCGGCTTGAAAGTGTGAATACAAATTACTGTAATATTTCATCAATCTATAACTAGACCAATATCATTTGGTATTAAGGTGTGATTAGCCTGGCGAAAACGCAGTCAAAGTTTCTGAATTAATTGGAAATGGTGTTTGAATGTTAATGGTTTCTCTTATTATATGAAAATGAAATTTGACATTAAATAAAAAGCAGAGCCAGACAGTATCTTAAATCATTCCGTCAGTGTCTTTCTATTTTCGCGTCTACCATAGCCAAGTCGCTATCAATTATGATAACTCCAATTAATTTATAAATTAAATACCGAACTAATTGGATGATTAAAAGTTAAATTGATAGTAATTAACTAAAAATTTTGACTTAATAAAGTCTCTTAATTTTTAATTGTTGAGGACCAAGTTTGTTGCACGCATCGATTTGTTAATTGTTGTGGCTAATAATCACCGATTGCGATCTGCGTGTGTTTTCACTACGAATATAATTTATGTTTTGCCCTTCATGTACACTGAAAAGTATGATTAATTAATCGTATAACTAATGTTTGCATTTTTTAACACTAAATAATGCAATAATTTTGGTTTTTGTATCCACCATTTCGAATGTGGCTAATCTCCCTCTTCTCTTTCAACCCAGTTCTTTCAAATGATATAATCTTGGACAGTGCCAACAACCCTGTGATTAAAAATTCATTGGTAAGGTTTCCGAACAAAAAAAACAAAAAATCTTGACGTTTTAGATATGAAATTAGTTTTTTCAAAAAAAAAAAAAAGAATTATTGGGATAGTACCTAGCCATTCGCATGATATGGCATGAGATAAAATCATACAGAGATTTTCCACAAATCAATTATTACAATCTTAACATCATAAATTGTGGCCACATCTTTGTGCTAAGATCAGAATTTAGGATAATTGGAATAATTCGATCATATTCTTACTTTCTGTCGTATTGGTGTATGGGTGGGTGTATATTCTTTTCTTTATACTTATTTCTAGAATGATGTGGAGGTTGATAAATGATAACAATACATTTTGAATGTGAGATAAATATAATTTTTTCCCATAACAACAATAATTTAATTAATTGATTGGCAAAAATAATCTATGGATCATTTCAACAATTCAATGACTAATTGATTGAAATTTTATTCATGCATTCTCTCTGTGTGTATTTGATAAACACTTTTATAATTTATAAAAATACTTTCACCAGTTAAATTTCTTTTAAAATTTTTATTCTTCTTTTTTTTTAGGTTAAAATGTTAATGACACGTTTTTTTTAAAGTAAATGAGACATTTAGCATACAAATTACTAGTTATAATTTAGAATGTGTCAAAATTTTATCGGACAACAATTTTCATATTTATTTAAATTTATAAATTTCCTCTTAACATTCATTTTATTAAAAAAAAACCATTATCAAAAGTTAAAAATTTAGTTTTTACTCAACACACCTTTTATATTTCAAAAAATGACCTCAATTAAAGATATACACTTCTCTTTTTTTTTTTTTTGCCTTCCCGCAATTCGCAGCCACTCCTCATCTCTTTTATTGGTGTTCTCACTTTTTCTTTCTCAACAATATATTTAAGTTGTTCTCTTTTCGAGAATGAGACTTAAATTTTAATAAACATGATATAATTAGAATATTTAAGATTACAATAATAATAATATTCTAGTATTTGAAAAAAAAATCTTTTCAACTTCTACGTGCTGCTATATTGCTGCCATTGATCTTTTTAAAATTTTTTGGGTCGTAAACTCACTTGCATCTGTTTTTATTTGATTTGTGTAAGGTTCATAGATGAGAAAGAAATATGATATCAGAAGCACCAATTTATATTATATTGACACTTGTTGAGTTCGTATCATTTGCATTCGTTTTTATTTATTATTATATTGTGAAATACTCGTTCAATCGTGGGAAAATAAATAAATAAAATCAAGAGCCCCAAAAATGGACAGGAAAACGAATTAGGGTTAATATTATTTCATTTTATCCTGAATAGTAATTTTTTTCAAGGATATTTTAGGAATATAATATTTATTAAAATAATAGATATAAAATATTTTTTTAATGAGCTCAAATGACTTCAACCTGAAAATACTACGAAGAAGTCAATCTCTATATAATTATTCTTTAAGAAAGAAACTCTAAAATAAGGATAATAACTTATTAGAACTAATTGATTACTAATTTGAAAACTATAAGCAACGATGTGAAATTAGTTGATAAGTTGTTGAAACGATTGTAAAATATATTTCCATTGATTACCGTTATCAGAATAAGATGATTAAGAATTGCAGAATTGGGCAACTATTATGACAATAACAACATAAGCCAAGATCAAAATTCAATTATTGATTAATTTGCATCATATTTTTCCATATCCACTTTCGGATTTAAAAATATAGACTATTAAATTCAACGATGAATAAAATAGATATTGTTTGGGTAATATCGGGCAGGTCTCCTCGAGGCCCTTTCAGCTCGAATAAGAGACCTCGAAGACGACTCTAACTCGAGCGGAGGTCGGGACGTCAAAGCGGTCAAGGTCGAGCTCAGAGCTCTACAATCGCTCGAGATCATCGAGGAAGGTCAAAGTTGGTCAAGCTCGGGGAACTCAGAGCGACCCGAGACCCGAGCACTCCTTTGCCTGCTCGAGATGCTTCATCTGGTCAAAGCTCGAGGTCATCCTCCCCAGGTCAAAGATGGTCAAGGTCAGGAACCGAGCACACCTTTTCTGCTCGCAGAGATTAAGTCCACGAGCACAGCTGGACAAGACCCGGCCCGGATAGCCCGACCCGCTTTCTCAGAATCCTGGCACACCTTTTAATGCCTGGCCAGGGCCCACGTGGTATGGTGGTGATACTGTTGCCGGTGGCCGGCACATGCCTCCAAGGTGTCATCATTCCTAGCGCACTTGCCCGACATGGTGATCTGGCCACGTGAATCGGGTTAAGGGACGGTCAGCTCATCCCAGGGAATATTCCGCCAAACCTGGTGTCGGAGGGACCAGAAACCACTAGCGTGGGAGTGGACCGACTGGATAAGGAAAGAGCGGGAAAAATGGAGTATAAAAGGAAGCGAAGGGAGCGTTACAAGGGTTGGCAATTTTCATTCACGAAAGGATGCAGTAAGCTCAAGCAGGTTCTTCCTATTCTAATCTCTCTCATTTGATTTTACGAAACACCGTACTTATCCAAAAGGGCGAAATAATACCCTTTCATCTTTCGGTCTCCCTCATTAAGGGAGATACCAAAAGACAAACCGATTCTTGACTTGAGCGTCGGAGGGTTTCGCGGAACTCGCCGGCGACCACGACCGGTTTCAGTGAGTGCAGGTCAGGAGATCTCCGTTCGAAGAAGGCAGTGAGCAGGACGAAGGGGTAATCACTGCTCGAGCTTATCGCGAGCGAGAAGGATCGAAGCATTGTTTGAAGCCGTGAGCGGAAGGTTTAAGCAGATCCTGCTCGAGCTGCTTGGAGACACTTGTTCGAAGGTTCGAAGCCTTTGTTGAGGCAGCGGGAAAAGCGCATCAACATCTTTTGGCGCCATGCGTGGGGATCGGCACAAAAGCCTGATTTCTAATACATTGAAGACACACGACACAGCGATGAGGGAAGCAGTAGAAGAGGAGTAAGTCAGGAAGAATCGGTAACTTTGAGAGAAGTGGCCAATGAGGCCCGAGCAGAGAGATCCAGGAAAGAATGGATCGGATGGAAAAGCAGATAGATACTCGACCTCCTATTACAAGAATTCGAGGAGGGACGAGAGAAAAGCATGTAATGATGTCCGGAGTCGGTAGAGGAATGCTCGTGTTCGGGAAAATCGCGGGAGATGAAGCCCAGACCTAGGGCACAGAATGTTGCATTGAGAGAAGAAACAAACATGGAGGAAGGGGTCTCGTCGACATTTGCGGGATCTGACTCGACCTCTCGTGCGGAGGAGTTGGAAGGAGAGGTCTGTGAGGTTGGCACGAGTTGTGGAGGATCTTGGGAGGCGGAAAGAGTCAAGCTGGCGAATAATCTTTGGACAACGAATCTCCACTCTCCGCGGAGATCATGGGTGTCACGATCCACGTGACTTTCGCTTCCGGATCTGAAATTTTCGGGAAAAAGTGATCCGTTAGTCCACATAGAGCGGTTCAGCGACATGGCGGAGGTGCAAGGTGCTGTCGGCGACGCGGAGGTGCGAGGCCTTCCGCTCACTCTTGAGGGAAGAGGCGAGAGAATGGTACCATGAGACTCCACGGGAAGCATCTTGAGCTTTGAGCAGGATGTGCGGGGAGTTCGCGAGAACAATTCAGAGCGCGATGACCACGAGGATGACATGATGGGTCTGTCGAAGTGAGGCGAGAAGAAGGAGAGTCCCTCGGGAGTTTATCAAAGATACCATAGATCGGTCCTAGATCTTGGTGCGTTCAACCATCCCAGAGCTCACGAGAGGATTGAAGGATGGCATTCGGATGGGGAGACCATGGTATAACCTGCGGAGTCCTTGATCAGTTCAGTATTCGGATGCGTCTGAACAAGTAAAGCTGGATATGGTAATCGAAGAAGAAAAAGCCATAGCGAGAAGTGAAGCAGGTTGGTGGAGCAGAAGGAAGGAGAAGGAGCCGCAGGGGACCACGAGGCTCAGGCGGTGAGGCCAGGCCGCCTGTCTGACCCATATCGGAGAGTTCCCAGTCGCGGATGGCCCCGAGCCACCTCGCGAGTCTCAGGTCGGGATCACGAGAGAATCTGAGGCGTCATGATGGCCACATACCCGTGACCGACCACAGAGTAGACTCGAGTGAGCCTGATGAGGGGTGATCGTTTATTGCCACCCAGCAGAAGCTTCCAGGGATAGGGCGATACTAAGTAGTGGAGCAGAGCCACCTACTACGGACGATATCTGAAGTTGAAGGTATCTCTTGAAGAGATACTTGAGTGGTGAGAGGCGTGGGCTGCTAAGCCCTCAGCCAGATGACCACGCCGGTGGCAGGCGGAGGCGAGGCGATTCTGCCGTTTCCATGGAGACCATGGTCACGCGCATCACGGTCTTGGTGATTTGAAAAACCGGTGGAAGATTTAGTTAGAAATCGATACCGGATGAGTTTATAGAAGGAGGGCACCGGTGGTTGAACAACGACTGAGGAAGGTGATCGAGGCTTCTGAAATGAGATCACGAGACCACCGTCCACGAGGTAATTTCGGGAGGGCCAGCGATGGCAGGAAGTTCAGCGGGGCCGGAAAAACTATTGCGAGATATCTGCATTGCCGTAGAAGTCTGTTCACTTGCTCCTGCGACCAGAAGGCCGAGGTTCGGCGGTGCCAATCATGTGGACAGATGAAGATGAGGAGGGGGTGCTGTACCCCCACGAAGATGCCTTGGTGGTAAAAGCCAATGTAGCGAATAAGGAACTTGACCAGAATCTTGGTTGACTCGGGGAGCTCGGTAGATATTCTTTTCAAATCCACGCTCGAGGATTTAGGAATAGCGGTGCGAGCCTCGAGCATCTGAGCACTTCCATGAAGGGGTTCGGGGAGGAAAGCTAATACCTCTAGGAATCATCGAGTTGGCGGTAACCATGGGCTCGAAGCCTTTCGAGAAGAACATGATCTTTGGATTTCGTGGTGGTAGATGAAACCGACCCGTACCGAGCGATTCTAGGGAGGCCGTTTATGAGGATCGACCAATGCGTGCTGTCCACCCATTACTTAGCACTAAAGTATCGAGTAAATGGGATTATAGGAGTCGTGAAAGGCGACGAAGGGTGGCGAGAGCTGCTTCTGTTGTGCGACCAAGAAACTATCAGATTACCTCAGCTGGACACGAGGGGAATCGAGGCGGAGGCAAGAGCCGGTTGAGAAGTTGGAGGAGCTCGAGGTGAGAGCGAGGAGACCTCGAGAAGAAAGTCAGAATCGGTTCGGGCACTTGGTGAGCCGTTGAAGGAAAAGTTGGTGGAATGTCTGCGAGCACACGCGGATGTGTTCGCATGGACGCATGCGATGATATGCCGGGATCGACCCGAGGTGGCGTGTCACGCGGTGGCGATCTGGAGATATGCTAAGCCGATGAAGCGAGAGAGGAGGTGCGTCGACCGGGAGAGATCTGAAGCCATCAGCTGCGAGGTTGAAAAGCTGCTGAAGCGGGATTCATACGGGAGGTATCCTACCCGAATGGATCTCGAGATGTAGTCTTGGTGAAGAAAGCAAATGGGAAATGGAGAATGTGTGTTGACTTCACAGATGTGAACAAGGCCTGCCCGAAAGATAGCTTTCACTCTAGAAGATAGACCAGCTGGTGGATTCTACTGACGAGGCACGGGTTCTTAGCTTCATGGATGCATTCTCGGGATATAACCAAATTCCATGCACCGATCAGGCGAGGGTGTCAGACTTTCATCACCGATCGAGTGTCATCTGCTTCTGAGGTCATGCCTTTCGGCCTAAAGAATGCAGGGGCGACGTATCAGAGGCTAGTGAATAAGGTTTTCAAGCCATTGATCGGTCGGACTATGGAGGTATATGTAGATGACATGATCACCAAGTCTAGAGACGCGGAGGAGCATGTAAAGCATCTAGAGAGACCTTCGCACTCCTAAGAAGTACTAGAATGAAGTTAAACCCCGAAAAATGTGCTTTTGGAGTGAGTTCGGGAAAATTCTTAGGTTTCATGGTGAGTCACAGGGGGATCGAGGCCAATCCGGAGAAGATCAGAGCAGTGATAGAAATGAGGTCCCCTCGTAGCCTCAAGGAGATACAGAGTCCGACCGGCAAGCTGGCGTCCCTCAATAGGTTCGTATCTCGAGCCACCGGATAAAGCTGAGTCAGGAAGACAAAATGGACGCTCGAATGCGAGGAGGCGTTCCAAAGAATTGAAAGAGTATTTTCTAAAAGCTCTACATCGCCAACACCTCGAAAGTGGAGAGGTACTTGTTCTATACTTGGTCAGTATCCCAACGGGCAATGAGCTCGGTTCCGGTAAGGGAGGAATCGAGGTACAAGACCCGCTTATTACACGAGCAGAAGCGTTGCTAGAGCGTAAACCCAGTATCCAACCATGGAGAGTGGGCACTAGCCTCGGTCACTGCGTACCGAAAGTCGAGGCCTTATTTTCGAGCACATTCAGGTGGTAGTCGACTAACCAACCTCTCGGACAAACTCTACACAAACCCGAGACCTCCGGAAGGTCTGGTTAAATGGTCGATGGAGTTAAGCGAGTTTGACCTCAATTACCAACCCCGAGCGGCCATAAAAGCACAGTCTTTAGCTGACTTCGTGGTCGAGTGCACGGCAGGGGGTAAAGATATGGAGAGCGAGCCCTCATCAAGCTCCCATGCCTCAACCAAAGCATGGATAGTCACAGTAGATGGATCCTGTGGAAGTCAGGGAGCAGGAGCAGGGGTGGTGCTAAAAAGTCCAGAGGGGCGGAGATGCAATACGCTGTGAGATTGGAGTTCGAAGTCACCAACAATCAGGCCGAGTATGAAGCTGTAATAGCAGGGTTGAAGCTCGCATCGATAGTAAAAGCAGAGGAAATAAAGCTTCGAACGGACTCACAGTTGGTAACTAATCACCTCGATGAGAGCTTTCAGGCAAAGGGGGAGAAGATGGACGCCTACCTTCATAATGTAAGGCAGCTAATGAAGAATTTCCGAGTTGTCGAGGTGGAACATATCCCGAGGGAAAAATTTTCGAGCAGATATGATAGCTCGCATGGCGACCACTCTGAACCCAAGTTTCCAAAATCTATCCCTCCGAAATAAAAACCCGCTCGAGTATCGAGCGAGGACGAGGTGACGAGCCTATCAACGAGCAATACCGGATGGAGCCGATCATTTCTTACCTCAAGGAAGGGACAATACCGACTGATAAGAAACAAGCAAGGAAATTGAGGTGCAAAGCACCGTGTACACTCTCATCGATAGGGTCTTATATGCACGCTGGTACACTCTCCCTCGCTACGGTGTTTAGACCAAGAGGAGGCCGATTACGTCCTTCGAGAGATACACGAGTGAGTCCGTGGAAATCATTCTAGCGCGAGGTCCTTGGCTTTCAAGGCCTCGAGGCAAGGGTATTTTTGGCCTCGCATGCACCAAGATGCTCGTGAGAAGACGAGAAGTCGCAAGAGTTGTCAGAGCTTTGCCAACCACTCGACTCAACCTCCCGGAGAACCTTACGGCGATGAATTCGCCATGGCCGTTTGCTCAATGGGGAATAGATTTGATCAGGCCATCGCCGAGAGGAAAGCATCCGCCACCCATGCCATAGTCGCGATTGATTATTTCACCAAACGGGTCGAGCTGGAGCCTCGAGCAAGATCACGTAAGGTAAAACCACCGATTTCATTCTGAAGAATGCGATTTGCAGTGTACGGGATTCCTCATGCATTAGTCACCGATAACGGGAGGCGCTTGATAATGGCAAGTTCGTAGACTTCGCCGTAACTCGGAATAGAGTGAAGTTTTGCTCTCCTCACACCCAGAGCCAATGGGCAAGTAGAGGCCGCGAATAAAACTATAAAACGCCTCAAGACAAGACCGGGCGAGCAAAAGGGGCCTCGGTGGACGAGCCGCCTGTGTCTCGTGGACCTACGTAACCACACACAAACGGCCATCGGAGAAACCCCATTCTCCTTGGCATTTGGGCACGGAGCAGTTGTTCTCACTGAAATAGGAATGGGACACACCGGACGTAGCACTTCAACGAGGAGCAAAACAACGAAGCAGACGTAGTGCAGCTCGGACTCACTGGAAGAAAAAGAGAAAGGACAACTGCCAAGATCTCGTAATATCAACAGAGAGTGGCTCGTTATTACAACCAAAAGCGTACACATTCGCCGGCTCAGTGGGTGATCGGGTGTCGAGGAAAGTCAACCGGAGCACGAAGGACCCAAGGCAAGCGTGTACTAAGACCAAACTGGAAGGTCCTCTATCGAGTCACTCAACTAGCAGGACCGTGAGAGCATACCGGCTCTCTCATCCAGATGGACTGAGAGGTCAAGAGGCCGTGGAACGCACAACTCCCGAGGAAGTATTTTCAGTAGGCCTTCTAGTATTGTAAAATGCTAATGTAATATCTCTCCCAAGATGGGATATGTAAAAGTACAAATCTATGTAAGAATAAGAATAAGCATTCATAATGTAAGTTCAAAACGAAGACCGTAGCAAGAAGAACTCCTCGCATGAAGTCCCAAAGCCTAACTCATTAGGCGAGACTGTGCCAAGCTCGGGTCAATCAAGCACCGCAGCGTGAGTAATATCGTGAAGGCTCGGTCAATTAAAAGGCTCGAGCAGGTAAGAACTCCTCAGCATGAAGTCCCAAAGCCTAAATCATTAGGCGGACTGTGCCAAGCTCGAGTCAATCAAGACCGGAGCGGAGTAATATCGTAAGAGCTCGGTCAATTAAAAGGCTCGAGCGTAAGAAGAACTCCTGCCGAAGTCCCAAAGCCTAAATCATTAGCGTGATCGTGCCAAGCTCGGTCAATCAAGACCAGAGCAGGAGTAACATCGAGAAGCTCGGGTCAATTAAAAGGCTCGAGCGAAGAAGAACTCCTGCCGAAGTCCCAAAGCCTAAATCATTGGAGGGACTGCCAAGCTCAGTCAATCAAGACCAGAGCAGGAGTAATATCGAAGCTCGGTCAATTAAAAGGCTCGAGCGAAGAAGAACTCCGCCGAAGTCCAAAGCCTAAATCATTAGGTGACGATGCAAGCTCGGTCAATCAGACTGAGCAGAGTAATATCGAAAAAGCTCGGTCAATTAAAAGGCTCGAGCGTAAGTTTCGAAAGAGTTCCTCAGCCAAAGTCCCAAAGCCTAAGCCTTAGCGGACTGTGCCATGCTTGGGTCAATTGCAGCCCGAGCAGGTGAGTATCAAGACGCCTGGTAAATTACAGTGCCCGGCAGGTTCAAGAAGAACGCCACGGCCGAAGTCCCAAAGCCTAAGTCTTAGGCGGACTGTGCCTAACGAGGTCAATCAGAGCCCGAGCAGGAGTTCAAGAGGAACCCTTGTCCAAAAGTCCCTAGCATAAGCTCTCAGGCGGACGTTAGTATAGCAAGAGCCAAACGCAGTGCTCGAGCAAATCAAATGAGCTCGTGAAAAGACATAAGGCTTTTTAGCCTAAGTCAAAGCAAAACTCTACCACGCATGATTGAAAGAAGATTACACTTGGGCATAAATGAAAATAGGAAGTCCAACACTTAGAAAATTTTTACTCAAGAAGCATATTCAAAGTCAATTCAACATGAAGACAAGAATGTGTGCACACGAAGCAATCAATAGATTTGTTCAACATGTATCTTTTTATTTCATTAAAAGGATTACATATATAAAAAAAAAAAAAGATGAAGTCCAAGTTATTCAGCCAGGCGAGCGCCTTCAAGCAGCAAGCAGTGGATGGTCAAGATCCGCAGGAGGAGCAGCAGTGAGGGACGCCAAGAGAGCTTCAGCAGGAAGAGCATCGAAGCGAGAATGAGCGAGCTCTCTCACAACACCTCGGGCTCTGGATCGAGTAGCTTCTGGATTGCTCATGTATTCAGCCACATACCCTTCAACCTCGACATGTCTGGCCTGGGTATGCCTTCCAAAAGCATACATGAGGCACTCATAACTGAGTCCGCCTCAATGTTATACTCGAGAATGAGCTGGACCTTCAAACTATCGATTTGCCTCGAGACGAGCAGCCTTCTCCTCCACGAGCTGCTCAGAGCAAGACTTCGAGTGTCCAGATCCTTCCGAGCATGCTTCACTCATTCTCGGTCTCGACCAATCCCTCTCAAGCCCGGAGACCTCGGAGTCTGCCACTGCCTTCTCTCGCAAGATTTATATTCTCGTCCAGCCAGCCTTCCGATTTTCTTCCTTCACTGCTCACACCGCCTCCAAGCTTCGAACCTTTACTCGAGTTCTTCCCGGAACTCAGAGTTATCTCATTAAGCCTCGGTCGCAGATGCCAAAGCTCGGAGGAGAGCCACTGAAGATATCGAATAGCACTGAGGAGTGCGTGACTTATCTCATCCAGAACCTCGCTGGTCGCCTCTTCATCGAAAGTCCTCCGTAAGTGCTCTGAACGGCCAGCCGACGCTGTTCCTCGCGACATGGCCAGCTGAGGACGAGCCGGTCAGCCGGTCCTTCGTCTCCTCGCGAGAGGACCTTCCTCCGCCTCCTCACTGGTCGAGCAGTAAGAAGCGACTCGAGCAGCGGGCGGAGCACTCGACCGCCGAGGTCTCTTCGAGTGCTCGCACCTTCTACCGTCCCCACACGCCGATGCAACATTTCACGATCCCGCCGCTCATTTCTTCACTGATACTAAGTCGACTCCAAAAGCTCCGAGGTGTCAACAGCCCCCGCACGAGCTCACGCTTGAAAGAGCGGCTCGCACACGTGCTCAGTTCGACCCTCAATCGAATAATAAGCACCCCGTGAGACCGCAAAAACAACCAAAGCAAAACAATGAAAACAGACGCGAAGCATGAAAGCTAAAAGTAAAATCCACAAGGCGTATAAATGACCTGGAGTGCAAAAGTGTCACGGATCTGAGGGACCCTCGCCACGAGTGCAGCAGGCCCCCACTCTCCCCAACGAGCAAGAATTTGCTCTTCCAGCTGCCACCGTGAGGCCTGGAGATCGGTGATGGGCTTTTACCCTTCAGTCGGAGGTAGGTAATACCAACCAAAGATCCTTCGGCTACACTTCACCGGTAGAGGTGTCTCGATTTCCCTACCGAGGGCTCATCCAGTCACACATGCTTCCACAAAACGAAGAGTCCTGAAAGGACCCTCCACCCATTCGGGTTCAATCGCCTGCAGGCCGACTGAACCCGCATGTAACCCTACCAAAATAAGGTCTGAGAGGCACTCAACCCCCATTCAAGCACTCCAAGTGAAGGTCAGATATCCTCGGGGACTACCGGATTTCACCCCGCCCAAGAACCTTAAAACTACACCATCGTGTATATCAGAAGTCCGCCTAAGTCTATCTAAATCGTAGGGGTGGTTTCACACCTCAGAGGTCAACGGGTATTCCCCATGTTCGCACCTTCGACCGGCCCTCGCCCTTCGCTGCTACCGGGTCTCAGCCCACTGCAACTCACCCTCCGGACTAGAATCCCTCACGGGATTACGCTAAGGGTCAGGCCTCACTAGAGGAGGAAGAGTCCTCCCAAGAACATCCTACTGGGCTCAAGGATTTGACATTTTCCTAAGGTGCGAAATAACTGAGCAGGAGAAGAAACAGTAGTAGCAGGTGAAACTGAAGAATGGCTCAGTACCGAACACGAAATGAAGCGTGGTTGGCTGAAATCACCTCGACAGCAGGTAAGAACAAGAAGCTATGCGAGAGCAGATTAATCGTGAGTTTGAACGAAAAGTAAGCAAACAGAGGAACAGTGAAGAAGTTGGGATTTTAAAGAGGTGAACGCGTCCCTTCCATCGAGCGATGCAGTGCTTGAGGGACACGACCTTTAGGTCACGTCCTTTCGAATTTCAAATACACTGCCGGATCAACCCACGTGTCCCGCCTTAAATAAGAAATGATTCAAGTGGGAGACAAATTGGGAAGCATGGGGAAGAGTAAAAGGTCGCGAATTCGACCCATCATTAATGAGTTTCAGCCTTATCTCGCTTCACTCAAAAGACTGAAACCGGGGACCGGTGTTTGGGTAATGTCGGCGGTCTCCTCGAGGCCCTTTCATCTCGAATAAGCGACCTCAAGACGCACTAGCTCGAGCAGCAGGTCGGGACGTCAAAGCAGCCAGGTCGAGCTCCGAGCTCTACAATCCGCTCGAGATCATCGAGGAAGGTCAAAGTTGGTCAAGCTCGGGAACTCGGAGCGACCCGAGACCCGAGCACTCCTTTGCTCGCTCGAGATGCTTCATCCGGTCAAAGCTCGAGGTCATCCTCCCCGTGTCAAAGATGGTCAAGGTCGGAACCGAGCACACCTTTTCCGATCGCAGATTAAGTCCACGAGCACACTGGACAAGACCCGACCGGATAACCGACCCGCTTTCTCGTAATCCCGGCACACCTTTTAATGCTCGGCCGTGGCCCACGTGGTATGGTGGTGATATCATTGCGGTGGCCAGCACATGCCTCCAGGTGTCATCATTCCTAGCGCACTTGCCCGACATGGTGATCCGCCACGTGAATCGGGTTAAGGGACGTACCGCCATCCCTAGGGAATATTTCGCCAAACCCGGTCGTCGGAGGACTCCGAAACCACTAGCGTGGAGTGGACAGACTGGATAGGAAAGAGCGGGAAAATGGAGTATAAAAGGAAACGAAGGGGAACGTTACAAGGGTTGGCAATTTTCATTCACAAAGGATCCGTAGTTCTCAAACGAGGTTCTTCCTATTCTAATCTCTCTCATTTGATTTTCCGAACACCATACTTATCCAAAAGGGGCGAATAATACCTCTTTCATCTTTCCTGGTCTCCCTCATTAGGGAGATACCAAAAGACAAACCCGACATCGACTTGAGCGTCGGAGGGTTTCGCGAACACGCCCGGCGACCCGACCCGGTTTCCGTGAGTATAGGTCCGGAGATCTCCGCTCAAGAAGACAGTGAACAAGACGAGGGGTAATCCCGCCGAGCTTATCGCGAGCGGAAGGATCGAGGCACCTCGTTTGAAGCTCGTCGAGCGTAAGGTTTAAACAGTCCTGCTCGAGCTGCTTGGAGACACTGTTCGAAAGTTCGAAGCACTGTTGAGGCACGCGGGAAAAACTGCATCAACAGATACTTATCTCAATTTTGAATTAAATAATGATATTGATTAGTCCACATAACAAATATGAAATATGTGAAAGATCCATTCCGTGGAAAATATATGAAATATGAAATATGTGGAAGATAATATCAAAAACAATAGCAATTAGCTACGTATCAAACTTTTTCATATCATGATAATCCAAAATCTCAAGTACGAGTAGAATTTTATTCCAAGTTATCAATTATCGGACATACATTATCTATTTGTATTTACTTCGTTGTTAACAATGAAATGCACTTTGATTGCCATATCATAGTAACATACTACCTATGCAACATTTAGCCTGGTATTGTTGTTATTAATTTTTTTTAGACTTTCATCAAATAAAATAAGTCCACTCTTAATATGTGTTTATGATTGAAATTAGAAAATTATAATTTAAAAGTATAGTACTAAAATATTTGATAAATACTACTTACTGCAACTTTAAATTTATATTGATATAATTTTTTATTTGTATGATATAAAATTTATTATTTTTTAAATTATTATTTAAAAATTATATTTACTATATATTTTTAACTTTTATTTTTATAGTTACTTACAATTTTTTTTTACAACAACTATAACTTAAAAAACTACAGCATCTCAATCCTAAACTCAAACTTAATACAAAATTTCTTCCCCATCTTTGATTTTGGATCCACTGCACCATACATATTTTATTCCTAATAAATTACTTAATAAAGATCATTCCTTTGGTCAATAATAGTTCTACCATCGGGAACAAAACAAAATTACTGACTGAGGTAGTCCATTTCCGTAAATGAAAGTCAAAATTAGTTGTCTCTTATTACACAACATTGGCATCTCATTAGAAAACAATCGAGTTAAGAATCTCATCTTTATCAAAGGTAATCGTTAAGTTATATAATAATGTAATTTACATTTAATACAAAAAATATTTTTATTAATCTAAATATAGTTTAATTAATACAATTTTTATATTAATAAAAAAAATTTATGTTAATGTAAGTTTCATTGTTACGTAACATAACATAATCCATCTAACGAATATTTACAATTCGGGCTCGTTCATCACTCTTAGCTTAGCAAATAAGCTTTCAAAACAAGGCCCAATTTGTTAGATGGCTTGCCTGCAACCGGTCACCAACAAGATAAATTTTCCTCTGTTACCGGATGCAAACTACGATATCGGTTTCATTCAACCCAAATGCTCATTGTACACGTGGGCCCTCAGCATTCGTTTTGTTGTCAAATCCATATTTGTTGGGTACGGGTTTCCGTAACATAGCAAGACCAGAAGTGAAATAATTTGGACTTTAGATCATTTGCACAGTAATTAGCTTCACCTTCTTTGGTTAGTAAAAAATTTTATGAGTGGGAATGTGGGATAGTGAAATTGCTCCTGGATTAGGAAGTTTAGCATACATCTTGGCTTTAGGTCTTGATTCATAAGGAGAAGGCACTTATTTAAACTCGGTGTTGGTGTTGTGAGACAACAACTACTCTAAGAATTCAAGGAAGTGATACAAATTTAAATGATTTATCTATAATAAAAATATTAATTTTTACTTCAAAATTCATATTACATAATCATGTTGATAGTCTTCGCAATAAAATATTTCAATAGAAAATAATAATTATTATAATGAAGTTATGAAATAATTATTATTTATATAAATGTTTATCAAAACAATATCTTCCTACAAACAGACTTTTATTTATTTTTATAACTTTCATTATCTCCCTAATTTGATGGTTGTTATCTCTTATAATTATGATGTATTGCTTACCACTTTATGGTTGTATCAATATAAAATGAGATATTTACTCCTTATTTGGATATACTCCTTATTTGGATATACTTGAGATTGAATAAAATTCTTTTTAGATATTGTGTCTCTTATTTGCTTTCTCTCTTACTATTTTGTTGTGCTTTTAATTAATAAATAATTTAATATTTTACCAACATGAGTTTTTAGCTACAAGAGATTGTATGGTACATCTCATTTTTTATCCTTTTGTACGGTAGTTGTATACAAATGTATGAATTCTGTTTTCCTTAATATATTTGACAATCTAGATATACTATTATGTGTTTATGACATCTTGATATTCCAGCATAATGAATTCATATCTTTATTCATTATTACTTATGTAATTTCATGTAGAAGTTATTTTATTATCATTGATATTTTAAATAAGTTTAATTGATTTGTAATTTTCAATATTAAATTTCTCCGATGATGTGATATGTTAATATAGAATAAAAAAAATTTTAGAATGCATTCTCGAAGGATTGCATTATGTGAAAATTTCTTTAACTCTATGTTATTGAAGAACTATACCACAATTGGTGATATTGTTTATTATCTTGTCCTTGAAAGACAACAAACGTAAAAATAAGTAATTTTTCTCCATCATATGTCATTTGCCTATAGGAGAAAAGATTATAAAATTATGAAAAATGACTATGAATTTGTTTCATGAAACAATATGAAAGAAAAGCATTATCATCAAGTGTTGATGAAATGTTTTGACTGCTCATATATATGGTTTTGAAATATTTTTGAATGCTCATATATATGGTTTTCTTATATTAAATTAAATGACAAAAGAAACCGTAAGAAATTGTTGTGGCTCAATTATGTCCCTGATGGATGATACATGAAGTTGTTATTTTAATCACCATCATGTCTTGGGAAGACTATAAAATTAATAGATTATAATTTCTTTATTATTCCTGAAGAACCATACAAATTAAAAGATCATAATTTTCCTTTATATAATCTTCTTGAGGAGTTGAAATAAAATATTTTATGATAAATTATCAATTTATTCCTTTGTGACAATTTAAAGGAAATTGTAACTTCCAGAACTTCAAGAGTTGATATTTCGAAACTTTATATGATTTTCCGTATTAAACCACGTGTACAAGGAAAGAAAATCATGTAATGTTACAAAAATTTATACTTGATGGCTGAATATTTATATGCTCCTGAAGTAGCAAATTAAACTGAATATTTATGGATCTGCCATCCGGTGAGTAGAATTTGCATTCCATGCAATTTGATTAATAATTGATGGACAAGATTTATGCATGCCAAGTTATATTAATTGTAGCTAGCCATATATTTTTTTGTTATCATATAGAAATAGAATATCTTTCTCTTTGTTTGCTTATGTTTGGTTCTTAAATCATCATCTATCTCCTACAACCCACAAATTTCATTCCCTATAGTGAATGTCTTTTAATTGATTAACAATATATGTATATATATATATATATATATATATATATATATATATATATGTCTAGTATTTGACGAAGATCTTCTTATCAATAGATAAGAAATAGTGTTTGATATAGGGTAGGGATAGGATCCATCTGCTCTTTCTCTCTCCATTTATATATATATATAATATTATACCACCGGAAGTGGAAGTCTTGAATTAATATTTGGTCATAGATCCTAAGTTCAAATCCAACGTCTTCACTAATTTGGCTTAATGAAAGGTTGAATGTGTGAAATACATAAAACTTAATCCAAATTTTAATCAAAGAGTCATAAATTCTTTTGATGATTCAATATTGTATCAAGAAAAAAAATTAAGATGATTTACAAATATTTGTGAAAGTGAGAAATACAAATAAAATATGATTGTGGGTTGATATGTATGGAGTCCTTAAAGGATGAAACGGTGATGTAAATAAATATATAAATGCTTGAAGTGATAGATCAATTGATGCAAATAATTTAATTCTTGAGAAGTTGAAGTGCAATAATTTAGTGCTCATGAAGAGATCATGTTTGTATTTATAACAAAATATTTTATCTATATTAAATTATTGAATATAATGTGCTTGGAGAGATATCATGTACCAACTAAAAAATGAATTTCATATGTCCTTGAAGAGGTAGATGCTAAGAAATAAAAAGATTCAATTTGCCTTATAATATACGTGTATGCAATTTAAGTAAGATAATTATCCTTTGCATATGCATGTATATTAGAAGTTTTGAAAAGTATGATTGGCACCACACATATATTAACAAATGAAAAACATTTGATCAACAGTATGTTAGTACTTAGTGTAAGAGAAAAATAGAAATTGACGTAAGATTGTTGTCAATAAAAATTTAGTTGTTATGATAATATTTTTAAAATTTTAACTCACAAAATGTGAAGTCATCAAATTATTTGATTGGCCTAAATTGTAAACTATTTGGACTTGCATTCCATATGCTAGAGGGCATAAAATTGATTAGTAAAATTTGAATAATTTTAGACTTGTAGTCTATATGCCTGAATTTATATATTTTATTAATAAAATGTGAATTTGAACTATGAAACATCAAAATTAAATTGAAGAATCTATGTACTACTCATTGAATGGTAAAATGCTTGAAATAAGTAATTGCAGTACTAAATCAAAAAGCTTGCACTTTGGATCTTCTTGATAAAACTATAATCATACTTTTCTATATTATAATAATCTAGACTTATAAAATATAATCACTTTTAAGTGAAAATTTATTATAAGTGAGATACGTCATTATCCACTTTACTATGTGATTTTATTAGAAACTAAAAATTAAATTTGTAATATTTGCAAAATGTGTTGATGATTTCATTTTTTTAAGAATAAAATTCAAGATGAAAGATCTTAAAATGAACGAAGTACTTGAAATACTAAATCAAAAAGCTTGCACCTTATATATTCTTGATAAAGCTATAATCGAACTTATGTATATTATAACAATATAGACTTATAAAATATAATCACTTGAGTGAAAATTTATTATAAGCGGGATATGTTATTATCTACTTTGCTATGTGGTTTTATTAAAAACTAAAAATTAAATTTGTAATCTTTGCAAAATGTATTGATAATTTTTTTTTATTTATGGATTAAAATTTATCAAATGAAATATTGATATTATAGAAATAATAGAAATATTTTATATTAAAAAATTGTTTTATTTTAAAGTATAATGTACGTGTTGATATTAAAGAGCTTATGAATTCATTTCTTTTTAAGATTAAAGTTTAAGATGAAAGGCTTCTTTCAATTTATGGATTGAAATTTATGAAATGGAACGTAGATATTATACAAACAATTGAATATATCCATATCCAAAAATTGTTTTATTTTAAAATATAATGTACCTGGTCTTGAAATACCATATTTTTATTCCAACTTGTGCCTACAAAGGCTATAGAAAAATTACATAATTGCAAATTAAGATATGTTCATCATAAAATTAAAAAATGTCAAAATAGTGTGAAAAGTATATTATTTTTGACATAGATGCAAAAAGTTAGTTTTATTCAAGAAGATCAACAAAATTATGAATATATATGCATGCCAATATTCTTAAATCAAGATGATGGTATCTTTAATTTGTGTTATGTTTTCAAGCTTTTAAAGGATAGTGCCTGAAGATTGTTTCATCAAAGTATTATTAATTACAGCAAAATATGACTATTGAAGCACTCATGTCATTTTGAGGAGGAGCATACTTATTGAAAAGAGTTATTAATATAGAAAGTTACATGCATTGAACTCTTTTCCTTCACTAACTTTTATCCTATTGAGTTTTCCTAATAAGATTTTAATAAGACAATTTATACCTTCTTAAGATACAAATAAATAATGAAGTGTTTTTTCTTTTTCCTTCGCCATTCTTTTTTCTCATAGGATTTTTACTAGCAAAAATTTTAGTGGCATGTTTTGTGTAGAATGAACATTGAAAGAAGAGTGTTATGAATAATGATTAGATGTGTGGATTTTTATCAAAGCAACATTTTATTACCTCACAAGCAATCTTTAGCTTTCTTATAACTCTCATTGTCTCTCTAATTTGAGTATTATTATATTATCAGATGTATTACTTACTAGTTGTATCACTATAAAAGGAGGTATTTACTATTTATTTAGATGTACTTGAAATTGAATGAAAATTTCTCTCTATGCATAATATACCTTATTTACTTTCTCTATTTATATTGTTATATTGTTGTGCTATTAATTGATAAATACTTTAACTATTATTATGATTATTATTTTATAATGAAATTTAGATTAAAAATAAATGACTTTCAATTTGAAAAGAAAAAATAAATCTCTTTTCATCTCTAAGATTTGATACAATATCTCATTTTATCATTACTATTTAAATAATAGTTTATTTCATCTCTACTTTTTAAATAATAATCTCAAATATCTTTCTATTAATTTATAATTAGTTTATTATATAATTTATTAAGAAAAAATATAAAATTTTAATTAAAGATATAAAAATTTATTATAAAATAAAAATATTAAATATAATTAAATAACATTTAATTTATTATTAAAGATATTTATGACATATAAAACATGGGAGTGAAATAAGTTTTTGCATCAAAATTAAAAGTAAACGAGCTTCGGAGCTTTTCCCATTTAAAAGAGGCTATTCCGGGTTACGTGGATGATACGTCATAGTCTAATCCGCCGCAGTGCCACGTTTAACACTAGAAAGTAGAAACATCAACATTGCCATTTCAATCCCCATATTCAAACGCTAGCGCGTGCAAACCACATACCAAAACCTACCCAATCACACAGTCCCCAATCCCCAAAACTTTACAATCAACGAATCCAAATCGAGCGTTAATCAATGGCGCTTAAACAACAAAGCCGCACCATTTCTTAAAACTTCCTCTCATTCACGCAACTAGTTTTGCATCGCCAAACGAAGATCCGAGTCGCGACGATTACTCCGAGTCAACTCGGAACCTCGGTAAATCAACTCTCAACTCTCTCCTCACCATAGCAACCGTCAAAGTCTCGCATTCCCTGTATCGATACGCCCGCTTTCTTAGAATGTCGTCGTCGTCGTCTCCGTCTGTTAGTACTGATGCTGAAACTCTGAAACGAAATCGAATTCTCTCCAGCAAGCTCTATTTCGATGTTCCTCTCTCCAAGGTGACAAATTCGCGATCGTTTTTGTACTGTACGTTTTTAAATTTGATTTTGAATTTGATCTTAATTTTTGAATGAACAGCTCCCTCTCGTATACTCGTCTGACTACGATATTTCGTTTCTTGGCATGGAGAAGATGTAAGACCCTCTGAATTTCTTGCTTTTTAATTTTTAATTTTTGTTTTCCTCTTTGCTTCTCTTTAAGTTAATTATGTAGAACAGTGAAATAATATCTGCTTGTTTATTGATATTTGGAATGAAGGAATCAAAATTATTCTCAGCTTGATATAATAAAATAAGTACATACTTATTGTGTTATTGATTATTGCTTGTCGTTGCAGTTGTTATGGCATAATTTTAGCTTAATAATAGCTTGTGCTTGTGCTTGCTGTTTCATATATGTTTGCTATGCTTTGGTCCTACAGGTTGTTCTAAAGAAACTTCAATTGGTTATCATTGCAAATGTTTGTTTATCACTATATTAAAACTAGAATAACCTAAACTTTAGTTGACTCTGGACTGAATTTGAGCTACAAATTTGACTTTTTCCGTGGACTGTTTGTAAAATTTATGTAGGCACCCATTTGATTCTTCTAAATGGGGTCGCATTTGTCAGTTCCTTAGCTCTGATGGTGTTCTGGATAAAAATTGTATCGTTGAGCCACTAGAAGCTTCCAAGGAAGATCTGCTTGTGGTACTTCCATATCAGATGAGCTCTCAGCTTTTAGTAATGTGAATTTGGATTAGTTGTTATATATCTATATCTATAGTCCTTCTTTAGTTCAGATGTTCGTATTTTTTAAAATGCGGATTAATGTTGTAAAAGGCTTCTACAATGTTGTAAAATGATTTTTCAATAGTTTACAACATTGTCAAACCCTGAATCCATATTTTAAAAATATGGGCACCCTCACCTGAAAATGATTATATATATATAAATATAATTTTCCAACGTTGACATACACTCCGATGCAGTATACTTCATCTTATAGTGTATTGAGAATTTGTATTTTTCTATCTTATAGCATGTCTTTTATCATATTAAAATAAGAGAACCCTTGCTTAATAATGATTATATACACACACGCATATTCTTCCGACCCACACACATTCTTTCAGGAGGACACTTGCGATGTGGGCATAAGGTTCTTAATGACACAATTAATATTTTTCTTCATTTTCAATTTGGCCTTGCTCTACAACTCTAGCCTAATATCATATAACGAGGTACATCATCTAGCTTATGTTCTTCATGTAGTATTTAGACTGGATGGTTATTAACATCCAGAAAATCGCCAAATAAAATGCACCTTAAGCCAAAATATAATAATTATTGCTGCGTCACATTCCTCTACAACCCATTATGTGGTCTCATATATAGATTCATTATCTGGTAAGGGTTTTCTTACATTAATATGGTAAAAGACAAACTAAAAGAAAAAAAAAATTTTAATACACTACATGACAAAATACACTGCATTGAAATGGATGTTTTATTATTTTTTAGCTTATTCCTTATTTTAAAATGTAAGGAAACCTTTATTGGAAAATTACACTCTCTCTCTCTCTTTATATATATATATAATTTTTTTCTAATGAGGACATCCTCAATTTAAGCAAGTGAGAATACCATTAATAGACAAAAAAAATACAGTTTCCAATATGTTGAAATATGTGTGTGTGTGTGTGTTTTTTTTTGTATTTTAATAACATCCTCACTTTTTTTTATATGTTAGTAATATCCTCATTTTAACGAAGTGAATATATCCTCACTAGAGAAAGATTCTCTCTCTCTCTCTCTCTCTATTGAGGGTATCCTCACTTTGTTAAAATGAAGATGTCACTGACAAACAAAAATGCACAGTTTTCAATTTATTAAAATATGTGTTTTTTTGTGTTTTAGTGATAGTTTCATTTTAATGAGGTGAGGATGTTCTCACTAGAGAAGAACTACACACACACACAAAAATCTGATTCATGAAGGGATTATAGTATGTAGTAAATTTGAAAGTCATACTGTGGGAATTTGTTTTACTTGGGGTTAATGTTGTTGGGATTTTCAAAACTTTGTCTGCCGTGCAATCAAGTCATGCTATTCACTAACCCACCTACACTTCAGTAATACATATACAGTAAAACATGTGGACTCTGTTTATATGTGCATATTACTGTTAAATTTTTTCTAGTTGGTGCCTTTCAACTGAGCCAATGGGTTTTGGAATAGCCGGGTGATACTGCACAACTCAGACTAAGTTGTAATGCTGGTATTCTTGAAAGGATTTATTTTAGTAGCAGTCAATTGTGTGAGTTTTCAATGTGGATGCTGATCAAAAGACAGCATTCAACTGAAGCAGTAGGCCATTCGTAGTAATAACTTAAGGGAGCTGTCATTTTAGTCTGAGTTATGTGATTTCAACCTGATTCTCTTTTCAATCAGCTTGTTCTTGTGGGCCTACATAACACATCTTTTTCTACCTCTTGTTTTACAAAAGTTTTAAAACTGAAGTTAATTTATTTCCTTCACGTTTCCTTCATGGGAAGTTTCTGTGCTCAATTATCCTGTTGCATATGTTGCTTTTTTCTTCTTTATGGGAGAGTGATGAATTTTAAAGAAAGACGCTTCCGAGTTCTTTTACTAAATTTTATCCTTTTGGATACACGTTGTAGTTACTGTAAATGTGTATATGAATGCTAAACTTTTTGGTTATCTTTGATCAGGTACATTCAGAATCATATTTGAAGAGTCTAAAGAGCAGTCCAAATGTTTCCATTATAATTGAGGTAATGCATAGAGCTTTGATTTGCTGTTAATGTTTCCTCCACGATTTGAGATGATGGTTTATATTAATTCTACTGAGCAATAGTATCCATGATGTAAGTTTGAGGTGAATGACTGAACATACTTGAAATGCTATGAAAGGGTAGTGTCTTGTGTGATGATGTTTAAAAGAAATCTGAATGAGTTTGGTCCTTATAAGATTGGTTTTATGGAACTCAGAAAGCAACAGGTTGCTTCTGATGTACTTTAATAATTCCAACCAATGATTAGGACTTGTATTCTCTGTTGACAACGCTCTTGACTGATTCAGAGTGCTGCAATTTGTAGGTCCCTCCTGTTGCACTATTTCCCAATTGTCTTGTGCAGAGGAAAGTTCTTTATCCTTTTCGCAAGCAGGTGAGTTGTCTTAAAAGTTTACCATCTCCTGACTCCTAATAATCTTCTTTTAGATAAGCTCATTTTTCATTTTTCTTCTTTTCTTCTCGGTTTAAAACTAACTGCAGGTGGGGGGAACTATATTGGCAGCTAAGCTTGCAAAAGAGCGAGGGTGGGCCATCAATGTTGGGGGAGGGTTCCATCACTGCTCTGCTGATGAAGGAGGTGGATTTTGTGCTTATGCAGATATTTCTCTTTGCATACATTATGCGTTTGTTCAACTAAATATATCAAGGTAATAATTAACTTCAGTTCAGAAAAATGGATGTTGCAGTTTTAAGTGGCATTTATATCTCAATTGACAGCTGCCTGCTCATGCATGGCCTTTTTACCGCTCATCATCTTCAAATACAGGGTCATGATAATTGATCTTGATGCACATCAAGGAAATGGTCATGAAAAGGACTTTTCCAGTGACAGTAGGTTGCTTTCATTTGATGGTGCTTTTATTATTATTTTTTTTCTTTTTTGGATTTTCAAATGATAGCATTTGTCCTATCAGATCGAGTTTACATACTGGATATGTTTAACCCTGGAATTTATCCACTGGTTAGTTGCCTATTCCTAGAATTAAGTGACCACTTCTTCTTCTACCTTTGCACTTATTTGTTGCTCTTTGTTATTAATTTGTAACTGGTATTATCAAAGCATTACTGATATCATTTGGTAAACATTCTGATTTTTTTTTTCTCCTCTCTCGTAAATTCTCTGTTAGGACTATGAGGCAAGACGTTATATTGATCAGAAGGTTGAAGTAGTGGTAAACATCAACATACTAGTTAGAAAAGTGAATACTAGCTGTTTTGTTGGCTTCTAAAATAATTTGTTTGCCTACGTTTCAACAGAGTGGGACAACAACAAATGAGTACTTAAAGAAATTAGATGAAGCACTTGAGGTATATATGTTTACAACTTTTTCTGTTAACGTGTTTCATCTCCTTTTATTTCCTAAATCATTTCAACATTATTGGAAAGAAGATTGTGGCTGTCTCTCCTTTAGGAAATCTTGAGCGACCACAGCAACACTAATATGCCATGTCTCAATAGCTTTTGTTGATATTGCCTTTAAGGTAGCTATTATGGAACCTTTAGGTTTTAATTTATTTAGGCTCTAATACAGTTTTTCTTTTCATTTTTCGCTTCTCATTTTCTGCCTGCCATGATTTGTTTATGTGCTACCCTGACATGCAAGCATTGACAAAATTGATGTTCAGCATCTTGTTTACCCACTAGATGCCAAAAGTGTAGGTGTTGAGAGTGGCCTATGCATTTTTCAGTATTTGTCTACCTCCAGTTTCATTCTTGTTGACTTGAGATTTTTTCATATTCCTTTCAGTTTTATACATTTACTTCATGCACTTGGTCTCATTTCATGGATTGACATTGGCAAGGTCTATAAACTGGATAACTGTTGTTAGCTGTACTGGGTTATATCAGAAATACCGCCAGCAATAGTTTATTAAAGTCTCCCCTGAAGCAATGCAACATTGATACTTTGTGATTTTGAATCAGGTTGCTGGTCGTATGTTTGATCCTGAGCTGGTGATATACAATGCTGGTACTGATATCCTGGAGGGAGATCCACTAGGCAGGTTAAAGGTAAAGTTGGGTGTCTGATACTTCTCCCTACTGTGCATTGAAACAAATGAAGTCTTTAGTTTGGGCTATGATCAGGCCTGATTAATGGCTAATCACAAAATGGTGTAGAAAAATCTTCCAGGCTAGGAACACTTGTTTGCACTTTTCCTAATTGAATAAAGGATACAATAGTCATAAAGGCAAGATAAATGTCATTTGTCAAATCAGCTAGCTATATTATTAGACAGTTTCTGCCAAATATTCTTAGTGACTAAATGATATATGTTGTTTTTGGAGTTGCTTCTGCAGATTAGTCCTGACGGGATAGCCACTAGAGATGAGAAGATCTTCAGATTTGCTCAATCAAGGAATATTCCCCTTGTTATGCTCACATCAGGTCCAATAACTTTTAAAAGTTTTGACACACTGGTCTGTTAGATTTCATGATTTTTTTTGTGAGTTTATGCATGCATTTCTCCACTGTATGCTTATGCTCCAGTGCATATGTGTGAGCTTGCTACAAATATTGAGGGAAACTGCTATTCTCAGCAAGAACCACCTTCTTATTATCATGTTCTGCTTTGTACTCTCATCCATTTTTTCAGCCAAAGTGTTAGACCTTTAGATGGGATAAATGATTGTACAAAAACATATGCATTAAATCAACATGCTCTCCTACTGTTTACAAATAGCTAAACAATTAACATGAGATCTGCTTTGCTGAGGCGTCTACTTTGAAGAAAGTATTATTAGCTCATTCCATTTTGCAGGGGGTTACATGAAGTCTAGTGCAAGAGTTATAGCAGATTCAGTTGAAAACCTTTCAAGAAAGGGCCTGATAAATATGGGGAGGTCACCTGTAGAGATATAACTGCAATTCAAGTGCCCTTCACCCTCTGTGCTTCCTTCATGGATCTTATGGATGCATGTACATCTGAAATGATGTCTTGATTTTCATGTTTTACACTACACAGTGATTGTATCCATTTGCATATATAAACATTTAACGAAGCAAAAGATAAAAACAAATGGTGTGGAGGGAGAACGTGTATACATATACATACATGCATAAATTTTAGTGGTCTAGGTTTCTTGTATATATACATACATCCTGGAATATATATATATATATAAGGAAAGTCATAGAAGTAATTGTATTAGTTGTGTATAAATGAATCAACTTTGAAGTTCACGGGTCTCGGTAAAATTTTATGGTTTCCAGATCTATTTAATCGAAATTATGATGTGAAATTAAGGATACGTTTGAGATTATTGAGATTGGACAGTTTTAGCTTAAAAGCTATAATATTAAAAGTGTTTGGTAAATATTAATTGTTATAGTTTGGAAATTATGTTGATATGATTTTTTATTTAAATGATGAAATATTTATTATATTTTTAATAATTTTAATAAAATTATATATATATAATAAACTTATTTATCATATAAGTAAAAAATTATATTAATATAATTTTTAAGTATAACAGTTAGTGTTTACTAAATGCTTTAGCGTCGTAACTTAAAAGTTATAGATATCCAATCTTAATCTCAGACATACATATAGCCTAACTCATTTTAATTTAGAGTGATTTTATGTATTTTGAATTTTTGGTGGATACTTATTATTTTGGTTATTTTTTGTAGAGTAATTTTATATATTTTAAATAATTATTTCAAATGATATTATATTTATCAATTAGTAGATAAAATAACATAATTAATTCACTTAAATTTTATAAATAATTATTAATTAATTAATAAATATCAAATTATTTGGATAGTTATTTAGGACCAAAAATTTATTATGTCTATCATTACTCTTTTTTGTAAGGGATAGTGGTAATTTCACCCTATAAGTTTTGTAGATGCACCCTACTTTCATAAAATTATTACACTAAGTTTAAATTATTTTTGAAAATTATAAATAAATAAGAAATTTAGAGTTTTAATCAGTTAAATTCATTTTTGTTTATTTTTAATTATAGTTGGCCACTAAAATTATTTTTACATAAATTTAAATTATTTGGAGAAAAATTTGGATGCAGGATTAATATCTCAATGACACATGATAAGAAAAGTTAACTAAAAAAAAAGTTGATTTGTTTGATTAGATGGCAGTATAGCTTATGAAGGAGTAAGAGATAAGCTTCTTGAAAAAAAGAGCTATTTCAATAAATATACTCAACGTAAAAGAGTAATATCAAGGCTCAGATTTTGATTGTTAGGACCGTGCTGTAAACAATATATGCTATCATAAGAGAAAAAAAAAAAATCTTTTTGTTGGTTAAGAATAAAGAGTTAATAAGAGTGAATATTTTTTAGTCAAGTAAGAAAGTGCCACATTAGTTGTCCTTTTGCTACTCCCTGAAAAATAATAGGTCCACAGGGATAAAACAAAAATAAAATTATAAAATAAAACTAATAATACTATTAAAACAATAGATAGAAATCTCAAAAGAGAGAGAAATTAGGAAAAAAATTATCCATATGATTCACATTTTATTTAATTTTGAATTTTGTTTCAAAAAAGAAACATGGAAATAGAAACAAAAGAGTTCCATACTATACAAATTTTAGGAATTTTCTTTTGAATAGTGTTAACAAAAAAGAAAAAACTACATTTCTGTTTTGTACTTCCTGAACTCTCACGAGTCACTTACTGTCAATGTCTACAGCCACCGCGTCAAGTTCGTCGCCAGTCCTCGACCGTTTGCCAGCCACCCATCTTTCATGTTGTTATTTGATTATAAAATTAAATTAATGCCATATTGTAAAATAAATTTTAATTTAAAAAAGAAATTAGTTTGTGCTTTTAATTATATATTTCTTTTTATTTATCTCACATGAGAGAAGTTAACCAATGAAAATTTGCTAGTTGTCTAAATTTATTAAATAATGCTCTTGCACACTTAATAAGTTCAATGATTTCTCTACAAATGATAATCAATTCATTATTTAAGAGACTTTTCTTCCTCATGCAGAAAAAGAACTCGTTTTCTTTTTTTTAAGAACAAGAACGCTATTATTAACGTTTCAAGATTCCTAGAACCTTGAGACTATTGTTTTATTGTCTAATATTTTACTTAAGAAGAGTATAACTCTATCTCTCTCTTTTTTCTCTATCTAATTTTATACACTTCTTTTCGTATCTAATTTTATAAGAGATTGTTTTATCTTATTCTCTCTCCACTTTTATATCTCCATAGAATATTTTGGCCACATTATCTCTCAAATAAGTTTTTCTTTTATTATTTTATTAAAAAACTCTCTAATCTTTTTAAGACCTATGTCTCCCTCATATTATTACTCATCATAAATAAACTTTAATGAGGTTTTGTTCATAATATAATGAAAATCATATAATATTTCACATACATAATAAATTAGAGATGATTACTCTTACGAATGTAGGTCAAAAGGCCGAATCATGTAAAATATTATGTGTTATTTATTATTTGTGCTTATTTTCTACTTATTATGATGGTTTTGATATCCAAATCGTATTCCTTATATGAGTTTGCTTGAGTTATACCACAAGCTCCAAATAAGATCTCTATAAATATATTTAATTTTGCTATAAGTATTCCCTGAGTTCCCTTAAGCTTTCCGTGTCAACTCTCTAAATTAACTCCACATTACTCTTCATATTATTTTAAACTCATAATACCTTAACCCACTTATCAAATTATAGCAATTCTCCTTCCAAATCATCACAGCTCACCTCTTAGATAACTTCAGTTATACCTCATACCCTAAATGTTAGAAAAACACGTCTATGCCCAAAATTAGTCTCATTCTCTCTCGTAAAATAATAAATTTATTTGTTTTGATCGGATTTGACCAAGATCTGGTGAGAATCACCACTTAATAGTTCGAATCAAATTTTAGCGAAAGTTCGATTAAAACAATTATGATTATTTTACCATTATAAAATAAAAGTATTTAATTACCTAAAAATTTATTTTAACTTCAACAATTTTTTAATATAAAATTAAATGTTTCTAAACGATGTATAATATTCAACAAAACTAACAAAATGACATATAGGATACTGAAAATTATTAAATTTGATTTAAACATGTTAGATTATAAAACATAAAACTAAATGCCTAAACTACTAGTTACAATAATACATATTTCTTAGGGTAATTTGATCATTTTATATTATAAGGGTTATATAGTTAAATTAAACTTATCTTTAAGCAATCTTAAATAGTTAATTTTGTTAATTTAATTTTTTTAAATTAAAATAAAGTAAATCTTTCATTAAAGGTAAAAATTATCTCCAATACATTATCTCAAGAATGGAAGGAAATGCAGAATATGCTTAAATACAATTATTGGGATAATCTAAGCTTTGAGCCTTGTTCATTGCGGGTTTTTTTTTTTCTTATCTTTAGTCGAAATGAAAAGCAATTTCACATATTAGGTCTCACGAGACATTTGATATATTTTTACAAGTATAGAGCTATGTAACTCAGATTTGTAAGATCAAATACAATACAATACTAAAAGGGAAGACACCATAATGCTTGCTACAACTACTAACATCTACTACTACAGCAATAACACAATACAAT
This sequence comes from Murraya koenigii, assembly GCA_025617385.1. Lineage (NCBI taxonomy): Eukaryota > Viridiplantae > Streptophyta > Magnoliopsida > Sapindales > Rutaceae > Murraya > Murraya koenigii. The sequence continues at coordinate 3,981,298 of CM046817.1, read as the reverse complement.
ATAATATAATAATATATCCACCGAATATGAACCAACATCTAGAGACATTATTAAAACAACATATTGTGAGGATAAAAAAAAACACGATAAGCTGTTTTCCAAGACAATTTATTGGATAACCTATAGAGGACCGGCCTAAGGCAATCGAAAACCTTAACGCACCACCATCAGAGAGTGAACCAAAGATTCCAACACCGGCGTACCTTCTTATTCTAACTAATTAGGCAGCACCATCAACAGTTGTCAAAAACACCTCTCAAAGCAGCAGAAACAACAGCCAGCAAACAAAAAAACAACAAAGAAAATAAAACTAGAAACACAAAAATAAAGGTACAATAAATAAATAAAACAAAAATAGAAACGTAAAAGCGTAGTACCGGCCGAGAGGGAGACGTCCTCCCCAATTGGAAACTACTAGTTTAGGCCGCTTGGGACACCGGCTCGAATTTTAATAAAATGGGTGATCCAATGACAGTGACCGAAAAGCGAGAAGAGATAGGCGAATCTAGAAGGTTTGAAGTCAGCGAACGCGTTAGTGATGGTGGCTTGTCCTTAAGCACAATGTTTCGATCGAAGAATCACAAACAAGAGTCAACGATGGTGCTTTGCAACATCGGCAATCAAAAACTAGAATGGCGATAAGCATTGGTCTAGAAACAAAGTAGTAACGGATAGATTAAAGTGGGTGGCATCTAAAGATGCGCAGTGGATGGTGTTGAAATGATGGTGGTGCACTGTAATGTTAAGTTTTTGGGTCATTCCACTACGATCTACGGCTACGTATAGTTAAAGACTGTTAAAACACCTAAGTTAGAAAAGAAAAGAGAAATTATAAGAATGATTTAATTAATTAAATTTTTAAATTTATTATTAAATTATAATATTTTAAAATAATGTGAACTTATTGTAGTTATCTTCAAAAAATAAGGTTGGGTTTATAAACATAGAAGCCACCTTTTTTATAATTTGTCATGAGAAAACAGAAAACAATCCACTGGTCCAGTAATATCATGGTATCGTCGTGAGGAGAATTTTATGTTTAAAGAAATGTCAAAAATACCCTAATCAACATAATTTTTTTCCCCTTAAAATCTAAGGTATTTTCCCTTAAAAGAAAAAGAAAAATCTTTTCGTAAATCTTGAAACAAGCATTGCCCTTTGATTACATCATCAGTTACATATGATTAAGTGATTAACTAAACTAAAACGACAGGGAGTTGACCGCAAACTCCGGTCATTTCATTTTCAATTTTCAATTTCAGTATCTATTTCTCTCTGCCGGGCGTCTCTCTTTCCTCCCATTTTCTGTCGCCCACTTGCGTTGCTTTGTTAGCATCGACACTCGCACACAGTCTCTCACACCGACAAACCAGACATTTCTTTCTTTCCTCCTCTTCGTTATCATTCACCACCAACTCCTCTAAACCTGCGTCGGGTTGCTTATATCGCCTATATTGCTTATATTGTCCCTGCAATGTTGGTGAGAAGATCACGGTCCTGCTCGTCTCAGCTCACACTCTTTTTGCTCTTCGTCTACTTCGCTTCGCTATCACTCCCTCTCGAACTCCCCTACTCGGATCGTCTCGACTATTTAAACGTCACCGTTTCGAACACTTCCGTTGCTAGACCTGGTACCTTTGCTGACATAATCGATCGCGCACTTGAGAAAGAGTTCACTGAGAATGAAGAAGCCGAAGGTGCTACTCTATCTTCAGTTTCTTCTCATTTGCTTCAATAACGAACTCGAATTTGGAAGTAAATCCTAGATTTAGGAATTGGCTTCGTTAATTCCAAAGCTTGAGGAGATTTAGTGAGTTCTGATTTGTTTGATATATCTTATTATGATATGATCTGTATTTTTAATATTAATTTTTGTTTCATATCCCCAGCTTTTTGGATGCTTCTTGTACCTAGTTTAGAACCTTCCATTGCATGAAATTTGATGAGAGATATACTGTTGATGCATGGTTAATTGCAATGAATTGTCAAGCTTCTTTTCTAACAATTATATTATATTTTATGCAATCTTGAGTTGTCGTTAACTTGCTTTTTCTGATTATAGCTGCACTTATTTATTTATTTATTTTTTTTGGGCAGCAACTGATGCCGGAAGCTTTAATAACAGTGTAGCCGAAAAGCAGGTTGGTGGAATCTTGCACTTTTCAGTATCGAAAAGCAATTTCTTTAAAGAACTTGAATTTTTACTGAATTGTGTAATTTGGGCTACTGTGAATCACTGAGAGAATGATATTGCTCAAATTTAATTGATTAAAATGGTTTAACCAGACTTTTTAATGTAGTGAAATGTATTGCAGACATTAAATCTATAAAATAGGTTCTGATTATGTTAGGAATTAAATGTAATACAGTCTACTTCTTATCAGTTTATACGATCTAATGAAATTGTTTAATATCAACATATTAATTTGTTATTTGCTTATTAATCTGGTAAGCCTTCATGTTAGGCTTAATTGACTCGAAAGCATGTCTTATTCTAAATCTTTTTCATTTTTCTTTCTCTGAATTCATTTATAACCTACTTTAGTGGGAGCATCTGCTGAATGTTATTCTTTACCCTTTTTTGGTTGATCAGGCAGTTTTAGAAACTGTAGCAAGAGTCAAGCCAAAGAAAAATGACACGAAAGAGGAAAAGTACTGCTTCTATCTAATAACTAGATTTACCTAATAACATGCTTTTGTCATTTAGCCTGATGAGCATCTATGATATGTTTTGCTCTAATGAACAAAACATTCCAAAATCCTTACACTCTTGCATCTTTCAATTTAGGTCGTTTAAACTTAATGATGTTTTCAATCTGGATAATGATAATGGAGCTGAAGAAACCCCGACATTGATTGATCGCAAGGTAGCATTTCTGCTTAATAAACTTCTATTTGATGTTATAATTACAAAGGCAGATGATTGTTGCTTTATTTTTTTCAGGATAATGTCTTTATTATATCTAATTTTAAATCAAAATATCCAGTGCTACAGCTAGATTTAAGGTGAACTTACTAATTTGTTTTAATTTTGGTTTAAATTGTTTGCCCTACTGAAGGAGTAAGGAGATCTAATTTCTACTTCTGTGCTACAGGCTTATATCAGACTTGGTGATCGTCATTGTGTTTGCAACTTGTGGTGGAATTGCATTTGCTTGTGCTGGACAGCCGGTCTGATTATATTGATATAAGCTTATTTTTAATGACAAACTTCAATGTTAGGATATGTTTGAAAGTCCCAGCATCCTGACTTTCTAAGAAATTGTTAACCATGCTAATATCTACAGGTGATTACTGGATATTTGCTAGCAGGATCTATTATTGGACCCAGAGGGTTTAACTTTGTCAGTGAAATGGTGCAAGTATGTTACTTGTTTTAGTTATAGTTTATCAGTTTTATCTTACATATAGATGTTCACTGAAAATAGTTTTGATTTTTTTGTTTGTAATTTTATTTCCCATAATATTACATAACTATGCTAGTATACTAGCGCATCACCTCATTGTTATTGGGAATCACCCGATAAAGATTTTGTCCTATTTCACATTCTTGACACTAAATTAGGAAAATTTAAGTGTGATTAGCAGTAGCTGAGAAATTGTGGGTTGATTTTCAGCTGTATTTCTTATTTTACTTTTATACAATACCTATATATTTGTTCTATTATTCAATAGCAAAAAACTCAATAACATTGTAGTCTCTAGATTCTCTGGCTGCCTATGTATCTCTCTCTCTTTCTGTTGACAACATTTAAGAGTTCTATTAATTTATTTTGTTTTGTTGTATTTTGGAGCTAAACTAAAATCCTAGATGGTTTTTTTAACTTCCTGTTGGGATGTTGTATTAATTAGAAATTATAGCAATATGTTTGTGTGATTGGCTGTTTTCTTTTTCTTTTTATTTTCTTTCAACACACCAATAGCAACTGAATTTACGCTCCATAACATCTTTTTGATTATTTGAGAAAATGCTTACTATCCCTTTTAATAGCGTGGAGTCTTATCCCTTTAAGATTTTGTGTTGATGGAAGAAACATTTTTATTTTGTGAGATAACTGACATGTGCAATATCTTTTCCACTTGGATTTATTTATATAGGTTGCAACAGTGGCTCAATTTGGTGTTATTTTTCTTCTTTTTGCTTTGGGCCTGGAGTTCTCCACTACAAAGGTAGGCTTATGTCACGTTCTTTTTACTTTTGCTTTTATTTTTATTGTCACATCTGTCTCATATGTTATTCTTCTTAATTGTAGCTTCGAGTAGTTCGAGCGGTTGCTGTCTTAGGTGGTCTGCTCCAAATTTGTTTATTCATGTTCCTTTGTGGAATAACAGCCTTGGTATGTAATGATGCTAACAAAACTTTTGTACAAGTTTTATAAACTGATATTTTCTCCTGTGAAACTACTCTTAAGCCTTACCTGAGTACATGCAATTTTATATTTGTAACTTCAGAAGCAACCGATAAGAAGTATTTTAATAACAAACAAGATGAAGAGAATAGAAATGGTAGTGTCCAACAAGGAAACGACAGAGAATTTTAACACTGATAATTTAGAATTCAACTATTAAGGCCTGATTCTTAAACCATGTTGCCAGCCTGACCAATGTTGAATAATCCTCTGGTCTCAATACCCTGTCGTCAGGTTCTGTTCTGGGTCGCGAATAAAAACTTGGTCTTGCATTTATCATATGCCCGAATGTGGAACTTAGTTGTTACATTAAATCTCAGACACTGGTCCAAAGATATGTACTTGTGCTATGGTGTTTTGAAATTTCAATTCTTTATCCTTGTTATCCATAAACCTCTTCGATGTCCATTCATGTGACAATGGTGCGATTTCTGTGTAAAATATTAAGGCCTCTCTTCTCATAACTGTTTTATGTCTTGTTTTCTTTCTTAAAGTTACTTTGTTACACAATCTTTCTCATTGTCAATGCTGCAGTTCTGATTGGATGCTGTTTGCAGTTATTTGGTGTAAAGCTTTCGGAGGGGATTTTTGTTGGTACATTTCTTTCAATGTCTTCAACGGCAGTGGTAAAACTTTACACACTTACACTCTAGTCACTATTCTGGATTTTTGTATTTGGTAGTGTAGTGTCTTAATGATTTTATGTTTTTTGGGCTGTAGGTGTTGAGGTTCCTGATGGAAAAGAATTCTACTAATGCTCTTCATGGCCAAGTCACCATTGGCACCCTTATTCTCCAGGTACTTCGTCCATGTTTGGTTGGAAGAAATGGTAGGAGAGGAAAAGAATGGAAAGGAAAGAGGAGGAGAGAAAATTAGTAAAAAAAGATGGTTAATTTCATTTTCATTGTTTGGTTGAGACATGAATTTTATCTTTCTCCTCTCATTTCTTTCCTCTCCTCTCCTCTCCTTATATTTCTTCAAACCAAACATGCCCTTAATTTATTTCCTTGCTTCTTTTTATTTATTTGAATTTGAAGGGTCACTCTTTAGCTTGAAAACTCTTTTGTTTGCCAGGACTGTGCTGTTGGCTTGCTGTTTGCATTGCTTCCAGTTCTGGGTGGAACTTCTGGTGTTTTACAAGGAATGAAATCCGTCACTAAGCTGTATGGTTCAAATTTTTGCAATATACCGTGTTGTTCTGACCTATTTCTCTTTGTTTGTTTGTCACTAATATTGGTTATTAACATTTATGGGTCCATCTCTCGTAATGTATCCATCTTCTATGTTGTATGACATTGGATTTTATAGGATTTGGATGCTTTGGCCTATTAAGAATGGAATATAAAGGCTCACAATTCCTTATTTTCCCATTTTGGGGTCCTTTGCCAGCTGTACTATACGTGCAGGCATCAAACTCTGTTATATAACTAGTCAATTCGTCTCTTGAGCAGGTTGGTAGTGTTGATCGCATTTTTGGGCATTCTGTCTATATTGTCTCGAACTTGTGTTCCTTGGCTTCTGAAACTGATGACAAGCCTATCATCACAGGTGTTTTCCTTTTCGCATGAAAAAAAAGAAAAAAAAATGAAGTAGAATGTCATATAACTTTTCTTTTTACTGTTTTTAATGTAAGTGTTTGTTAGTGATCCGTTAACTTTGATTTATCTAATGAATTCAATTTTGTTGATGCAGACCAATGAACTCTATCAGTTGGCTTCAGTTGCATTCTGCTTACTTGTTGCTTGGGTTTGTTATGCTTACTATTGTTTATTATATTCAGAAAATATTTGTTTTTATCTTGGCATGAATCTGTTTACCTTATTGTGCACCAATTTTCACTTGCCTGAAAGCAGTATCAGTTAAAAAAATAAAAAATATATAAGTAAAATAAAGAAGCTTCTTTATCTCCTTTGTCATCAGTTGCTTTTAGCATTTCAAAATAGAGCTTCTAGTAGATTTTATACCAGTGGAGCATTTACAAGTAGCATTTTTAAGAAAAAAAGGTAAAAAGGTTGGTCGTATGGTTGTCAATTATAGCTGTTAGCAAAATTGTATAATTACCCTGATTGCTTTTTTTTTTTTTTTTAACTTTTATGTTATGTTATGTGAGGAATGAAATAAAATTTGTTAAAATAAAATAAAAGACAATTTAATCTATTAAAATGCTCAACAACCTCTACTCCTAAAAGCCCAATATTTGAGTTTCTCCCAAGTCTTATTGGAGGCAAAGTATTTTTTTTTTTTTTTAAATCCTTCGAAGTTCTACTGCAGTTTCAACGACACAAGAGAATCTTGGAAAGCTCTTTTGGCCAGTAGACTAGTCATACCAAACAAACACTTTAGATGTATGAGCATCTCATTATAGATTCACTGGCTTAATGTAAATCTTTTGTATTTTTGCATTACAATGAACTAAAGTATTTCAGGGAAGCTGATGAGAAAGGGTGTCTGCAGCAGGTTGCTACACCCATCTGTGAATTAAAATATTTCTTCTCCAAATCATGTAAATGTCGTTTTATAGAACCTATGTGTGGGTGCAACAAAGACATGTGCATGGGTATTGGGACTGGATATAAATTGTTGCTCCAAAGTGTATAGCAACGTGAAAGGATTCTGGCATTAATTTAGGCTTGTAACATGAGTTCATTCAGATTGTTAGCTTAGTCTTACTGTTATCTAATTCTTTTTATGCTTTCAGTGTAGCGATAAGCTGGGCCTTAGTTTGGAACTGGGTTCTTTTGCTGCGGGAGTGATGATATCGACTACTGATCTTGCTCAACATACATTAGAACAGGTAAGGACAATTCTGTAAAGTATGCTCATTATTTTTATGCATGGAGTCTTGCAATGGTACTTTGTTGCCAATGTTGCTATGCTCCACGTGCATGCAAGTCTGTTGAAAGCACAACAGAAGTGGTCTTTTGGCGTTGTTAATTATCCAGGAATATTTGTAAGCTTGATGGGAACCTGACAGGAACTTGGTCCAAGCATAATGTTCTATTACTCATTACTGCTACAAACTATTGGGAACAAACACAATTTGGTTAGTTATCACTCATAGTGGTTTGTATGCTTGGACCTGGTTCTTTCTCACAAACAGTCTAATATCCCATTATTGCAATCTGTCTACCCTTAAATGAAAATTTGTGGTTCTTTCCTTGTCTCTGGTTTGCTCATATAAACTACTTTTAGTATATATTTAATGGCAAATCCTGTTTGTTCTATCAATTAATACTTAATATGTGGTCATAAGAGGAATATTAATGTTTCAGTTGTCAGTATATACCTAATCACAACATACTCTTAAGTTATGCCATATGGTTTTAGTCCAATTGTTTTTTTGTCATCAATTTGAGGCTTCTGACATAACATTTGATGAAATTCTCTCTTAATCCCCTGTGACCACACACTCGAAGCTTGTTATATGTGCAGATCGAACCTATCCGCAACATGTTTGCTGCGCTCTTCCTTGCCAGCATTGGGATGCTGATCCATGTTCATTTTCTTTGGAATCACATCGACATATTATTAGCATCTGTTATATTAGTGATTACCGTAAAGACTATTATAATCTTCACAGTTGTCAAGGGATTTGGTTACAACAACAAGACGTCAGTTCTTGTAAGATTTTCAAATGGTGGCTTTGTGTGTGGGTTTTTTCCCGCTTCAGTAACCTGTGTTATTGTACACGTGTAGGTTGGAATGTCTCTGGCTCAGATAGGGGAATTTGCTTTTGTTCTCCTCGGCCGTGCTTCTAGTCTTCATTTGGTTGAGGTCAGTATCGCTATTATTACAGTTAGTCACGGCATTGCTGAAGCAGAAAAATATATGTTGCTAAGACTTTCTCAATGTAAAATATAGTGGGACAACAGTGTATTTTAAACTATCTCTTGCTTCTAGTAGGATAGTTTGTGAAAATTATGAGCTACTGAAGAGCTGAACTTTTGTGAACATTTTCAGGGGAAACTGTATCTGCTTCTTCTTGGGACAACAGCTCTTAGCCTGGTATGACTGTCATCTCAATTATGTTTGGGAAATGTTGTTGCAAATTTCATCAATTGTATTCATGCCTGTGTGATATTTTCACTTTTTGGTTTTGCTTGCACCAATGAGTTAAATGTGATGGTCATCAATGTACAAATAAGTTATCAAAATTATAATGAATGTACTGCAAAGCACTTTCAACTATTTTATTATTGTTTTCCGAGGGTAATCAATTTCTTCTTCACCTCCTCAGAACTGGAAAAATTATTCAATAGATAACGAACACAAATCTCTACAGGTGACGACTCCTCTGCTTTTCAAGCTAATTCCTGGTGTGGTGCATCTTGGTGTGCTGTTACGGTGGTTCTCTCCTGACAGTTCCATTGAGGTAAATGCTGACCTGAATCAAAATTCGAGGCATTGTCTCACTATAGTTATATTTTCTCCTAAACTCTTGTCAGTTTAATCATTCTGATATCTTATGCTGGCTTGAATATGATTTTTGACTCCCAGAATGGTTTTAAAGGAGATAACCTTCGTTCAGAAAGTGGGAAGCAGCGTATTACTTTGATTCCCATATCGATACCCCTAGGACCCCATGATTGATGATAATGAACCCTGTATATGCAATGAAGAGGAAAATCACATGCCGCACAAACATTTCATACCCGAGCATCCACTGTACAAACAGCAGTCAATTGACTTTCTATTTTGTTTTCTTAGGCACTGTTGTTTTCTTGTGTTAACTGAAAAAAAAAAAAAAAAAAAAAGAACTGACCCTCAGAATCGGAAGATAAAGGAAGAGGTAATCTAATCCGTCCGTGCTAGCTGAATTTTCTACGACTTGGATAATCATTCTTTTCGAATGTGTAGCTTATTTTTTATTTTATATATTTTTTTAATTGTATCATAAATCCCAGCCTGTATTTCAGATTGATATTATCCTTATTAAGCGTAAGCAATATTTTCTTGAATTTTGGAAAAAAAAATTTCTTTGAAAATATGAATGTTTTGTTTGGTATTGAGTTATTATGTAAAAAAAAATTATAATTATAAAATAAAAATTTAAATATTTAATAAATATAATTTTTAAATAATAAAATTAATAAAGATATCGTAAGTTTTTATTACCAAAAGATAAGATGGGGTTAAGTTAGTATTTTTAAAATTATAGTAATAAGTGCTTATTAAAGTTTAAAAACTTTCGTATTATAGTTTTTAAGTTATGGTTATCTAATTTTAATGTCAAATAAGATTGAAATATATAATGGTCTAGATTTAGTCGGAAAGAGTGATTTTCTTAGGTTTTGATTTTAAATTTTATGGATTGATGAGTTAATAAAAATAAGTGAAAAAGAATTATAGAATCCCTTTCTCTTCCGTTCATTAGAACTTGGCAAATAGATATGCCATCACTTTCTTTTATCGGGTCTTCGTTGTTAGACAGGAGGTTATCGGGTCTTTGTTGTTGTACCAGCGTTTACTTGAGCAAATGTGTGATTGTTAGTTAATGAATAATAATAATTGTTGATGTTATTTTCTCGCGTTCCTTCAAACAGTGCTAAAATCTTCTGCTCGCGTCTAGCTCGAGCTCGAGCAGGACTGTCTACCAATTCCAGTTCCTCTGTCTTCCCTAGAGCGGAGTCTCTTGGATCTGCATCTACGTAAAACAAGGTCGGGGTCATTGGATGTTGTTCGGTGAAAACTCTCCGACGCTCAAGTCGATGTCGAGTTGTTCTTTGTGTATCCCTCTTAGTTAGAGGGACCGGAAGAATGGGAAGGATATTTTTGTCATTCCTTTTGGAATAATAGAATTTTCGGGGAATCAGTATGAAGAGAAACAAGGATCGGAAGAACCCGTGTCAATTTTCGGAACCCCTGCAATTTACCTGTTTGTTTCCTTTTATCCTTCATTTTTCCCACATTTTCTCTCCGAGATCATCCGTTCTCGCGTCGGTGGTGTCCGAGTCTCTCGGCAGTAGAGATTAGCGTAATATTCCCTGGGAATGCGCGGCTGTCTCCTTAACTTGGTTCACATGGCCAGATCATCATGTCGGACATGCGTGCAAGGAATAATGACACCGTGGGGGCATGTGCCGGCCATCGGCAACAGTACCACCACCATACCATGTGGGGCCCTGATCAGACATCGAAAGGTGTGCGGGATTTTGAGAAAACTAGTCGGACTGTCCTGATCCGGGTCTTACGTTCCATTTGTCCTATAATTGGCGTAGCCGGTTGTGCTCTAGAACTTGACTGCAGTGAGCAGAAAGGAGAGCTCGAGTCTCGATCAACCATCGAGCTCTTCGTCCTTGTCCGGCCTTGACCGGGCTCGATGACCTCGAGCGGGCAAGAGAGCTCGAGCTCGGACGGTCTTGAATTCCTCGACCTTGACCGAGCTTTGACGTCTAGTGAGATCGTCTTCGTGCCAGTGATCGGGACTTCTGCTCGAGTTGGGTTGACCTCGGGGTATTTTATTCGACTGGAAAGGCCTCGAGGAAACCTGTCCGATATTACCCAAACAATAATGATAATAATAATAATAATAATATTTATAATAACAACATAATGCATTATAAAACTTGAACACACAATAAATTCCGGGAGAAAAAGTTTGTCTTATTTTTATTATTATTATTTTTAAATACTAGGAGAAGTTCTTAATTTATTATGTGGTTTCACTTTCATGTTCCAGTGCTTCCACGGATCTAATAAACAGGGAGGATATTGAAGGTTATATAAAACAATAATACAAATTTTAACTGAACGAGGGATCGGAATAATTAATTGTAATAAGATATTAAGGGTACTGGAAGAATAGTCATAGTTCATTAGAAGGAATGTGATATAAAGTTGGAAACTGACTAATTACTTATGTTTTAAAGTCAAATCAAAGATTGATCGCAACATTGATTAATCAGGCGTCAAACTTTTTACTTGAGCACTTGAATTGTCTCTAACCACTGAGTGTAAGTTTAATCTTTGAACTATCATTTTGCTAAATCTTATGGAAATTTTGAAATTGATTAGGAAAACAATTCAGCAACTGCAATGTTTATTATGTTTGACCTAACCATTTGAAAACAATATTCTGATTAACAAGTACAGATAATGCCCTCTTTGCTTTGCTTAATGGTTTTGTGGAAATTTATGATTTATTACTCAGATGACGTCATGCTTGGCTCAAACAATCATCATTTGCAATGGTGAAGTACTAACACGCTTCAAGTTCTCGTAACATTCTTCTTATTCAATGCATAACTCTCATTAAAAAAAAAATGACATTATTACAATTTTAGTATTTCAAATGATATGTCACATCATTTTGGCATGTATTAAGTTGGTAGTAGATTATATATTAGTAATTTTAAAGTAAGAGAATTTAGGATAAATTAAAATATAATAAAAATATATATTATAATATAATGTATTATCTTTCGTAGTGTATTGAAATTTATTATTTTTTAAATCTTTTTTATTATCCCTAATTTCAATAAAATAAGAGATTCTCTTATTATAAATTTTTTTCATGTTATCTATTATTAATGCACTAATCTTGAATCACATGACATATTAATTACTTTTTCATTCAAGTTCTTCCTTCTAAATTCAGTAAACCAATCACAATCATTAGTGTTATTGATACTGGAGCACAGAATTTATGATAAATCCTTCATTCTTATCGGCAGACTCTTAAGTTAAGCATGTGAAATATTCTCGTGTTGTTGATGGACAGATCTTTCAAACTAATCTTATTATCAAAAATCAGTATAAATTCAATTCTTTTCTAATTGTATCTTTTGAATTAAGATCGTAGGTTTTGATCTTCCTGATAAAGATCTTCTCATTAGCTTTGATATCATTCATTTAATCAAAAGACTCTAGATAACCTTTAATTTTCAAAAAAAATTATGTCATACTTATTCACAAGCTGAATAAAATAATCAATAAGATTTTGATGAGTAGGGTGGTCTTTTGAAAAAAAGGAGAATGTCATCAATGCATAGCAGTGTATTATGAAGAATTGGTTAAAAAATATTTATCGTGGCTTTTTGGAACAAACTATATATCCGCAAAGTATCGTGAATACATATAATATTACTCTTTATGGTTGTATGTAATAGGGGCAAAAAAAAGTGGTAGCATAGTTGATGTTTGGTTCTCAAAGGAGGTTTCAAAAATTTAAGTATTATAATATGAAGAACATATTAATTACTGTTTCTAGACATAGGAAGTGGCTAATGATACAAGTAGAGTTAGTAAAATTTAATACTATTCATTTACCCAACAGGAATAAATAGGTTTTGGTCATGAAATTAACATGATTATTAAATATGTTTGATCTGAGTCAACATAATTTTTTCTTGTGTTAGGTTAGGTATTGATTTTATAACCCATTTACTAGGTTAATGACATAATTATTAAACAGTAAACCAAAACTAATTCATATTTACAAAATCTAAAATATACTTATGTGTTCAATTCTAAATTAATTTATAAAATTTTATCATCAAAACTCAAATATTAGACAAGATTATCTTTTTTAATGAATGATGAACACTTATATGGTGTTCCATTTTGTAAGATTATGGAGAGAATAGTATAATATTTCAATATACATAAATATTTTATAATATCAATATATAATATTATATAGAGATATAAATAATGCAATTTGTGACAAATAGGTGCGCAATGTTTAATGTAGATCGTGTTAAATAGGTTTAAGTGGGTTACTAAGTTAGGTCACTCATTTATTTTTCGCGTGAGATTTAGATTTTAATATTTTGATACTATTATTAAATAAATTACATTTGAGTTAACTTAAATTTAACACGATACAAAAATAATTAAATAGTCTGTTTTACTAACTCTAAATGCCAACACAAAAATGACACAGAAGCAACTTTAAATAAGTGTTGATTTACACACTTAATTAAAAACACAATAAAATAATTAAAATATAATTTTATATTATCTTAAATATATAAATGCAACACTAAATTTTTAAAAATTAAGAAGAAATCGGATTATAAAAGGATCCTAAAGTCAATAAATATTTTCGAGCTTATGGTTACTATTCAGATCTTATGAATTAAATCATATCAAACTAGCTTTTCAAATATTTCAACCATTACCGAAAATGACCTATCAGGAACATATATTGATATATGTTTGCTTAGCTAGCGAAGTGGACAAGTTTAAATTTTCCTACTAATCATTAATTAAAATTAAAGAGCAATATCTCATTATAAGCAAACTAAAGGACACCGAGATAATTAATTAGTTTAATTAAGATTGCTGCCCGATCCGTTTTGCCAAACTCTAGATGCAGCCTTGAGTTACGTATAAAAGTTTTGGGACATTAGTTATAGAGAAAATGATGTCTATACCCCAAAATTTTGGGAAATGGTCATGTAATTATTAAATTTTCAACTTTTCATTAAATGGCACCAAAATCTGCTTTAAACTATAATATTCTTAGTAGGTAGTAATTAAAAAAAATTGATTTTAATTTTTTTAATAAATATAAATATAACTTAAATAGTTTAATTTGTATAGTAGATTAATAATATAAGAATATTTTTAATAAATAAAATAATTTTAAATGTAAGTTATTATATTTATTTTATTAATGTATTTATATTTATTATAAATATTTTAAAATAAATCTTTGGTTTAAAGATTTTACAATTAATAAAATAGATGTCATGTACTAATAATATTACAATTACTTTATATAATATTGAAAATGATTTAAAATTTTATATAATTATTTCAACATTATGTTTCTATTTGTTCGAAATTTATTTTAATTTAATATAAGATTATAAAGTATTAAAATATTTTTTAAATATTAAAATTATTTTAAAATTCATATATTGTTACATTTATTTAATATTATATTTCTATTTACTATAAAATATTGGAGTCAATTTTTTTTTAAAATTAATAAAGACAAAGGATATTTTATTCAAAAAAAATGTCGTAATGACTCTTATTGAAAATATATGGGAAAAAATGTCTACATAATTATTTTTTGAAATTTTGAGAGTGTAGATATTATTTTTTCTTAATTATAATGCATAATTACATCTACAATCTTATCATAACTTATCTACATCATATAATATGATTATGAATTCAATTTTCTTTTTATTGAAATGCGTGCAGAAAGGCAATTGCATTGCAGGTGTCATGTGCTTGCTGGAGGTCGTTTCATCAGAAAATATAATCCAAGCACCTCTTTTTTTCTTTTTTTTTTCAAACTTATGTATTGTGTCAATTATTTGACAGTAATTAAATTAAACAGTGCTTCTCTCAAATGAAATGCAAGCCAGCAATAATACTTTAAACCAAAGCAACAAATGAACGAAGAGAAATCTATTGGCTAATTAACGGAGCACTAATCTGGATTCTGTTTGGCATGATGCAGATTACTAGTCACTAGACGAATAATTATCGTGCCTTTTGTTTTTCTTCTGTTAATGCACCAATTAGTTACTTTATTAATTTCTTTCACTTTGTTAGGCCATTTACATCAGCAGCTGCAACAACAGTTGGTTTTGTTTTTACAGTGGGCGTTTAATAAAAAAAAAAAAAGCATTTCATGGTATTATAGAAAGTAAAAGCTCGCATGATTCGCATGCATGAGGCAGAAAAATAGTTGGCCAGAACAAGTTCTAATAATAATTATTTATTTTATTCTATGATAAGAGTATTATCTCTGTAAATTTTGTTAACATAAACAGACGACAATATTAAGTGTTTATCTTTGTGAATTAGATAAAATGATTATAAAAGCAGCTTTAAATAGGTATTTATTTACTCACTCAATTAAAAACACAATATATATTTCAGTTCATCGTTGTTTTTGTGAGTTTTTTTATCTCTTTAGTATTAAGTAGAAAAATAATTAATATATAATTTTATATTATCTTAAATATGTACATGCAACACAAATTTTTATAAAATTAACAAGAACTCAAATTAAGAAAGGATTCTAATTATTCTAGCTCAAAAAATATTTTCGAGTTTATAGTTACTATTAAGATCTTATGAATTTAAGTCATGTCAAAAGAATTTTTCAATGTTAAACGATTTTCAACCATTACCGAAAATGACCTATCAGGAACATATATGTTCGCTTGGCTAGCGAAGTGGACAAGTTTAAATTTACCTACTAATCATTAATTAAAAATAAAGAGCAATATCTCATTATAAGCAAACTAAAGGACACCAAGGTAATTAATTGGTTTAATTAAGATTACTGCCCTCAAGATTCTCGCCCGTCGATGGAAATCTATAAATGGCTGAAATAATTAAGATGTCGACAGTGCATCTTAGCGACCACCATGTCTTCAGCTGCTTCACTAAAAGTTTTAATAGATTCAAGATCGAGAAAGACTGTAGATCTATCTAAAAGTATACTCTTTTATTGTTCTTATTTTTGTTACACATATATTTATTCTTATCTTATTAATCACACATATATAATTCAATAAACATATGTATAAATTCGAAATATATAAAATATTCTCCACACATTAGCTAGCTAGTAATTTAGTTAATACAATCATCCAAATTTGTATATATATTCATTTTTAATCCCCAAAGTTTCCTTAATTACATTGGTATTGCCAAATTAGAAAGATTATAATAGGTTAATGGCATTATTTATATTTATTAAATTTTGACGATGTAGCATAATTGTAGAACCATAATCTCCTTATAAAAACTAATATGGCATCACAATATTGATTGAATAAAATTATAAATTAATAAAACTAAATTATACGATTCATTTATTATCAAAATATTAGTATGTCACATCAATTATAAAAAATAGTTTACAATATATATAGTTCATCAATTTTTCTTTTTTTTGGGGCAAACCTCGGTGGGAAATTTATTTAAAATAGAAAGAATATATACTCTAAATGAGACACATA
This sequence comes from Murraya koenigii, assembly GCA_025617385.1. Taxonomy (NCBI): domain Eukaryota; kingdom Viridiplantae; phylum Streptophyta; class Magnoliopsida; order Sapindales; family Rutaceae; genus Murraya; species Murraya koenigii. The sequence continues at coordinate 3,964,953 of CM046817.1, read as the reverse complement.
ATGAGCCTTAACCCGAATCAAATTAAGATCAAAACCCTCCAAAACTAACAAGCATACAACTTAAATAAAATGTTGTCTAAGAAAATGAGCATGCATGCAAAAACATGATATACAATAATAATAAACAAAACTACATCAAACGATAATTAAGGACACCTAGAGTCGTAGGTGTGTAAAAAACTGATCAATGGAGTCTGTTGGCACGTCAGAAAATGGAAACTATTTACAGTAAATCGAATAAGACAGAAGCAGGAAGTGAGAAATTATCAATGACTTAGTTATCAAAGTTCATTACACCCACAGTCTCAACTAATTTGATTTCATAATCTTCTTAGAATTTATATATTTATAAGTAGCTTACCTCAATGGGAAATGAAAATCTTTCTCCTTTCTTAATCTATTACTTGTGTGACACAAGTCATTGGGTTAGAAAAATCCCAAAGAAAAACAATCATGAAGTGAAACTCTGCTGTATTATTCTTCATTGAAAATGTTAAACAGGAGGGTTTGTTGGGTTGTGACCAATGGCCAAGTAAAGTTTGTGTTATGTATATGTACAAGTTTGCGGTACATACAATATATTACTAAAGCTTTTTTATTTGCTGCCCCAACAGGCACACAGTGCTCATAGAAACAAGAAATATACTAGGAACGAGTTGCATGAGACTCATATTCAATTACAATAATTATTTATTTGTTAAGTGTGGATCGGATGGATATCACCTGTATTGCGCACATTTTTTAATTGGGAAAGACTAGACAACACATTGAATATTGCTACAACGTGGTGTCCCTTCTCTTGGTTAAGACTTTAATTTTTCCATTATAAGGTACGTAATTTAGTCTCTGAGGACCACCCTATTAATTTTGTCCCTCCATTGAAGTAGCTCTTGAGAAACATCATATAGACAATAGGTTATGTAAATATTACATAACAAGCAAAAGCATTAATGATACGTGATAACCATGTTGCATAGTTATGTAAACATTTCTTTTGGGTCCAGTCTCGTAAGCAAATCATATACACACACTATAGCAAATTTTCAACTAAAATGGTGTTGGTTGATCAACATCAACTTCAATTTTTCTTTTCTTACCCCATTTTCTAAGTCATCATTTGATCAGCTACCCACTTTCGCAACATTGGTGCCGCAACAACTCTTATCATGTCATATGTCTAAATATGTACGGCTCATAATCTAAACGTGCATGCACATAGATTAATTTGGCACCCCCGCATTTTCTTCACTAAGGAGGTAAGTTATTTTGTCCTATCAAAACAATACCTTGTATTTGCAGTAAAGAACATTCGATCACATCACATTTTCTTCAGTTTTCTAGATTCAGTTGCTTTTAAATTAGACACCCAAACGCGCTTTTCACACAAGTAATTATAACTGCACAACATATCAAGAACAGTGTTCTGCATTATAAGTACTTTTATGTAGTAACTATATATAAAAGACTAACTTCTGCTTGAAAATATATATGAGACCAATTCACAGGACGTTACCGATCGAATAATCAGCTGTATTAATTGTTTTCCTATGAATAGTTGTGATCAGGAATATGTTCAGGATGAGAGGAATAAATTACTGAAGGTCCCCGCATACTCACCTTAATTTAAATATATTATGTGCCCTTCAAGGGATAAGAATTTTATTTTATTTATTCACCCAATCAAAAACAGAGACCCACGCACATCATCATATATATATATATGCGCGCAGACACTAGACACCACTAACAATAAAAACCTCATTCAGTGATATTAATTTGTTTGGGTGGGAATGGGCAGGAAATGCTCACATTGTGGAAACACAGGCCACAATTCAAGAACTTGCAGATCTTATGATAACAATCCAAAAGGTGGCAGCTGCAGCACTAGTACTCTTGCGGGAGGGCTTAGGCTTTTTGGTGTTCAACTCGCTATATCTTCAAACTCATCATCATCATCTTCTTCTTCTCAGCTGCAGCCACCGAAAGAGAGTTTAAGCACGGATAGCTTTCCAGCTGTACCATCTTCGTCATCTCCAGCCTCTTCTTCATCGTCAACCTGCGTTACCATTAATATCGATCAACATTCTAACAAATTGTCCAATGGTTACATCTCTGACAGCCTCGTTGCAGCTACCCAGGACCGCAAAAAGGGTTTGTAATTGGACTGCAAATTAATTTAAATTTTCTCATTTTTTGTATATAATGCACGCTTTAGTTAGTTAATTAAGAAGCTTTCTTCGATTGATGAATTAATGTTCAGGAGTGCCGTGGACAGAAGAGGAGCACATGGTGTTTCTAATGGGACTAGAAAAGCTTGGCAGAGGTGACTGGAGAGGCATCTCCAAGAACTTTGTCACCACAAGAACTCCAACACAAGTAGCTAGTCATGCACAAAAATATTTTCTCAGACAAAAAAGCCTCTACAAAAGAAAACGCCGCCCCAGTCTCCTTGATGTAATGCCCTGGGCCTGGTTTTTATTACTATTGTTAAGCCATTACCTATCAGCTTAACCTTTTGGTCAAGCCGAACAAACTCTTTTGAGTGAAGTAGTTTATCTAACATTCTTTTCAACTTGTTGTAGCAGATGGGAAGGGATAAATTCTCAAATAAAGTGCCCCATAAATGTTGTTCTAAGCCAAGAGGACCTTCAAATTTTTGTGGGTTGTTATCGAAACCAACAAAGGCTAGTCCCAGTACTGGCATTTGTGATTCTTCATTGGCTTTAGCTTATAATTCTCTGCCTAAATGCTTCAATGATTCGTTCAACTTCCAGCCAGCAGCTTCTTTCAATTTAAAAATGCTGACAGCTGCAAGTGCATCACCGCCTAATTTGGAGCTTACACTGGCAGCTCCAACATCGTTGGATCAAAGGAAAGTATGTACTCGTGATCTTATGATCGAAGCTATTGGTGTAACATGAAAAATATCACGCCAGATAATGTGTGTGTGTGTGTGTGTGTGTGTATCATATATGTGTGTGTAATCAGTCCATCCCTATCCGAGCTCTCTTGATATTAATGTTGAATCAGAACGTTTAAATTGCAGGAAAACTCTAATTAATTGCATAATTAATGTACAATGATGGCTTTTTTACTAGTTATTACATGTTTTGCCCCTGTTGTTGTTGATATTATTGTTATTATTATTATTATTTTCCTTTCAATCCACCAATTACTTGCTGTATTAATTGCTTTCACTTTAGGTCATTCAAGACAGATTTTGTATTTATGGTGGGCGGTTAAAAATGACTCGGATTTTTTTAAATTTTAAAAAAATATTTTTAAAGATTAGTTAAGTTTGTATATTCATTGGAAAATTAGTTTAATTATCACAAATTTAACTAATCATTAAAAAATAATGAAGATTAGAAGAATAAAAAATTAAGAGAAAATTATTTTCTGATTAAAAAATTAACAAAAAAAAGGGCATACATGACATTCACAAAAATTGCAAATTAGATCAATTTACTTTTAAATGAACGGGTGGAAAGTAAAAGCATTATTAAAAATATAAACAAAGTGAAAACATCATGGAGGCTTTGTGTTTTTTACAGAAATCCATTAGCATCTCTGAGGCTGTCAATTAATTAAACTAATTTAACCATTATTGAAAATAATTAATTAAGAATTAGTGTGTTTTTATATGGAGTAATGCAATATATTTTAAATTTTTTATTATAAATGATGTGATATACATTAATTAGTTGATAGTTATTTACAAAATCAAAGTAAATTAATTATGTTATCTTACTAACTAATTGATGAATGTTATATTATTTAAAATAATTATTTAAAATATAAAATATAAAATATGTAATATTATTATTTTATATGATATATATATATTATACCGGGTATGGACAAGTTTAAGTTTTCCTTATTTATCATCAATAGTTTAAGAGCACCAACGGTCACTACAAGCAAACTAATCTTTCTGAGATAACTACTAATTTTTTAATAATTTAATTAATTAAAAGTTAGACTATTGGGATCCTTTTATTAATATTATAAAACACCGAGACTTTATTACAATTATAATTAAGGACAAAATAAATAAAATTAATACCAAATATATTTTTTCTTCTTTTCAATCTTTTTATCCTTTTTTTTTCCCTTGAAAGTTCAAAAAATCTTTCAGTTTGACCCAAAGGCATGAGGTTCTTCAGCTCAACAACTCTCGACAAGAACAAAAAACTAAAAAGAAAATTGAAAAATCTATAAATTTCATCCGTCCTATGTGAAGAGAAATACCAAAATTAAGAAGAAAAATATTAAAAAGTAACCTATTCAAAGCCATTATAGTGCTGCAATAAAAAAAAAAATAGTTAAATTAACCATCTGCAACAGCTCTTCAGGTTTTAGTAATTGGATAATTAAAAACAATATATATCTTGGTAACTTTCTATATCCAGCTAGTAGTCGGTGTTGTCCCCTCCTTGTGATCCAAGAAAATCTCGATTATCTTGTAAGTATTTTCCAACGATCTCAGCTGTATAAACATCATCTTCAAGCCTGGCATCATGAATAGCTGTGAGTGTGCAAGCACAAGGTCTCTTAATACCAGAGCTTTATTTTAGTGGCCCGACTATCTCGATTGAAATGAGTGTTTATGTAGAAAAAGGGGTATTTTTGGTAACAAACAAAGTATAATTGTAAAAGGGGTTTTAAGGGGATTTTGAGGGGGTGCCAATAGTTCTACTCATTAATTAACTAAGATGTGTGCCCTTGGATTCATGCCCATCAATGGAGATGATATCTATATATGGTTGAAATAATTAAGATGCCTATTAGACTTGACCAATCTGCATGTGTTATGGTTCACTGAGATTTAAAAATAATCGGATCATAAATCATTTCATGCCAGAGGGATATTCTGAGCTTACAACGACAAAAAAAAAGCTTGGGATAACTCTTAATTCTTGAGTTTGATTTTGAGTCTAAGATATGCTCACAGTATTAGAACTAAACTCAAATACGAAATGTCCATATTATATTATCAACTAACAAGGATAAGTTAAAAAGACTTGTAATTTAAAAAATATAATATTAAAGTGTTTGATAAATACTAATTACTGTAATTTAGAAATTAAATTGATTTGATTTTACACTTATATGATGAAGAATCTATTAAATATTTACTAATTTTGTAAAATTATTATTTAAAAATTATATTTATAATATATTATTAATTTTTATTTTATAATTAAATTTTTTTTCTACAACAACTTTGTAACTTAAAAACTTATATTATCTCAATACCAAATTGAGTGGTGCTATTCAACCTCCATTTTATTTCCCAAGACTCCACTTTCTTTTACACCATTTATTTTTTAAATTACCATTTTATCTTAAAAGACCCTGTTTTTCTTTTTGTCATCTATTTCGAGAATTTTCATTGTGTTGTATCATTTCTGCCTCTTTTTATTTTTTCCTTTTTTGTTAGAATTTTGCATCAACACTCTTAGATGCAAACTTATCATCTATTACTCAAAAAGAAAAATTAATAATATGTTATAGAGTAATATTATATGTCCCAAATAATTATCTTAAATGATGTGGCACTAATTAATTCGTTAAATAAATCAAAATGAATTAATTATATTCTCTTACCAATCAAATGTCATATCATTTAAGATAATTATTTAAGATAAAAAAAATTGATATGTATAATATTATTATATGTTATATAAGTGATTATGAGACAAAGACTCTTTTAGATAAATAAATTTTAAAGTTCTACTGTTAGTGTGAAGAAGAAAAAATTTTTTAAAAAAAAAAATAACTGCTCACCAATAATTGTATCCTCCACCAAATGAATGGAATATTCCAAAAATAAAAAATAAAGATTTAACTCTTGCAATATGCGATAAAAAGTATATGAGATAAAATGATGGAATAAAATATTATAATTTCATTTAATAATATATATTTAAAACAACCTCAACTCATGAGTTCATTGAACTAAGTTCATAGACCTTTATAAAGGGTCTTTATGTATATCAAGAGGATTTGTTTCTTTTTAAATGTTTGACAATAAATTTAATGTTACTTAGAGCTGTAGTTTTTTAGTCACAACTCCCAAATGAACCTTTAATCTCCACAGATCTAATCACAGCTAATTATACCCATAATCTCCACAAATTTAATTTTATGATCATCTCTTCAAGATTTATATATTGTTATTATATATACAAGTAGCTTACTTCTTTGGGAAATAATGGAACAACTTATCTTTTCTTAATCTACCACGACTTGGGTCACAACGGTACTCATCGGGTTTGGATAAAACCAAAACAAAAATATTCATTAAAATGTTTAAAACGCAGAATGTTTGCTGGAGCACTGAGAAATTTAGTGGTAGCTAGGAAAGGTGCAGGCGTCGTGCTGCCACCCACTTTAATTTTAGGACCAAGGACCAGGCAAGAGTTCAAGGTATGCGAGCCCGACTTATTAGAACTTATTACATGCTGCACCCACTTTAAACCATGCCAAGGTCCACAAGACAAGATGCTTAGAAAACGGCCCATATCGAATCTTCCTTCTATTTTCAATATTCTTTTTTGCGTCACTCTTGATATCAAAAAACCATACCGTCTGACATCTTTTTGTGAGAAAAATTAATTTAATTAAAAGCTTAAGTTGATAAGAATAAAGATTTTGACTTAAGATCATGGTTATTTTTAAACGATTTAAAAATAGAATGCGAATGATGATAATTTATAATAATTTTTTTAAAAAACTTATATTATTGGATAGTTTTAATGTAATCGGATCCTTAATTTAAACCCGTCTTTTCAATTAAATTTGGTTTGATTTGAGAGCTTGTAGATCAGCTCGTAACTGTTTGTAAAAGAAATTGAACTAGTGATTTATAGAATACATGGAAGAGAGAGAATTCAAAAACTTGTAATCCTCGTGGGCAGAAATTCTTGCTTAAGCTATTGGTTGAATTCCTGAACAAGCTACAGCGGCGGGTTAAAAATATTCAGAAATGCAATGCAACTTGCTCTGTGGACTGCGGTTCATCTGGCAGCTAGCCCAAAAAGAGCACAGATATTCATGATATTTAAAAATGAATGATGACAAAAGGTACCCAACTTTTGATTGGTAGGAATAAAGGCTGAGCCCCTCCGTAAAGTCCAAACATCATTTCAACCACTAAGCAATGCAGTTCAGCAGTGCTGCTCCAATACCATTCTTTCTTTTTAATTTCTCAGTGCTAAGAGACAACAAGCCAAGTAAAATCAGAAACCCTTTTTTCTTTTTATTTGTCTTTTTTCTCTCCCTCTCTGTTCGGCTTACTTCAAATTAATTTGTCGGCACTGATACCGCCATTTCATTTTTCGCTTCTCCTCATCCTTATTGGACCTTCCTATGACATTGTAATTAGGCCACATCACGACAGCGCGCAAGCGCGCGCGCGCGCGCACACACACAATCGGGTCACTTCCAATTCCCTCCCATTTCCAGTTCTTTTAATTATTTTATGTGAACTTTGTTTTATTAGCTTTATCGGTGGGTAGGCTCAAAGCAATGAATCTGTTTTTTGGGGAACAAATATTTCAAAGTGGCTTATAAGCTTTGCAACTATATTTGATATTATTTCCGTACGCAGCCATGCATGCAGAGCTGTATCATATCTGTCAACTACTCTCGTGTTCCTCGACTTTGTGTTGTGCAACAATTTTTATAGCTCCGGATTGGAATACACATCACCATTTTACTTCCTCACTACTTCAAACTTCAGCAGCTAACTCTAGAAAATTTGGAGGGAAAAAAAAAAAAGCGTCCAAAAATCAAAGCAACACTCTTTTGTAAACCCACCTCAGTTTACACACGTGTGTGAGAAGATCGTATCCAAGTCTTCTATGTGTATTTGGTTTGGCGGAGATATGTGGAGGCAGCTCTATCTAATCTTAATTCAAGTCCATATACCAAACTGCCTGATTATATTATTAAATTTTAAGCTTCCAATCAAGATCTTATATTATCTTAAAGTACGCATTTTTTTAATTTATCTTTTATTTTAATAATTAGAAGAGTAATGATATACATTTTAAATTTTTTATTTCAATGTGGTATTCATTAATTGGTTGAAAAGATAATATAATTAATTTATTTTAATTTTATAAATTAATTAATAAATATCATATTATTTGAGATAATTATTTAAAATAAAAAATTTAAAATATGTAGTAATATTATAATTAAAAAATTATTTATAATTTATATTACATAAATAATAAAAAGAAATTTTGGGAATCAGGTAGGGCCCGGAATCCTGCAAAGTGGAGCTATAGATCACGCGGGAGTTCGTTAGACTTCTCACATGATCCACGCATCTCCAGCTTGCCCTTTTCAAAGACTGCGACCACTCCCTCCCTCTTCGTTTATCTCTCTTTTCTTTTTCCTTTTTACCCCTAATCTTTTCCTACATTTCCATTTATGCCCCCTCCTTGTTTACTCGTCAAATTCTCCATTTTAGTGGGGGAATGGCGGTTCTTCAAATAATTTGTTCCCGAAGTTACTAAAACTACACTGTCTTTCATGTCCAATAAGGAATGAGAATCTCTGCTACTTTAAGTACTATACAGCTAACTTAATGATTAAATTAATAATTAGCTTGAAAAAATAAAATTTGTTGTCTCTCTTTCAAGTTTAATCGATGCCCTTGTCACCTTTCAATGAGCCAAATGCTAAGCATGTGAGACAAACACCAATATTCAATTAAGGCTAAAGACAAAAGCCTTTCCCTAAATAACCATGACTGGTCCACATCATAATTCTCGTAATTAAGAACTAATCAATCTTTTAAAACGAGAGGACAAAACCGGTACTTGAAAAAAAAAACTTGTTAATTAAAAATATTACATACCAATGCCAATGCCAATAGCAAGGCCAAAGTTAAAACCTAGTTCCCCCTCTGCTCTATCAAGTTCTCACAAGAAGCCCTAATACACTTATAGGATATTTTCATTTCTCTCTTATCTTCTCTTCTCTTCTCTTGCATGTGAATTTTAATTTGATACGTGCGTGCGTGATAACATTTTCATTGCTGCCGCTTACTAATGCTAATGGAGCCCGAAGAATACGCGGAGCTGAGGCCTGTCATCGAAAGATACCACAAGTTTGAACCAAAACCAAATACATGCGTTTCCCTAATAACACAGCGGATTGATGCACCAGCTGACGTTGTGTGGCCTTTTGTTCGAAGATTCGACAATCCCCAGAAGTACAAACACTTCATCAAAAGCTGTAACATGCAAGGCGATGGCGGCGTAGGCAGCATAAGAGAAGTGACGGTTGTATCGGGGCTTCCAGCATCAACAAGTACTGAGAGATTAGAGATTTTGGATGATGAAAAGCATGTATTAAGCTTTAGGGTTATGGGGGGTGAGCATAGGCTAAAAAACTATCGGTCTGTCACGTCGGTTAATGAGTTTCAGAAGGAAGGCAAAATTTACACTATTGTTATAGAGTCGTATGTAGTTGATATACCCGAAGGCAATACTGTGGAAGATACAAAGATGTTCGTGGACACTGTCGTGAAGCTCAATCTGCAAAAGCTTGGAGTTGTGTCAACGGCTTCCTTCCATGGACATGAGTGAATCAGTTAATTAATTAATTAATTAATTGCAACGATGATATCAAAGTTTGCTGTTGCTGTTGATGATGATGTTAGAGGAGGTGAGTAAGATTATTATCTTTGAAATCTTAGTTGTCAGTATGATATTAATTTGCAAGTTGTGTTTTATTATTTTTCAATTCGGTTTTAGACAAGCTGGAATTGGTTTGTATATTTTAGTTTATTTCAGTTATATTGTATCAGTATTTTTTTTTTTTTAACCTCAAATGACCATTTTCTCTTGAATAAACTGATTCAATAAGGGTGAAGCTATTCATATATATTGTTGACACGATAAATTAGCAAGCATGATTATATTGTATTCCATCGGCCATCCAAAGCCAAAATATAATGTACAGTTTGGATATATATGGTTTGTTATGATAAACATTATTAGCTCTCAGCAGAATCTTGAGATGATTGCTCTGTGCCAGTTGCAGATGCAGGTCAGCGACCCATCTAAATTTGCATTTTGCATACATAATGATTAATTTGTTCCTTCTGTGTGTGTGTGTGATTGATCTGTTCCCATATATATATATATATATATATATATATATATATATATATATATGTATGTGTGTGTAAAAATTCATTAATTTATATAATGTATTTTTATTATTTTATATTTTTATTTAACTAATAAATTAATATCAAATCAATTTTTATAAAATAAATTTATATAAAAAATTAGAATGACCCTATTATTTAATACAAAAAGCGTTGAAATTCTTTTAACATTGTTGAGCTACGAGAGTCTTTATTAAGAGCAACAAACTGATAGGCGATAGATCTTTGTGTGTAAGCGCGCGTGTGCGAATCACCAACCTCCATTGGTTTAATTATTACTTTGAATCCATGCAAATGAAGAAATTATAGAGAGGGAGACAAAAAAGGGCAAATTTACTGAGATAGCCACTTTCCTCTTACAAACATAGCCCCTATCAAAAATAAAAAACATAACCAGCTTAATGTCATTTGGGCACTTTTACCCTTAATAACCCAAGACACAATGGAAAAAGAAACTCCAGACTCCTCTAATCTCTCCCCACTGCCCCAATTCTCTCTTATCGCCCATAATCAAATCATCGCTCCTATCATCAGTCCATCACACAAATTGAAAGAAAGCCAGTCATCAAGTCTCGATTTTTTTTTTTTTTAGTTTTTATGTAGTGGGATTTGTCACTGTACTTATTATAAGTACGAGTTCGATTTTAAAAATAGAAAAGAAATTAAAAAGTTATATTTATACTCATCTATCCTCTTTCCTTTAAAAAAAAAAAAAAGTCTTTATTTTTTAGGATTAACAATAGATAAAAGGCCAGTTGTAAGTGTTGAGTTTGAAGAAAAAGATCCGTTAAGAAAATTGTGCAAACATATAACGCACGCTAGATGTTTGATAAAATACCACAAAAAAAAAAATTATTTAACTTTTGTTGCATTTCTTAGAGTTAAAAATATGCTAACAAATAATTGCAAGCACTTTATCAGTAACAAATTACTAAAAATGTGTTGGTTCTTTCTGGAGAGTAAAAGAGATGAAAACCAAAAATTTGGGCAACAGCCACATCGCCCAGGCGACGGTTCTTTGAATATTTCTTTTTAAACAAAAATGGTCCACGGACATTACAAATGAGCGTCATGGATTTTCTACTGAGTTCATTAAGATTTTGGTAGCTTGGACATGTACTAAGCATTTTGTCGAACATGTATGGCGCACTATCGAATACTAATAGATATGGGCTCACTTAAACTGAACATTTTTCCGTCATCATCAAAAAAATAACTACAAGTCAAATGGAGAATGAAATCGAGTTGAAAAATGACAAGAGAAAAGATGAATTGAATTTTGGGTGAGAAAATTTATGAGTGTGCGAGTGGTGAGGACTTATGTCCGCAGAGAAAATTTAGAATACATCAAAAGTCAACTAATATATATACAAATATACATTTAAGATTAATATAATCATTATTTATATGATAATTTTTTAAAATAAATTGTGTATATATATATATATATGAGAGTTCTTACGTTATAATTTAATATAACTCACTCGTTATATATAGACAGTACATATATGATAGGGCTTACATAAAGTATAAGAAGAATAAATTATATCAAATTATAATTTAGACAATTTATATATATATATATATATATACATATATTATAATATAATTTATTTATTATATTACTGTAGTAATGTATTCTAAAATTTTTGGAGAAAGTTCAGAATTAACAGAAGGTGTGAAGAAAAGAGTTCAGAAGTTAACGATTTTGTAAGCTGTGTTTGGTTGTTATTGTCAGGAAAAGTTTGAGTGTGGCCATTTTTGTAATTTAAAAAACAAAAGTGGTTATTTGGGTAAATTTTCCGACAATAAAAGAGCGAAAAATGGGGAATGTGATATTAGTACGTGGTAGGTGTAACAGACCAGCACAGGCGCAAGCACAACCCACAGCTAGGCTAGCTTTAATTGGTGTGGCTTCAAATGTCAACCCCTAATTCAACGGCAAGCACGTTTTTGAAGACAATTTTTTCTTTTTTTCTTTTTTTTGCCTTGGAAACTTGTGAGCTAACTTTGCGCCCATGTGACCTCCAAATCTTACTTTAGTCTTTACCGCTTCTTTACCCGCTTCCCTTATTAACTGCCAGATCTGCTCTTGATTTTTTTCGGCTTATTAATTGCTTTTTGTAGGGTTTTATTATTTTTCTTTTCTAGAATCGTATAGAGAGAGTCGTCTCACTTTTTGTACGTATGTTGCGTATACAATACACAATTCTCGACATGTAGATGTAAAGAAAACGAAAAATGTTAAAAGAAAATTAAAAGCTGAACAGAATTAACTACAAATACGATTGGGATTACCGTGTTAATTGATAACTTGGAGGTGAGATGCAGCCTTCGGATACGGATTCAACAACTTCTGTCGGTGTTACCTTTGGACTTTGGAATCCCGTATAATGAAAAAAAAAAAAAAGAATCAATAATGTTAATGTTCGTGGCAGAAAAGATTCTTTATTTTTAAATACTTATAAGTGTCGAAATAGATCGTATTTTTATTACGCTTAGTTTTCAAGCTATGCTCTCAACAAAATCCATAATTCATATAATTGTATTTGTATAAATTTAATTTATAAAACTTATTTTATATAAATTGATGTGATATAATTAAATTGATTAAATTTATTTTTATTATTTTATATTTTTATTTAACTAATAAATTTATGTCACATCAATTTGTGTAAAAATTTATAATTCTATCATTTTTTTTTAATGTTGACATTGTACTGTAAATTTTAAAAAATTGATAAATTGCTGAATTAGGCTCAAAATCAAGGTGTGAACAAAAATCTATGAAGGATGAAAAGTAATGAGCCATGGCTACAAGACCATTAGTTTATGAGGGCCCAAAACTGGAACTCAATGGGATCCATATGATGGGGCAGCCCAAAGCTTCAAAACAAATATAATAGGATTCGTGGCTATGTTTGGAAAATGATTTTATGTCAAAATAGTATAATTTTAGAATATTAATTTGTAAATTATTTCTCTGGAAGGTACTGTAAGCGATTATTTGATTCCCACAATAATCATAATAATACTACAGTAGAACTATATTAAATTAATTCTCAATAAATTGATAATCTCAATTAAATAATTTTTTTTCAATTCGGACTTGGAGGCAACGTGGTGAGTTAATAATTTAATAAATTTTGTAGATAATAATTTTTTAAAAAAATCTGTTTTTTCTTATAGTATCCAATTAATTAATAATTAACTAATTTAACATTTTACATATCATGTCTACGATTTTCTTTGTCGTACTACATATTGTTTTATGTTTCATCAATCATTATTACTCTCTCTACACCTTTCCGATGATAAGTCATTGTTATATTCTATGTAGTATGTTAAAAATTTTTTAACATATTGCCTTCAAAATTTTTTTTAATAATTACTATATAATCGTGACCCAACCATACTATATAGCTAAAGGATTATCAAGTGACTAAAAGTATATTTGGAATTAACATTGAGCAGCTTTAGCTTTTAATGTACAGTAAAAAATTGTTTAGTAAATACTAATTAATGTCGCTTAAAATATATATTAATATAATTTTTTATTTGTATGATAAAAATTTTATTATGTATTTAATAATTTTATCAAAATTATTGTTTAAAAATTATATTTACTATATATTATTAGCTTTTATTTTATAATTACAGTTTTTTTTTATAACAGCTGTAGATTTTAAGTTATAACATCTCAATTCCAAATATATTATAATTCATTTAATCAATATCAAATTATAATTTTATCATACTGTTTAACATATTACATTCTTTAATTATACTATCTCTATGCTTCAACAAAATTCTATAATGAATGTGAAATTATCTTTATAAATCAATAATTATTAATTTATCGATATATAAATATTCACTAAATTAAAACTTTTACATAATCTCAAGACTATCAATTTATCGAACTTCTATTGTATTTATTTCAATCAAATGTAAGGATATAAACAAACAAAATGGCAGAAATAATTTGGAAGTTTATAATAATTTAAAATAACAATTTTTTTTAATATTCGAATATTCAAGTATGGATGACATTATTTGAAGTTTGAACTATATTATTCTTCCTATAGGGGTGATATTTGACCCCCTCAATTTATTCATCGGACCTCACTTTTCAATTAATATTATTTATTCTAAAATTATCCTTATTGAAAAATAAAAATTATTATTGTTTTTCTCTCAAGTACTTAATAGATTAACCTTTCATTTCTCACATATTTTTAATTGATTCTCAATTTGAATCAAATATTAATTTCTAATCAATCATAATTAAATAAAATCTTAGATTCTCACACAAAATTAAACCCAATATCACCAATAACAACAAAATTTATTATTCGTTCATAAAATTCAATTATATCTAATATTAAAACTCATCGTATGTTAGTGGAGATGATAGATTGATTATGAACTTATTATTGATAAGGTGATGGAGGTGATGGTTTTACCCTTATACTAGAGAGAGAGAGAGAGAGAGAGAGAGGGAGGGAGGGGTAGAATAAGAATAAAATAAAATAATAATTTTTTGTTTAATAAGGATAATTTTGAAAAATAATAAGATAAATTGAAAATTAGGGATTGGTGACATAATTTGAGGAGATCAAATATTATTATGTTTCATCTTAACACCAATTTTCTTATAATACCCACTATCAAAATATCAATATTAGAGTTTTACTCTATAGAGTATCTTGAAACCAAATTTTTGTGTCTTCTTGGATAATTTTATCTAAAGGTTTTTTTTTTAAAAGATGATAATTAATTAGAATTTACGATAAGTGCAAAGATTTTGGGTTTAACTTACTTATGCTCTTTGATAATTTTGTCTAAAGTTATTTTTATAATACAAATTTTCATTTAAAGTATGGGTTAAAAAAAAGTTTAGTCATGTAAATAGTCTTACCCTTTTAATATTGTGATTACCCTAACACATGTTATTTCCGACAGCTGATAAAGTGAACCACATTTGTGGAGTCCTGGCTTATCAAGCCATTAGTTGAATTCAGCAGGCGGTTTGTGACTTTAATCATTTCATTTGGATATCAACTTTATAAGTGAATCAACATTGAAGTGATGACAGCTACTATCATGTCATGTACTTGGAAATAAATTGACCGTTACATCCGCATCTTCCACAAGTGGACCATAGTTTCAAATATATTTGATTGACAAAACTTTCAAAAGACACGAATTTTGATAGACTATATATATACATTGTCGAGCAAAATTTTTAAATTTGTGTTTATGCATAAGTGGTGATGAATAAGTGTGTGTGAAATAAGAAAATGAAAAAGGAAAAAACATTGATCAACGTAGTGGTAGAATAGCACAGCAACAATGAGCCCATATTTAGTGCAACCTTGGTATAAAAAAGACTTTGAGAAATTTTTTGAAGATGATCTTTAGATAGTTCAATCATGAGATTTTAATTTTATGATAAACTTTATATCTCAATATTTATTAAATATTCATAATGTTTTTTTTGTTATAAGAAGGTACAAAAAAAATTATAAATTTTTTAGTTTTATTTTAAAAGTTATAACTGATCATACATGACAAAATCATATATTATACTATATTGTCATTTGTTGCACATTATTATTATATATTACTTAATAATATATTGTACTGCGCTATAATATTATATATTATATAAAATTATTTTATATTATATTATACTATAATGTAAATATGAGTATTTTAATTTTTTTTTAACGTGATAAAGAACCTAATACAAATAAAAATTAATCAAAAGATCAAGACTCGTAACTAAAATTAAATAAAATTCTTAACTTCATAGTTTCATTAAAAACTTACCTCATATACAACTGGCAAACTAGACCTCTTTTCACAACAAAAAAGGAGAGAGAGATCAGATCATTAAGTTGTTTTGAAGATAAATTTTGTATTGGTGGTTTGCACCTTTTCACTAAATTTAAAATTTTTGAATTTAAGATTTGAACTCATTCTCCCATTACGGGAAGAATTTGACCCTTATTAAGCGAAGAATATGTATACAATAGGTGGGTGGCTATCATTATTTCTGATAAAAATTTTAATTTGATCGTATGTGCGTACGTTAGATGAGTCGTCTTTTATTAAAAATACCTTTATTTTTATTAAAGCGAAGGATAAACTTAAATTTATAATAAAATAAATTTTTTAATATATGTGTTATTTTTTATTAGTTTAGATTTCATTTTAACAAAAGAGGGCTTCCCCTTCAGGGATTTTACTCATCACAGATAAACCTACATGCATATGCATTTATATGACATCTGGAAACATCAATTCAACTTTGCCAAGACATCATGATCCAAGAACTGAAAAAGATAACCTGAAAGACATTGTATAATCATTACATTTACAGGTCTATAGCTTGAAGATGATTCAAGATTCATGGTGGTCTACATTGCAATTTGCACATGATATGATAAGTTCAAATTTCAAAAGCAGATGGAATTTGTAATTGCTTCAATAAATTTTTCAAAGATCTTGCTACTAGATTTTGTCGTCAGCTTTGGATTATGCCTGCATCATCATCATCATCATTTTTTTTAAAATTAAAAACATTAAAATTAAAAACAAGTACACTGCTAAAACTGTGTGGCTTTACTTTTTAGCAATGCCTTAAACCTTTAGTTTGTTGGATTCTGAAGTGAAAGCATATAAATTTCTTACTCTATTTAGTCCCTCTTCTTTCCCATCACTAGTCACTACACTAGCTTCTTGTCTTAAAACAGCTAATAAAAGCAACCCCAATATTTCTTTTTTTTTTTTTAAAAAAAAGAGAAAAATATGTTGCTGAAAAAAAATCCTGCCACGAACAGAAGTTTCAACAGAGAGAATCCACGTATTTTGATTGTGATGATTACAGTGAAGCAGCTGCAGCAGCAGCAGATATTAAGAAGAGATGGTGATGAGAGGAGGACAAATTACAAAGGAAATGGGCCCTCCAAAGCCTGCAACAGATACGAGTGCCACACTGCCACTGCACCAAAGAGTAATGTGTTTCCTTTCTCTTTCTTCTTCTTGTTTTTACTCTTTGTGTGTCAATGTTATGTTTGTGTGTGTGTGTGGTTCTTCTTTCTCTTTCTATCTAATTAAATGGGTCCATTTCATTCATCTCCACTTCACTGCTCAAGCATTTTTTGGCCTTTTTTTTCACACTCTCTTTCTTGCTTTTGTTTTCCAGACCCATTGGTGTTTTAAACTTTAACTTTGAATCTCAGTTTCTCGGGTTCTGTTCATGCAAAAGAAACTTTGCCCACTTCATGTATGAAAAAAGTGAGGATAATGCATTATGCATGAGGCCAGGGTAACTTTTTCACCTTGTTCTTTATGTTAAAGAGGAAACAAAAGTTCTGTGCTTCTGTTTCTTGGCTTTTGATTATACTCTTTTTGTGGAGAAAGTGAAACCCAATTATATCATGTGAAGTTTGTATTGTAATGGCTCTTTTTGGGGGTTCCCTGAGGAAGCTTTACATGTTATGTCAATCAAGCATATCAGAAAACAAAACAAAACAAAACAACTTTTCTTTGAGTGTTGCAAAGATTTCTCACGTCTTGTATGAGGAAATCGAATACGTATCTGCTTTAAAATTCTCCACCTTCTTTTATTTTGTTTTCTTCTAGGTTTGATGCATCAAACTGTGTTCTCAATGAACTTGTATCTTGGTAGGTGATAGATCTCTTTATTCTTCTGCTAATGAAACAAAGGTTGGTCACGTTTTCATGCTTTCATTTTGCTTGTTCCATTCACAATTCCACCAGTTCTGCTATGTCATCATATGATTTCGTAAACACTAAATTTGAATATTTTTTGATAAGAAACTCAAAAATGTTTGAAAGGTGAAGAATCATTACAACACTAAATATGAATCTTGAAGCTGTAATTGGTAATATGTTTACTCTTTTGTTGGTAGTTTCCTTTTAAATCAAGATGTTTTGGTATGAAGTGGAATCTTGTTTGTGTTTCAGTTTCTTTTCTCTCCAAGATTTATTATACTTCTATAAAACTATTTTTTGGTCTTTCTTGGCTATTTGCACTTTGTATCCATTCCTCTGCTTTCTTGAGTACTGTATCTGTGGTGAGGGCTTTAGAAAGCTTAGTTAATAGTTATTTTAGTTGATTGATGCTAATGCCTGTCTTAGATTATTGATAACGTTCATTGAAAATGGGTATTTTCAGATCCCATGTAGTAGAATCAGAGCATTGTCTTTTGAATTAAAGATGATGTTGAAACAGCTTGTTGTATGCATAATCTGACCCATCTAATTTCTCTTTTTACTGTAAAACCTTTCATCAAACTATCAGTTGTTTATTTTTTCAGTCAACACATTTTGAATTCTCCTAGATGATGAATGTGTCTGTATGTTCGAAAATGAGAGAAAGGGGAAGGATGAGAAAAACAATTGCTGTCCACTTGGGTAGAAATTAGAAAATAGAAAGTGGGGAGTGGGGAAGGAATCTATCAAATTCAGAATTATTAGATCCATTCATGGTTGTTATAAGTACCATTTCATTCACTTCCTTGGCCACTGTATTGATGTATCACTTTTCAGATATTTTATTGTTTTTTGTCATAAAAAATTGTGCTTATAAAGTATTTCTTAAGTTTTTCAGTTCAATATTTCTTGGAAGCAGATAATCAACGCATGAAGAGAGTGATCACAAAGCCAGAAAATTATCTGCACTGGCAACCAAATTAGTGCGCTCTATCTCTCCTGATATTTTGGTGAGTGAGGTTGGTGAAAGTGTCCACAATACTGCTTGTGGAGATCAACTGGATTAACATACCTTTAGAGCAAAGGAAACTTGAAGCTGTTTTGTGAATTTGTTTTTGCATCTCACCATCTAATGGAGAATGATATGTTCAATAATCCAGTTAATATATCCAGCCGAAATTCTGTTCTCATGGATGGAACCCCAAACTCACCGATCAGAACTAGTTCATTCAACTTTGATAACCAAAAGCACCTAGACCCGGCATTGGCTGGATTTCCATCATTTTCAGCATTGCAAGGAGAACCTATCAGTGATATCCACACTCATCTTAACATGACAAACAATTCCAGGGTTTTTGATTCTGATGCATTAGTTACATCATTTGGAAGGAATGGCATGAAAGATTTTTCAGTGGGTAGATCAGGTCCCATGGATAATGTTAACTTTCAAGAGCAGCTGGAGGATGGAACACTCATCTCTTCTACTTCATTTGCTACCCTTTTGGCTGCAAGAAGTGGCCTTCAAGAAAATCTAAACAACTTAGCAATTTCAGCACCTTCAATTTATCCTTTGGATGTTTTTAGAAATGACATTGCAAACGACTGCTCAAATGATTTGAATTCTTCTTTTGAAACCTCAGTAAGCTGTGGGTATGATGAAGTACTTGGAAATGTCAATCGTAAGTGGGTTTTTGACGAGTCTCATGCACCTCCAAAGTTTGACGTAAAAACTTCATTAAGAACAGGGTTTCAACCATATTCATCCATAGGAAGCCTGCATCCAAATGAGTGGATATCATCAAATGATGCAGATGTGACTGCCGATCATTATGGTTCCTCTAATTACAGTAATGAGCTCTCTTTAAGTCTTGCCACATCTCATACTGCTATCTCTGGTGGGAATAATGTCCCTGATCAGTGCTCTGAGGTAAGTTTTTCTGGTGCAACTCACCGTTGCTTGAATGCAACAAGATTGTGCTCAGAACAAGCTTCTTGCAGCAGTAAGGGGCTTTCTCTAAGTTTTGGTTCTCACGGACCAGCTCAATTCTTGCAATTTATATCAGGATCAACTTATCTCCATGCAATACAGGAAATACTTGCTCAAATTGCAAGCTACTCGCTAGAAAATCTAGATGACATGAGTTACTTAGGCGTGAGGAAGATTGGGGAAAATATACCACCATCTTCAAGTTTCATTACTGAGAAAGGGAGGCCGCCAATGAGCTCTGACGAATTTCCAAATGTTGATGGTTGCTTTGAGGTCCAAATGAATCCCTCGCAGCGGAGACAAGCAGTTGAAACTAAGAAAGCCCAATTGCTGGCTTTACTGCAAGTGGTATGTTGGATTACTTTTTGCTGTCTAAAGATATTAGCATAGCATTAGCATCTGTGATCAGCCTAGTTGTCTTGATCAAGCGAGCTGGGTGTTATTACCAATTTGGCTTGCTAGCTCTCTTATTTATCAATTTATTTAATCCCTTTTGGTGAGTTGGACAAGGCATTTTAGCACTTAATGACAGTTTGTTGGCAACTTCATTATGACACAGGTTGATGATCGATACAACCAATGCTTAGATGAGATCCACACAGTTGTATCTGCATTTCATGCTGCAACAGAGTTGGACCCACAGGTGCATACTCGTTTTGCCCTTCACACTATCTCTTTCTTATATAAAAACTTGAGAGAGAGAATCAGCAACCAAATCCTTGCAATGGGGAAGGACATGGTCATGGTAGATTCTTTCATCAAGGAGCAATGGGCTCTCCAACAGCTAAAGAAAAAAGAACACCAAATATGGAGACCCCAGAGAGGGTTGCCTGAAAAGTCTGTTTCAGTTTTGCGGGCTTGGATGTTTCAGAACTTTCTTCATCCGTACGCTCTTTTACTCAATGATTACTTGTACATTTGTGCATTTATAAGTTTATGGCTAGCAATGTTTGATGAACTCAACCTATATGCAGATGTGTTGGAATTTGGAAGATCTCACGTGTTTGATGAATTTCAGGTACCCTAAAGATGCAGAGAAGCATTTACTTGCCATGAAAAGTGGATTGACACGAACCCAGGTACTAGCATATAATGTCTTTGGTAAATTTAAATTTAAGGAAAACCTTGTGCAATCTCATTTAGGAAAACATGAAACATATTTTTGAGCAACAACTAAAAGTGACTTTGCTAGTTGTCTCGTTTCTTCTAAGAAATTTAGGTACACTCATAATAATGAATACTTTTCTTTCAAATTCAATTGTACTAGGTATCAAATTGGTTCATAAATGCCCGTGTTCGACTATGGAAACCAATGATAGAAGAAATGTACAGAGAAGTCAACAGGAGAAAGGCTCAGCGAAGCAAGGAAGGAATTCACAGCAGTTGCAGAAGCCAGATAAGCATATCAACAACCAAAGATTTAATATGAATTGAAGCTCAAAATATAAAAGATGGGAGTTGAGACCAAGCATATCGTTCTCTTTCAATAAGAAATCCACATATTCATAATATGGTAATCACTGTACATAATGTCCCATACTTTTCCTTTTGAAGCAGAAGGGGCAAATTTGTCAGTAATTAATTTCTGTCCAGCTTGATATGAATTTTCCACTAAAATCAAGATTTCTTAGTCAAATTGCAAGGAATTATGTTGCCTCATTGAAAGTGCCCGTCTATTGGCCTCCAAAGTTCTCTTAAAACCCCTATTCTAATACACTTACATTTAAGTATAATATAGATAAGACAAATCCCACTTATCCCACTTATCGTTTTCTTTCTCTTCAATTTATAATTTACATGTATTACCAAAATTCAAAGACGCCATCTAGACACCATCTCGTAATACTTGGAACATCTTCTATCAAGTAATTAAACTCACATATAATTAATAACTTAAAATCTATACCCTGGTTGAATCATTTCCTGCAACTTGAAAATAAAATAATAAAACTCAATTCTACTTTTCGCCTTGAATCAATGGATTAAACATACTCCAATTGAACAAATGAACAAATTGTAGATGATCATATTAGAACCTAAAGGAAACTAAATTCTTAAAACCCTAATCTTGAGACGTCACAAAGGTTGATCACGCTCTTGATGAGTCAAATTTATGCATTTAATCAACAACACAAGAAGGCAAAGCAAAGCTTTTATGAATAATCCAAAAATATAATCTTTTCTCCTCTTTTGAAAATAATAAGCCACTGTCTTTATTAAAAAAACTCTAAAAAAAAATTTTAATTAATTAAAACAACTTAAGCTTAATTAAATTCCAAATAGGCCTAATAAATCTTAACTAAAAGACTATAACTAATGACAATTAAAGCATAAAAACCAGTAATTAAATAACAACGAACATAAATTCCTAATTAACCCATGCATCCATCATGCTCGTCCAGATCCATGCCTTGCACAAAAAGATAATTGGCTATCCTTGTTAAAGCTTTAGAATACTCTTCTAGCTCAGCCTCTTTGCAATGCAATTCCACAATCAAGCCTTGTAAAGTCTCTTTCATCCTCATTGTTCTTGTCCTAGTTAATGGACTGCCAATTCCTTGCAAAAGGTCTTGGGAATATTAACTTGAGTTATTTGGTTAGCACCTTAATTTCCATTATCCCCCCCTTTCCAAAAGAATTCGTCCTTTAATCATCGACGTCAAAAAAAGATAAATCAGTAACATTAAAAGTTGTACTAACATAACCATAGTTACTTGGCAAATCTATCTTCTAGGCATTATCATTGATTCACTCTAAGACTTGAAAAAGGTCCATCTCTTCTAGGCTGCAATTTTGATTTCCTTTGTGTAGGAAACCTCTCCTTACTCATATGCACTCAAACCCAATCTCTGGGTTAGAAAGCAACCTTCAAACATTTATTATTGGTTTACTTAGCATATTGCTCATTCTTCCTATCAATATTGACTATAACTCTGACATGTAAATTCTTTACAAAATCTGTTTTTTTTTTTTTTTTACCATTAAGATTAGCATGCTCGTTAGTAGGTAAGGGTAAAATATCAACATGTGTTAAAAGATTAAAGCCATAAACAATTTCAAAAAGAGAAAATGACTAATTATAATGAATAGTCCTATTATATGCAAACTTAATACGTAGCAAACACTTCTCCCACTGCCTTAAATTCTTTTGAATGATAGTGTGCAACAAAGTAGTGAGTGTCTTATTAACTACTTCAGTTTGACCGTCTGTGTGGAGAATAGGGATAGTAAAAAAATTCGGCCATGATTTTGACTCGATTAACTTGGCCAGTATATTTCAGGCTTTGGCCCGAATTTAAGGCCAAAATTTTGGCTTGAGCTTATACATATAAAGTCCATTTAAATTCAAGCCAGGGTTCGGGCCTTTTATAACTTGGTCCAGTCCGACTTGACCTTGACTTAAAAAAAAAAAATTAAACGTACGCCTACAAGTATTATAATAATTTTATTTTTTCCTTCATGTTGGATTGTGAATTGTCATTATTAAACAAATGAACTTATTGTTTAAATTGTATAATAGAATTATGTGTTTTTATTTGTTTGTTAAATTAATGAACTCTTTAATTAGATTGTTGAATTAAATTGTGTTTTTATTTGAATTGAATCTAATTTTTGTTTATGTTTAGTTATTTATATAATTTGTAGTAGAGATATTGATTAAAATAATTTTTATGTTTATGTTATTTTAAAGAAGTTTTAAAGTTTTTAAATATTAATATATTGCTAGATTTAAATTGAAATTGTTTAAATATTAAAAAAAAATTTATAAGACTCAAGCCCTATGTTTGTATTGTCGGGCTCAGGCTCGGGTTTGGCCGGGTCCTGCCTCTGCCCATTGTCATCCCTAGTGAGGACGTGCAATAGTAGAAAATAAAAGTTTAGTCCCTAATTTATTCCATAAAGTACGGCAAAAATGACTTAGGAATTTAACATCTCTATCACTAACAATTGTTTTAGGCAATCCATGCTGTATACAACTCATACGGTTTCACTTTAGATTTTGCTTACTTACATGTAATGCACTTATCACAAACAAATTGCACATCATGCTTCATATTAACCCAATAAAAATGCTCACATAATATATCTAAAGACTTTAGAATACCAAAGTGACTCCCCCATAACTTTCCTTTAGGGGTGGGCATTTGACCCGACCCGACCCGATCCGATCCGAAAAATTCGGGTTCGAATCAGATTAAGATGAAGCTTTTAATCTGATCGGGTTAAATTTGCCCAACCCGATCAAATCAAACCCAATCCGATCCAAAAATTTCAAACGAAAAAACTCACATACATAAAATACCTAATCCGATTCGATTCGATTACATGTTCGGATTAAATTCGGGTTAAATTATAGTTGAATTTCTCCCAACCCGATTAATCTGAAATCCGATCGGGTCGACCCAAAACCCAATTTGCCCACTCCTACTTTCCTTAATAAGCAATTCACGAATAGAGCAAATAGGCACACATAATTTATCTTTCTTGAATAGAAATCCTTTATGCCTGTAAAAATCACTAGAAGTATACTTATCACATGCATTCCATACTTGGCTGAAATCAAAATCATTATCATACAAACCCTTAAACAAATCAAAACCAAGAAATTTAGTTTGTAAAGAAGTAAGTAATGCGTACCTTCTATACAATGCATCAGCCACAACGTTTTTCTTTCCATGTTTGTACTTGATTACCTAAGGAAGCATTTTTATGAACTCTAACCACTTAGCATGTCTTTTATTAAGCTTACCTTGGGTCTTCAAGAACTTTAAGCTTTCATAATCATAATGAATTATGAATTCCCTTGCCTATAGGTAATGCTGTCATATTTGAAGAGTTCTCACTAATGCATAAAGTTCTTTGTCCTAAGTAGGATAATTCAATAGTGCCCCACTTAACTTTTCACTAAAATAAGCAATTGGTTTTCGAAATAGCCCCTATTCCAATCTCAGATGCATCATATTCTATCTCAAAAACTTTATCAAAGTTAAGCAAACACAACAAAGGTGCATTAGATAGATTATTTTTCAAAGTTTGAAAAGCTCAATTATGTGCATCAATCCATTTAAAAACAACATTTTAACAAGTTCATTCAAAGGTGCAGTAATAGAGCTAAAATCTTTAACAAACTTTTGATAAAAACTTACTAAACCATGAAAACTTCTTACCTCGTTCACATTATTAGGGGTAGGCTAGTCCCTTATTGCCTTTATCTTTTCTTTATCAACTCTAATACCTTGCGAACTAACAACATATCCAAGAAACACAACAGATTTCATGCAAAACATACACTTTTTAAGATTAGTATACAATTGGTGCTCTTTCAAGACACTAAAAATAACATGCAAGTGTTTCACACGTTTATCTATATTATTGCTATAAACTAAAATATCATTAAAATAAACTACCATAAATTTTCCCATGAAAGTTCGCAAGACATGATTCATGAATCTTATAAATGTACTAAGTGCATTAGTTAAACCGAAAGCATTACTAATCACTTATATAATCTATATTTAGTTTTAAATGCAGTTTTCCATTTATGTCCCTCTTTCATGTGAATTTGATAATAGCCATTCTTTAAATCAATTTTAGAAAACAAATGAGAGCCATGTAATTCATCAAACATATCATCTAATTTAAAGATATGATGTATATACTTTACCGTTATTTTGTTAATGGCTCGGCAATCCACACACATATATCATGTTATATCTTTCCTTGCGACTAAGATGACAGGAACCGAATATGGGCCTTTACAAAATCCTTTTGCAATAATTCATCCACTTGCCTTTGTATCCCCTTCGTTTCTTCAAGGTTAGCTCTATAAGTAGGTCGATTTAGTATGGCAAAACCGAGTATAAAATCTATTTGATGCTTAATCTCTCTTAAAGAAAGTAATCCATGGGGAATCTCCTCAGGAAATAGGTCCTTAAACTCTTACAATAAAGACACAACAACACCAGGTAAAGAATAGTTAAGGTCATCAATAGAAAAATAAACATCCTTGTACATGAGTACAAATACTTACTGCCTTGCCATAATTGCACTTTTAACCTCTTGTTTTTTAGTAAATACACTCATTCGTTTACTTTTTCTCCTTTTTGCTCATTTTACTATTCCTTTTGTTCACTTTTCTCTCTATTTTTCCACTTGACCTCGCTCACTCTTTTGTTATTTTTCTCTTCCTCACACTTTTGTTTCTCTCAACTTGCACTCTCTTGCTATCCTAATATAGTCTTCATAGGCTTGCAAAGGTTTAAGAGGGACTAATACAACTTTTCGATTGTTCATTACAAAAGAGTAACAATTTTTATACCCATCATGCAAAACCTTCCCATCAAATTGCCATGATCGGCCAAGCAATATGTGACAAGCATGCATCGGTACCACATCACAAAGAATCTCATCCTCATACTTGCTAATTGAAAAAGAAACTCGAACTTATTTGTTTACTTTCACTTCTCCACATCCATTCATCCATTGTAGTTTGTACAGTTTAGAATGCTTCATGGTATGTAAATCCAATTTTTCTAACAACAAAGTATTAGCAACATTAGTATAACTCCTACTATCAATAATCAACGTACATACTTTATCCTTCGCATGGCATCTTGTGTGAAGAATATGTTCACATTGCTCCTCATCTTCATCATTTTTAGGCTGTATACTTAAGGCTCTTTTTGTAATAAGTAAATCACCATGCACCAATTCTTCCACTTCAACATTAGAACAATCCTCCAAAGGTGCCATCTAACATCACTTGAGCTAGCACTTTCAATTTCTCCATTCGCTCGTACAACCATAACCTTTTTGTTTGGGCATTGAGAAACAATACACCCAAATCATTGACATCTAAACTACTTAATATCACGTGTCTTAGAAGGATTTTTATTGTCAATTTTACTTTTAGGAACAACGTCTGAATTTTTTGACTTTGTTTCATCTTTTGTTCTTAAGGTAGCTTGGTTGTCCTTCTAAGTTAAATTTCATGAAGATCTAGAAGGCGAACAAGATCTAAACTCCTTAGATTTTATTTGCTTATCCACTTTGTCTACAATCTCCTTGTTCAATCCACCAATGAATTTAGCCATTGTTGCTTCTCAATCTTCCTCTATGTTTGCTTTAATCATGACGATCTCCATCTCTTTATAATAATCTTCTACACTTCTGGAACCTTGAATAAACCCTTGCAACTTCCTATACAAATCTTTAATAACAATGGCTAGGTATAAATCTCTTGTGCATTACCAACTTCATCTCCTATCATGACCGAATAAGGCTTTCTCCATTCCTACGCTTATTGATCACCAATTAATCCCACCATATGCTTGCATAATTTGTGAACTCTACGACTGCTAGCTTTACTTTATTCTCCTCGTAGTAATTATGGCAATAAAATACATGCTCAGCTTTTATTTCCCACTCCAAATATAGCTCAGGATTATTTTTTTCTTGAAAGGTCAGAATTTTCTTGTCTCATTTACAACTTGTTTTCTCCAATTTAGAATTCACATTTTTTTTTCATTGAACTCATGTCTTCTATAGGATTTATATCTAAAATTGGATTCCAATTCATTTAATATTGTATTTAGTAATTTAAATTGGTCATTAACGGCCTTGATGAACAATCTCATATCGACTCTTTGTGGTTGTCCTTTTTCAATACTCATGTTTTCAGCCTACAAAATAAATAAATAAAAATTGTTGTTGCTCACACAATCTCTTACGTGTTTACACTCAAGTCAAATTGTTATCACTTGTGCTTCACACTATTTTGGCTTTTTTTTTTTTATGATGATATTTCTTGCCTTTTACCACTCAAGCCAGCTTTCTTTATGTTCTTAACATAATAAAAATAATAATTCAAAAAATCTCAAAGAGCAATTGGTCAGATGGTGACAATCTCAAGAATTAGAACTTTAAAACTTAGTTAAGGCAAACGGTGAAAGAAAGCAAAGGAAAAAAAAAAAAACAAGGAAGATAACTTCAAAAGGAAGAAAAAGACATATGAAAGAAATCAATAGAATACAACCAATTGATAAACAAAGCAAAAAGACACCAAAAACAGCTTTGTAGAATTAGCTACAATAATTAAAAAAAAACATAAATTAGAAATTAACTTTATTCAAGCAACTTAAAAAACCAAGAAAGAGAGACAATAATCTTAATTGTCTCCAAATTCTTTAGATAACAACTATATATATAGATATATTTATATTAACCTAGAACGAGTAGAGCAGCGACCTTTACACACACACACCAAATACACAAAAGCATAATGGAATTGAATCTATCTAAACAAAACATAAAGGATGAATTCAATGAAAACCTATGAAAGAAAATAGAAGAAAAGCACAATATCAAGAAATGTAAACAAAGAGATATAATGATGAATAACTTGTTTCTAGAAATTAAAGCTTTGATACCAATTTGATATGGACCCTTAAGGCAACTAGCCCTAGGAACCTTAGAATTAATGGATTAGAAACACTCCAATTTGTTAGGAGCAAATTGTAGATTATCAAATTAGAACCTGAAGGAAACTAAGTCATTAAAATCTTAATATTGAGATGCCACGTAGATTGATCACTCTCTTAATAAGTTAAATTCATGCATTCAATCAAGAACACATGAAGGCAAAGCAAAGCTTTTCTAAATAATAAAAAAATATCACCCTTTCTCTTCTTTTAAAAATAATAAGCCACTGTCTTTATAAAAAAGAAAAAGAAAAAACTTAAAAGAAAATCCTAGTTAATTAAAACGACTTAGGTTTAATTAAATTTGAAATAGGCCTAATTAATCTTAACTAAAAGACTATAACTAATGACAATTAAAACATAAAAGCCCATAATTAAATAACAACGAAATTAAATTCCTAATTAACCCATGCATCCATCATGCTCGTGCAGATCTATGCCTTGCGTAAAAAGATAATTGACTATCCTTGTTGAAGCTTTGGAATACTCTTCTAGCTCAGCCTTTTTGCAATGCAATTCCACAATCAAGCCTTGTAAAGCCTCTTTCATCCTCTTTGTCATTACTCTAGTCAATGGACATCCATTCCTTGCAAAAGGTCTTGGGAATATTTGGGAACATTAACTTGAGTTATTTGGTCAACACCTTGATTTCCATTAATCACATTTGTTTTTATCTCTCTCCCTCTCTCTAATTCTCATTTATGTAATTAATTTGCACAAATATAAAATATTAGTATTTTTTTCTTTCCTTTTTTACATTGATTATTTTTATTTTTTAAAAGTTAGTTTTTTTCAATTTCTTAGGGAGAATGGTTGAAAAAGAGATTTACTACATATAAAAAAATATAATTATTAAAAAGAAAATTTTATTACACAAAAGAAATGGATGATGATCGACGATCCATTACAATACTAAAACTCTTTTTATAGGCGTCAAGAGGATTTTACTATTACAATAAAGATAAAAGAACATCATTACATTGTATCTTGAGAAAATCTATTTTACGCATTTCATTTATTTTAATTATTATAAAATATTACTTTATTACTTTTATTTACAATCGCACACCTATCACACTATTGTTGGCTATTCACCATTGCTTCCACTGCGAAGGTTCATTACAGCTTTTGCTAATTCGTGTCACTGTTGGTTTTTGCATATTTTCTCCTATGCACTTCTTCTTTCTCCCATCGTTCCAATGCCTTGGCAATTTCTTCTTCTCCATCCATAGGACCGTTGAGCACATTTTCTAGTTGAAGTCAGTTGTCTAAATCATTATTTTGTAATCACTGATTAACTTCATCATATTAATGTTATTAATATGAAAGATAAGGTTCTCTCCATTGAGGAATAACATATACTCGTCCACATCTTACAAGCCAATCATGATATATTTCTTTTGTCTTAATCTCACAGTGCTTATCTCTAAGGATTTGATAATTTTTAATTTCTTCTCTATAGTAGAGATCAATAATTGTAATGACCTTAGGAGATAAATGACTATAAGTATTGTACCCAGGCTCTGTCCCATATACTTTTGCTAAAACTTGTCTAGCATGTAGACATCTACTCTACATTAAGTAAGTATCATCATTATCATGGTCGTGTTCAACCACTCGGATGAAGAGTAGTTTATTACTATCCCAAATATCTCTTAACTACACAATAACAACAATATTGTGAGTTAAGCAATATCCTTTTATTAGCTTGTGAGTTAAGTCATGGTTGTGTTCAACCGCTCAGATGAAGAGTAATTTATTACTATTCCAAATATCTCTTAACTACATAATAACAATAGTATTGTGAGTTAAGTGATATCCATTTATTAGCTTGAGAATTATAATGTATTCGAATAGTGGAAAAAATATTCTATCAAACCATTTACAAATAGTATAGCTACAAGATGCATGTTTAGCTAGTACTAAAATTGCCCTTCCTCTTTCTAGGATTAAACAAAAGGATTCGCAAATAAAAGTGATAATGCTACAACTAGGCCATAAATTGTTAAAGCTTCCATAAAAGCCAGACTAAGCTATAAAGTACCTCGTATTTTTCCCTCCGCCTTGGGCTGTCTCGCAATTCCTTCTACTGTCTGGCTCGCAGCAGTCCCTTGACCAACTCCAGGTCCAATAGAAGCAAGCCCAACAACCAACCCAGCAGCAATAATGTCCCCAGTGAGCGTGCTCGTCAATAGTATAGTGAAATCTTTTATAGATAAGAAATATCCTCTTGTGTATCTAATCTCTTTCTGGAAATGGTTAGAACAATCAATGATTTTCTTCTATATAAACTGGTTTTCTAAACTCTTGCATCTTTAAGAGCAACCATACTCTCATTTTTTGCATCATATTTATTAGAATCTTCATGGTAGTCAATTACCTTTTCAAAAATAATCTTTCTGATTTTTAGAGGTATTGTTGTAACTAAAACTGAAAGGTTATACATATAAAAAGGATTTTTCATGAACCAGATTGTAGGCAGACTTCTGCTGGTAGATGCTTAGTTTCTGAATGTCATCTTGATCACTGAAATTAGTCTAAAGAGAAAATCAACAACTATATTTGACTCTCATTTATGTACTTGACTTCAAATTTGAATCTGAATAAAGATTTTATCTACCTTACTAACTGAAAATCTAAAATTTCTCGTTCATTTATTTTGAGTAACGTTTGAAGGTATTTGTAATATGTTTTAATTACAAATAGAGTTTGAAAAAGAAAAAATTGGAATTTTTTAATTCCTTTGAACGCAACTAGCACTTACTCTTTGGAGGATGGGTAAAGGTGCTGATCATTACTGAATTGTAGTGATTTACAATCACAAATTCTCCTATTGCCATTGGATTCCTTTATCAGTATAATATCTCAATAATTGTAACTAACATTAATCTGGAGGATGAGGTGTCTTTTATATGAAATCTTTAAAATGAGAAGTGATTGACATTTTTGCTTTAATTGTTGTAAGACTTTTGTCGTATCTTCCGACTATGAAAGGGTATCTTTCTTTAAGTATTTAAAAATCTAACTCGTCATCTTTGTCAGATCTTAGATGTGAACTGTTGCATAATTGATGATTCCAAAAATTGTTGAATTTGTTTTCTACTTGACAATTTATTAAAAACCGATAATTTTCTCTATAATGCGTAGTTATGGTATATGTGTCTATCCTTGATGTGAAGTCTTAAAAAGTCAATTTCTCCGAAACTAATTCAATTTTGTCTTGGATAATGCCAAACCATGCTTAAATGTTAAATCTTTGAACTGTAGAAAATGTTCAGCATGTTGTTCTTCATCTTTACTAAATATGAGAGCATCATTAATGTATACTATATAAAATTCTGATATTGACTTATATACTTCATCTATTCTGTATTGAAACTTTGATGGTGCATTCTTTAAACTGAATGATATAACATTCTATTCATAGGTCCATGTGGTATTACAAATGTTGTCTTTTTTATATCCTCATTTTTTATGTCAATATACCAAAATCCTGACTTTATGTCAAATTTTTAGAATATTTTGGCAGATACAATTTTCTTCAAAAGACATGTTTTTAAGGCAGTACAAGACTAAAGATGACCATGATGTAACTTAGTCTCAAGCAAATACTTCTAATATAAAAGCTTCTTTTTCCTCAATTAACAATTTTTCTATCATGAATTTTTATTTTGATGTTTAAGAACCCCAAAAACGGATACAACATTTTCATTTAAATTCTCTAGATTCATATAAATTCTACTATGTAAATTGTATCCATCAAAAGATTCTTATAAATTCTATCATGTCTTTTGAAGAAAATTACATCCTTCAAAATATTCTCAAAATTCAACATGAAGTTAGAATTTTAGCAAATTGACATAAAAATAGGGGATATACACAAGACAACATTTATATTGCCACATGAACATTATAAATATAATGTCATGCCATTCGAGTTAAATAATGCACCATTAAAGTTTCAACACAGAATAGATAAGGTATACAAGCCAATATTAGAATATTGTCTAGTATACATTAATGATACTCTATATTTAGCAAAGATAAAGAACATCATATTAAACATCTTCAACAGTTTAAAGATTTAATTTTTTTAAACATAGTTTGACATTATCCAAGACAAAAATAAAAATTAGTCTTGAAGAAATTAATTTTTTAAGACATCACTTCAAGGACATATACATATCTCATAACCACACATTATAGAAAAATATCTCAGTTTTTTGATGAATTATCAAGTAGAAAACAAATCCAATAATTTTTTGTGATAATTAATTATGTAATAATTTACATCCAAGATCTGACAAAGATGACGAGTTAGATTTCCAAACACTTAAAGAAAATTGTCTATTTATCAAACACTTAAAGAAAATTGTTTTTTTATAGTCAGAAGATGCGCCAAAAGCCTTATAGTAATTAAAGTAAAAATGTTAATCACTTCTTCCTTTCAAGATTTTAGATAAAGGACAGCTTATCTTCCAGACTGATGCTAGTGACGAATTATTGAGGTGCAATACTGAAAAATGAATCCAATAGTAACAGGAGAATTTGTGACTATTAATCAAGATAATTTAGTGATGCTTAACAACACTACCCATCTTGCAAAAAAAAAAAAGTACTAGTTGTGATCAAATGAATTAAAAATTTCAGTTCTTTCTTTCTCTAACTCTATTTTTTATTGAAATATATTACAAATAGCTTCAAAGGTTACTCAAAAGAAAAGAATGAGAAATTTCAGATGCTCGGTTAACAAGACAGGCAAAATTTTTGTTCACATTCAAAGTTGAAGTCAAGCACATAAAAGAAAGTCAAATATAATTGTTGATTTTCTCTCCAGACTAATTTCATGACCAAGCATCTACAATAAAAGCCTCCCTACAACCTAGTTCATGATTGTATGTACAACCTTCCAACTTTAGTTGCAGTACTACCTCTAGAAATGAGAGAGATTATTTTTTAAAAAGTAACTTGACTATTATGAAGATTCTGACAAATATGATGCAAAATAGAAAGTATGGTCGCTCCTAAATATGCAAGAGTTTAGAAAGCTAGTTTATAAGGAAAGAAATCATAGATTGTTCTAACAATTTTCATAAAGAGACTATATGCACCGAAAGATATTTATTGTCAATAAAATATTTCACTATATTGTTGATGAACACACTCACTAGGGACATTATGTGATCTGGGAAGCAACCAAACAAGCCGACTATATCTTTTAGAACTAGCTAAACGTGTATCCTATAGTCATACTATTTGAGCTAGATCACATTAATACAAGTTGCCGATATAACAAGGGCAAATGGTTTGATATAATATTTTCTCCACTGTTCGAAGACATTCTAACTCTCAATCTAATTAATGAATATCACTTAACTCATAATACTATTGTTATTGTACAGTTAAGGAATATTTATGATCGTAATATACCACTATTCGAGTGGTTCGACATGACTATAACAATGATGATATTTTGTCAATGTGGAGTAAATGTCTACATGCTACACAAACTTTAACAGAAGTATATGGGATAGAGCCTGAGTACAACACTAATAGTCATTTATCTTTTAAAATTAGTACAACTTTTGATCTCTATTATAGAGAAAAAAAAATTAAAAATTGTCAAATCTTTGGGGATGAGCACTGCGAGATTAAGGTAAGAGAAAGATATTATGACTGATTTGTAAGAAGTGAATGAGCAAATATTATTCCTCTATGGAGAGAACCTTATCTTCGAGATTAACAATATCAATATAATGAAGTTGATCAGTGGCTGCAGAATGATGATTGAGATAATTGCCTTTAACTAGAAAATGTGCCCAATTATCCCATGAATGAAGAAGAATAAATTGCCAAGGCACTGAAACGATAAGAGAATGAAATGATGATTGAGATAATTGCCTTTAACTAGAAAATGTGCCCAATTATCCCATGAATGAAGAAGAAGAAATTGCCAAGGCACTGAAACGATA
This sequence comes from Murraya koenigii, assembly GCA_025617385.1. Lineage (NCBI taxonomy): Eukaryota > Viridiplantae > Streptophyta > Magnoliopsida > Sapindales > Rutaceae > Murraya > Murraya koenigii. Next base: position 3,930,573 of record CM046817.1, on the reverse strand, counting down.
AGAGAATGAAATGATGATTGAGATAATTGCCTTTAACTAGAAAATGTGCTCAATGATCCTATGAATGAAGAAGAAGAAGAAATTGCCAAGGCACTGAAACGATAAGAGAATGAAGAAGTGCATAGGAGAAATCCTGCGAGAACCAACATTGACACGGATTAGCATAAGTTGTAATGAACCCTCGCAGTAGAAATAATGGTAAATAGCTAGTAATAGTATGACAAGTGTGTGATTGTAAATAAAAATAATAAAGTAGTATTCTGTAGTAATTAAAGTAAATGTTATGTGTAAAATAAGTTTTCTAATGATAAGATGTAATAACATTATTTTGTATTTATTATAATAGTAAGATTTCATTGGTGCCTATAAAAATGAATCATCAGTATTGTAATGGATTATCAATTCTGGCTCCATTCTTTTGTGTAATAAAATTCCCTTTTTAATAGTTATATATACGTACCAATCAGGGATTCCCGACTTTAAAATCAGGAATAAGGTAAACAATAAAAAAAAATATTATATTTTGTCATGTAATATATTAAAATATGTGTTTTTATATTTTTTAATTTATCCTTAATTTTAATAAAGTTAGAGATTCCTAATTAAAAACCCTATATATATATATATATATATATATATACAAGGCTAACAATACAAACACCACTAAGGCGTGAAGCTAAAAGGCCACATGATTGTAGACGGAGCTACATACATTATATATACCACTCCAGTTAAAGTCCTTTGAACAGAAAGAACAATGCAAACACCATGGGGCATGAATATAAGGCTAGCCAGGAAGACCATAATGCAAGCAGGGTTGAGCCACTCCAGCAAGAGCCCTTTGAACGAAAAGAACAATGCAAATGCCATGGGGCATGAATACAAACAACTATACAAGACTACATTCGATTTAAGTACTATAAATAGGATAAAAACTTATGACTTTATCCTAAATGAATGTAGCCTCAAACAATAAAACACATGTATTAAAATCTACTAACACTAAAAATTTCTAATTCATGATAGAAGTGGAAAGATTTTACTAATTAAATCTCTAAAAACATGAGTTAATCATGAGACTTGTCTTATTCACATCAACTACTCTAGGTGAAATCCCCTAACAATAAAAAAAAGAAATGGAAGTGTCCAGCTACACACAACAATACAACATAATATTAAGAATGAAAAACAAACGACATAAACATAAAATAGAAGAAATAAATAACTGCAGTAGCTCCCTTAGCACCAATAAGCTTAGCAACAATGACAAGTATCAGAGTAAAACCGCAACTGGACTGCTACCAAAGCAGATGACAGCTATGAACACAGGAAGCAGCCATATAACAAAAGTTGATGGTGGGATAGAAGTTTCGACCGAGCGGTGGTTTCAGCTGGTTGAGAAATAGGAAAGACAGCATCAAGGAGCCTTTCAAGGTCACAACCGGATCTAACCCACAAATCTTTAAACCCAACTATATCTTGAAAATAAAATCTACTACTACCTTCAAAAGCCACCGATCTACCACCACCAAATAGGTGAAAAAATTAATCTTCAATTGAAGAAAAACCCTGCACAAGGATACAGTAGCTTTCATAGGAAAAAATGGAAAGATTGGGTGTGAATAAAGAATCCAATTTAACCGGGTTGTATTTTGGCCAATCTAATCGTGATCGAATCAGGTCAACGATCCAATTCCAATCATAATATACACAAACTCTCAATCCGATCCAAGTAAAGTCGGACTATATTTAGATTGGATCGGATTAGATTATAAGTTTGGGTTGAGTTCGGATTAATTTTTTTTTCCATCTCAATTAATTCAAAACTTGATCGGATTGATCCACACCCAAATTTACCTACTCCTACCATTCGAAATTAGGTGTTTTGGATTTACGAGGGAGGAAGCGGTTAAGAGAGAGAAGAGAGGATTTTATGATTTTTATTGTTGCATGTGTAGAAACTAAAAAAAGGTTTACTTAAAAAAGGTTATTTTTAGTATTAAATCGAATATAATTAAAAAATAGGATGGGACAATTGAAACCCAATAATTTCTTTTTTATAACTATTTTTTATCAAAATTATCATCAAATTATAATTTATTATTTTAATTAATTAATTTTTAAAAAATAAAAAAAATTACCTTGATTAACTACCTTTTCTCTCTACTGTAACAATGGTAAAAAGAAGTTAATTTCTCTCTATTTCAATTTTTCTTTTTTATTCTTTCATGTTAAATTAATTTTATATTTCTCTTAGTTTTTACTGTAACATTATCAGATTTACCTGTTATTATATATCATTGTGCGTATGGGATTGTTTTTTATATATTGTTTATTATAAAAATAAAAGCATGTTCGATAGCTTTTTAAAATTAATGTCTGAAAATGAGAATTAGAAAATACGTTTAGTAATTTGTCAAGAAAGTAAAAATAATAAAATTTCATTTGGTATATTTTTTAAAAAAATAAATAAATTTCAATAACTACATTACAAAAATATATCTATCAAATTTTAAAATGTTTTTAAAATAAAAATTTAGTCAAAAATTAAGAAAAATATCACTGGTTGATTTTGTAAATTTTCTAAGCTTTTAAAGAAATTAATTTTGTATTTAAATGATTTATGAGAATTTTAGAACTTATTTATTGATTGTTCCATTTAGTTATATTAATTACGCTAAACTTATTTTTTATTTTTTTTATTAATGTATGCATATTATTTTTTCTCATTATAAATTTATTATATTAAAATAAACTATTTATCTAACAACACATGGGACCCACCAAATTTTAGTGTAATTATTACATTATAGGCGTGGGACCCATAATAACAGAAAACGAAAATATAGAGAACATCTATTTGGTGTTCTTCATCTTTATGAAGAAAAAGGCCAAAACACGAACTTTTTTATTTTTTTATTTTTTGTTTACAGTTCAAAATGCATCCACCAAACAAGCTTTCCACTTTTATGTTTTCATAAAACAAAAGCTTCAGGATTTCTGCTTCAGGGATTTCACCAAAAAAATCTTATATATTCAAAGTGGTACAAAAAAAAAATTATTTTTAATTTTTGCATAATGTGTATTGATCTTTTTATTTTGTTTAAATTATGAATTTGTTAATTTTTTAATAATTTTGTTTATTAAATTCAATATTTACTTCATGTATCTTGATAAATTTTGATAAAGGAAGGAGATGGAGGGAAAGAAAGTGAGGTTAAATAAATAATTAATTAAATTAAATTTTCACAATAAAATTTTTAATTTAAAAAATAATATATTAAAAATTTTAGTGAGTTTAAATAAATTCATCATTTAAAATAATTTTTGGAGGGCGTCAATAGTTTAACTCTTATTGAATGGGAGAGTTAATATAACATTGGCTAGTTCAAACCTTTTTTTTTTTAATTTTCTTTTTCTTGTGTCAAAAGAAAATTTATTTCATCAAAATAAATAGCTACCAAACGTAAGTTATGCTACAAAGGGCTATATAACAAATATCACAATCGTGAATTTGAAAACTGTTATGTGAAAATTCTAAAATTAGTGCGACAACATCAAATAGAGATTTAAGTGAAATTAAGAAAAAAAATTATGGGAGAACCAAATAAAAGATTTAAATTTAAAATTTTCTAATTTTTTGAATGGTTATTTTTTATTTTTAAGTATTATAGTGTTCTTTTTTTTTTTAGTGTAAATACACTATGTAATGGATTCGGATAAACTTTGTTTGTGTAATCCAGCCAGATTTAGTTCGAATCAGATTTATTTTGTGCCAGAATAAATGTCAAACTACTTTTACTCAAAATGAAGGTCAAATCGACACATTATAAAACTTTTACAATGAGGTAACAGAAAAGTTTACAAAACAATCAATGTAGGAGAATTAAAAAATATGTTTGATTAAAAAAAAATGTAGATAACTATTTTTGAATGATTCTGATGTTGTTATCACCATGGTCGATCTTTGTGCACAGATATGAAGCTATGGGAAGAAGATTTTTTGACGTTCGCGAATAGCCAAATGCTATCAAGTTTCATGCCCGAAGCATTTCAGCAAAGCAATAGTGTGTGCCACCATCCCGGAGGTCTCTAGACCATGGAGGTTCTCTACACTCCCTTGGAGTAACTAGATGATTCCATGCAATTAATGAGCTAGGTAGTAATTGAGAGTGTTCTAGTCCACTCTCTAGACACTTGTTTGTACTTGATAAATAAGAGGGGCCTCATTTACCCAACTTGTATGCACAAAGCATTGTAAACTTCCTTTGAGCAGTAACAGTTCTTTCCTTCCATCTTAGATTGTGTGAGCGAGTGTTCTCTACAACTTTTCGAATCCAGCAACGTTGTGAGTGTGCAAGGCTGAATTAGGGGCAAGAGAGTGAGATTTGTTGTCTAAGGATATGTTTAGGATTGAGGTTGGACAGCTGTAGTTTTTAACCTACAACACTAAAATGTTTGGTAAACACTAGCTGCTGTAGCTTTTAAGTTATATTAGCTATGTTAATATGATTTTTTAGTAAGATGTAAAATTTATTATGTTTTTAATAATTTTGTTAAAATTATTATTTAAAAATTATATTTATTAAATATTATTAATTTTTATTTTATAATTACAACTTTTCTTCCACAGCAGCTGTAGCTTTTAAGTTACAACACCTCAATCTCAAATATACCTTCACGCCGCACGATTCAGTGAGTCAAGCGGGTCGTGACAAAAGGCACAGGTTTATCCATGAAGCTTTGAAGGGGAGGCCGGAGGGCTTGCTCAAATTAATCAACACAATCTTGATTGAATGGAAATGTATTGAGGGTGCTTGACCATTTGGTTCCATTAGGTTAATTCAAACTCTCTCTTAGTAGCTCAATGAAACTGATGGTTTAAATGCGATTTGGTCGTATCCTGGAGTGCTGAATAGGCTCCATTAAGTGCAAACTGCAAGTAACAGCAAATCGTTTCTCCCGATAATGACGGCATTTTTTCAGAAACTAGAACCAGTAATTAACAGCAATTTTCAGTAGTTGCTCAAACCAAGAGTCGTAGATACAATGAAATTTTCTACACACTTGCAATCACATAAACAATTTCATCTCACCAAAATCTGCTTCTTGACTCTTATCTCACAGCCTTATGTTGAAACTTGGAAAGTCAAGAAGAGCAAGACACTTCTGCACCACACCTGAAATCTACCATCTATTTTTCATTGTCACCAAAGAAATGAAATGAATCAACATGACAAAAAGGCCAATGAGAAAACACTGATTCTCTTATGAAGAGTTTGCTTTGCAGCCTTTGAGATTATCATTATTTGCTTGTCATTGGTAAATAATTATTGCCGATGATTTACAGAAGACTGAACCACTCCTCAACTTGACATTTTTTGCATACATATGAAAGAATGATACCTGATTTCTGTTTAATATATTACCTATAGTATATCTTTCTTGGCTCTTTCTCTATATACAATGCTCTACAAATTTACTCTTTTGTCATCTCGACCAATCAGAAAACGTTACATGAACCTTAAACAAATTATTGCAAAAAAGAACCTTGCTTCCTCTTCCATCTTCTATTAGATGATTCCAGCAGAAATTCGAGTTTTTATTGGCTTTAACTTCAAGCCCATGCTTTCGGGTGAAAGAAGCTCTGGGGAGATGCAACATGGACTCAATGGACTTCTTGGGCTGACACTTAGAGCTGGTCTGTACAATCCATATCCCATGAGAAAGTACTCCATTGGTATCAACATGGCATGGGGTTGCTCCTCTGTCACCATTGATCCACATGCCTGAACCTGTAGGTCCCAGATCCTCAAGCAGTTAATCTCACTTCCACAAAATCATGCAAGCAAGACTAGAAATCCTAATAGAGATATATAGACTCGTGTCCATACCTCAACTAAAGCACTATATCTTCTATCAATTTTAGAAGTCATGTGGACAGCCTCAGAATGGAAAGGAGAGCTTTCCCCAACAAATATTAGAGAGCGGCATTGCAGTTTCCGCAGCCCTTCGCTGATGTCAGGCCTCCTACCAGACAGAAAATATGTTGGGAATACCAGATCAAAAAGTTGAAGCACATGAAGTTGTTTCAAAAACAAATGGCTACTTAACGACATTATAGACAAATAAGACACTCCATATGATGGAAGACAGTCCCTAACAAAGCATGAAAACTAGCATTTATTAATCTGTAACAACATTGCCAATCTTGCGGAAGATCGCAAAGTTGATTGGAAAAATGAAAAGATCAAGGGCCAAATGCCCACGTGGATCACTAGTCTACAGCAGAGGCACACCAAAACTAAGCATTTACAAAGCCAAAAGACACCATTCTTAATATTTGCCTTGTGTAATTGGCGAGGTCAACTTTGTTGAAACAGGGCTTACCCATTAATTGCTTCAAGAAAATGCCAAACGTTTGTGCTCTGTCTTTCATCCAGCAGCTGAGGAAAGAAACATACATATTAAGAAGTTAGCCCAGCAGAGGAAGGGGATTAGTGCTTGGCTGTCTACAATTAACCATAGTTTTATTTCTCATGAATAAAGCACTTATTGCAAATGAGAGAGATTAGAAAAAGCTGGGGACTAACTCTTCTGCATGCCTGAACTATGTCAGATTCTGGTACTTGGGCATTACCACGAACTTCCTGCTATCATTGGTCAGAATTCAATCAGTCAATCAATCCAATTCTGGAAATAACAATCCAAATTAAATGGGATAAACTTGAAGCACCATAATACCTTGCTGAAGTACCGCTTTAGCAATAATTCCTTCACCACTCCACACATGCCATAGTAGTAGAGTAAATTTGACATTACCTGTGAATAATATGAAGGCTCACGTGAGAAAATGATTCTTAAAACTTGTAATCAGTGACAAGGAGGTTCAGGAATAGAACCTTATTATACAACCATTCTGTCCAAGAGGGTGCTTTGCACAGAGGAGAAACTAGGATTAAACCAAGTACACGGTGCCTATATTTCATCTGTTACCAATGGAAAAGACTAGTAAATCACCACTCCTCAGGAGCCCAATAGAATAGCCACAAAAATAAATAAATAATCATGTGCATAGTACCAAGGGGTACAACTTACAGCAAATAGTGTAAGAATGTAAGCTCCAGCTGTAACCCCCATACACATCACTGTACCAAGTCTGAAGAAGAAGAGAGAAAAATGAGGACAAATCAGTTGGCTTCTTTTATATGCTACCAAACTGAAAATACCTCATCATCATGATACAGAATACTAATAAGACAGCTTAAAAAAATTTAAGCATGCGAAGGTTTGTCAATATACATCATTTTTCAAAGAACTACCACTTTTAAGAACCAACAAAGGCAATAATGAAATCAGACAAAATATCTAAAGTAGAAGAGAGGCCACGCTATAACATATGGACAATCAGCTAACAAGCGGAAGAGAAAGTAACAAGCATAATGTGATAATGTATTTACCCAAAATGGTTGAGAACCTCAGCGATCTGATCCGCTAAATCATCAACAGAAAGTACAGGTTCATCATCACTAATTGCCGCCGCTCCCAACTGCAATAGCTCTTGAAAAAAGTACCAGATCAGAAACAATGTGGATAACAACTTTCACTGAAGGAAATAATTTAGGATAGTAGATGCATGAAAAACAAGCATACTATGTAGACCAGCTATTAAGTTACAAACCTCATGCCCGGGGGGATTTATATGATATATGCAAAAGTTGTGGAGTAGCAAGGAACATGCTTCTGGGCAGAAGAATAATCCTTGAAAACAGGACATATCTGCTCAGTTAAACATAAAAAAAGCATATGTTAGAGCTTGGTACTGTTGCATTGGAAGAAAAAGTGTTAAATAATAATATCTTTCAGATTTAAAGATACAAACTACTCATATACTTCGAGAACATAAATATATTTGCGTAAAATTTAAACAATTCATACTGCATAGGTCCCAAATTCAAATTTAACATCAACATAGATCTCAATTCTAATTACAGAGAAAGAAAAAATGTCATCAGTCAGGGATGGTAGCCAAGCAAACTTCTTCTAGATATTTAAACATTTATGTCCCAGAACATTTTTCAACAGTTTGGTTGACTTATCTATGAATAATGAAAAACAATTTTACCAGAAAACGGACAACTTAAAACATTTTTGACTTAAAAAAAAGGCTCAATAGCATATAGTGCAATGTCATCTACACTTTGCTATTGCAGTTCCTGCATGCACCCAAGAAAATCCAGTATACTTACAGTTTAGGGCTAAATCAGGATAAGTGACAAGAGCTGGCTTGTCCTGGTCTCCATAGATGGTAACAGACAAAGAACCGTGGGAAGTTTTTATAAGATTGTCCTGAAAATATAGTTTAGAATACATTATTCTTTTAATAGATAACACCAGAGGAAATTAAATTAGTAAATCCAACACAAAAACATCCTAATAATGACAAAGCCTACTTTCTAAAATAATAAATCTCCAAAATCAGCACAGCAGGCTCATATCCAATGTCCAAACACTAAAACTATATTCACTTTTGACAAAGAGAACATTTCAGGCATATCCAAGCTAAGTTAACTTAAAAACAACAGGAGTTGCACGTGCAATGGCACCTTATAGGGAAAGGCATCTCTGTTGCCAATTTAGCATATGCTGGCATTATGTTCTTCAACTCCATGACCAGGAAATTGAAAATGAACCACCGAACATAAAATTTCATATTCCAAAAAATTTAATAAGAACCATTTCCCATTTATTTCCAATATTTAGTAATTAGCATTTGAAGTCAAAATTGAGAGGCTGCAAGAGCCATATTTTGAAAACTAATGCCATATTCGATCCATTCAAGACGAATAAGAAAAACGCATTTAATATGCAAATCTCGTGCGGATAATCTCTTACAATTTGTAACCATGTTAAATAAATAAATATAACAACAATTCAACAGTTCAACAGTTCACTGTTTTTACATTATAACAAAAAAGTCAAAAATTATTGAATATGTTATCACCTACATTCAAAAATAAAAAATTCCTACGTTATAAATTCTTTCCGTTTCCTGCATTTTCTCAGCAGCCAAACAAGAATAAAAAAAATATCAAAATAAAATGTAGGTACCTTGCCACTAGGAGGAGGAGTCTCCATATCAATGGAAACCGAATCGCTTGAAGAATCTGCCATCCCTCTCTCTCTCTCTCTCTACACCCTCTCAATTCAAAGCCTCATTGCTGTTAAATTTGGTTTCCATTTGCTCATATATATATATCTCTCAAATCTCCTTCTCCCTTCTAATCTTTTTAAATTTTTTAAAATAAATGAAAATGTCAGTAAGGCTAATAAAATCCGCACAACTCGTAGATAACTCGCACTGAGTCACCGACGCTCTCCATTAGCTCTCACGTGCGCTCCGTACTCACCAGACGTAACCTGCGACTTTGGTTTATTTAACCATGGTTAAATAGGCCGACAGTTTGTCTATTTACCTTTTTACCCTTACTTGCTGCTGTGCTGTGCTTCCCAGATCCCACCTATTGATTTTTAGCTGTTTTTCAAAATTTTAGACGTCTGCTGTTACGGCCTGCGGTTTATTATGTTGACTTTTTAACTAATCGTTGTCAGTCAACGTAATACTTATGAATTTATTGACGGGTTGTTTTGTTACTGAATAACGGCGGTTGATTCGGCAATTTCGGACTTATATTTTTTCAGTTTTTTTTTTTTAATAGAAGAGTCATATTAAATTTCTTGTAAATTTTAGTTGTCAAAAGTGAAAAATATATATATATTCTTAAGTCTTTTTTTAATTTAAAATTGTATTAAAAAAAAGAATTGATAATAAATATAATTAAAATTTTATTGACTAAATCTAAGTAATAGATTAACAACAACTAAAAAATTCTGTAAGTCTCTAATGATAAAGAACCATCTCCCTAAAGTTCATGTCTTGAGTTTAACTTTCATTAGTGTGCGTGCACTGGAGAAATAAGTGTGATATATATTTTACAACATGAACCTAATTCTTATTACGAGTCTTTAAATTACATTTTTTATTTTTATTTAAAAAAAATTTACTTTAATCTGAACGTCTGTGATAGAGAAGTCGTTAAGGTGCGAGGTCGAATTTTAGCCACAGGATTGTTGAGTTGAAACATCAAGTGGTTAGTGTAAACTCAGGCCCACCGGATTCCTTTGTGAATTGTCATTTTCCATTCAAGTTGGTATCTGTCATTGGCATACACCAGAAAGTAACCCAGATGTCTATTTTCTTTGCCGATTTCAAGTCCTTACAAACAAAACGTTTCTTCAATCTGAAATTTTGAGTTTTCAGCACCTGAAAAAAGCAGAAAAGATAATTAATTCCTTTTCTTAATTCTTATTGTATTTTTTAAGGCAGAGTTTATGTCAATTCTAATTTTCTAATCATCTAAAATGAGTACGTTGAGAATATTCCAAATAATTACTTTCTGATTAAAATAATCTTTTAAACAAATATAGTAATGTTCTTGTCAATTCAACTAATTTTGCTTTTAAAAAGGAAAAAAAAACTTCATTCGTTATTTAGATACTTAAAATATATATCTAATTGTAATTCTTCAATTAGGGTAAAGATTAAATATGATTTTTAACAAATTATTATTTTACATTGTTGGAAAAATGATTGGCGTGTCATTAGGCTAAATAAATAATAATAATATTGCTATTATAATTTTTTATATAAATTAATATGACATTATTTATTCTTATTATTTTATATTTTAAATCAACTAATCATGATGTAATATTAATTTGTACAAGAATTTAGACTATTATGCTATTCATAAAATAAAATAAAAACAACTAAATAACATATGGCCTTACACCTAATTTGTCAAATTTTCGAATATATAAAATTTAAATAGAAATTATCTTAATAACCTGTTTTCGCTACAAAAGAGAAACCAACTACGTTATCTCAATTGGGACAATTAATCACCTCTATGAAATGTCTAAAATATACTAAATTTTAAGTTAAACACTCAGTTTGATATCTTTCTTTTTTTTGGGGGGGGGGGGTGTTTAAATTCACCATCCGATATTTTAAGGCAACTTTGAATTTGGTAATATCAAAATTATTTTGGGGCCTGTTTAATATGCATGGACTAATTATGTCTTTATTTATGAAAGTATTTAAGGAACCTTAATGTTATCATTAAATTTTCAATCATATAATTTATTGGTATAAAATTTCATATTGGATATACTTCCAAACACAGCTTTCAAAACTAGACAAACGGAATTTACCAACTTAATTCCCTGTTTGTCTTAAGTATTCATTTAAAATACTAATCAGTTATAGCTAAACAAATGGAAAATAATTCTTATATTAACCACTCTCTAATTTAAATAATGGCGTTTAAATCTCCGAATCTTTGACTAAAAACTATGTTGTACGTCATAAGTTCAAATGTGAAATGTCACTCATCGACTATTACATTAACCACCCAACCGATTTGACAACTACCATTTGCTCATATCTTTATATTTTTCGCATTCAACGATTATACGGTGTGATGCATGTGAAATTCTTTTTCGTTGGGACTCAAATCATCCGCCGTTTGATCATTTACCACTTGATGATGGAATGCTTGGGTCAGTTGGGTGGCCAATTTTCGTCATCAATTAATTCGTCACATTTTAAATAATTTGCACCGACGCAAGCTGCCGAGTACAGACGGATAAAAACACAAGACCGGTTTGGCAATTTTTTATTGACAGGTGGGGTCTGGATTACGTGTGAAAAATGAGAACAAACGAAAGAGTGTTTTATACGCGGTATTGTATTTGATTGTATCGTATTGTAATATATTAAATAATACAAAAACTCACTTTCAGTGTATGTATGGTTTGTATTATGTATTTTAATATTTTATATTATTATTTTATTATAAAAATAATTAATTTTAATAATTATTTAAAAATAAGAATGTTGATCGTCGGCCACTGCAGCGGCCATCCAGCACCGCCGATAATCACCCACGAGACTCCGTTGAAGTCAATATTTATGCCGTCAAAATCTTATATACATAGCTATACAAAGATAATAGACAAAAAAAAAAACACTCTATTCGTCAGAAAAAAATAAAAAGTTTTAAAATGAGACGATTTGGGAGGCGCCACCACCACCGTCAGGTTAAGCATCTTCCACTCATTTTGATGGTGGTGGTGTTGCTCCTCAATTTGCCGCGGTGAATTATAGAAGCAATTATTATCAATATTTTTCCGGCAGTCTAAATCTCTTTCACCGGTGATTATTTTATAGATGTATGGATCCGACGATAAAGATTCTAACAACATTAAATTCCACTTCTAAAAACTCCGGCGACTGCTGACTGCCCGGCGGTGACTTTTTATTTACTATTTATTTAAGTAATTTATCTTTAATTTGTACAATATTAAATAATATTAAGAGCATTTTAATTACTAAAAAAAATAAAAGAAATGTGCAGACACGCCCAAACACGGGGTGGATGAGGGTTTCAATAATCCAGGTTTTTTTATTTTATTATTTATTTTTTGTGTAGTTAATACAGTGCGGTACATCTTTGTTTTACTACCAAGTATTAGTATGTGTTGTTATTACAATACAGACTATTTTAGTACATGTTACCAAACATGCCCTAGTCTTGTTCGAGGTGGAATAATAAAGCAGCACATGGCTATTATGGGCGTATCACTAAAGGGACATTAAATTAGATTCTTGTAAAAGTTTTTGACCAACGTTTTCTTTTCTACGAAACAATTTGACCACCTACGACTTTTATATAAACTGTAACTTTAGGGGGTGTTTGGCTTGACGACATAATTGAAAAGAAGAGCAGTGGAGATGAGACGAGAGGGGTGGAGAAGAGGGAAGAGAAAATGTCAATTCTAAATGAAAAGAAATAAATTATTTTTTATTTAGATAAGTTTATTCTTTGTGGTAAGATTTTAATATTTGTTATTAAGTAAAACTATCAAATCAAAATAATTTTATAAAATCATAATTATGAAAAAAGTTTAAATTATTAATAAATTATATTATTTAGTAGTTTTGAAAATTATCTAGAAAAATTTTCAAATATAAATTAATTTAATCTAAAAATAAAAATTTAAAACATATAGAATTGAAGGAAAATTCTATGAATTGATTTGGTTATTAATTTTCAACATTTATAGATTACAAAAAAATATATAATGAAGATAGTCTTCGTTTAGTTTTCAACATTAAAATAAAGAAATATAAATTCACTTTCGTCAATTGTTTTTATCTTTATTTAAAAAATATTAATTAATTAAGTAAAATTTTGAAGATTCTATTTATATGACTATATCTCTTTTATCCTGGTAATAACAAAAAAAAAAAAGTAACCGCATGCATTTTTAAAGAATAAATATGAAAATTTACTCTTCCGCTAAGTTAGAATTTGATTTCCCCACTCATAATAAGAGAAACCAAATTCCATAGTTTACAGCAATTGAGAATTTCATAGAATTTGATTTTTCCTTCGTTATTGCAAATCAAACCATGGAAATATGAGAGGACTTTGAATTCCTCTTCTCACCTTGCCATTCTCCTGTCAACCAATCATAGCTTTAAATTATTTGAATGGTTAATCATTTTTTTTTCTTCAAAAGATAAGGGTGTATTAATTTTTTAATCCTTTTAAGAGTTTAAACTTCAGTGATCGTATAAATAAAATTATTAATAATCATTTGATTAAATTTATAAAGACTAATAATTTTAATTAATAATATTTGACCTTACTATTTTTATGAGAGTAGTAATTTCTTTTTTTCCCTTTTTTTTTAGAAATGATTGTCAATATCCTAGTCTATTGCAAAATGTTTAAAGTGTTAGAAGTAGACCCAAAAAAAAAAAAAACCTTTGTAAAATCTTCATAATATAGGTTATTCCGGTGAGCAATCCATGTGCAAGTCCGCATTTGGTTATTTTACAAAATCAATTTTACCATCGTGTGATACTGTCTCTTCTTCTACTTTTTTTTTTTTTTTTCCTGGTTGAAATAGTGTGATCTTCTGAGATAAAATTTGATAACATATTCAAAACCAATATTTATTTGTACAATAAAACAAACCGCTAGAGTATCAGCATCATTTTTTTTGTAAATTAAGTTTTATCCGAGTATAATTTCTTTATCCAGATATAATCATATTTGTCGGTGAAATGATTATTTATCTTTTTTTTTTTTGTGGCTCATTTAAAAGAAGCATATAGAACAAAAAAAATCAATTATCAAGTAAAGAGCAAGGATAAAGTAGAAACTACCAATAAAAAAGCCAATATTCTTGTTATACGTGGCAAGTCCACGTAAGCAAAAAGCTCCATGATGAATATTTCGTGATTTCTAAGTTCCCGTGTCCAGCACGTCAAATTTATTGCCGTCACGGGCAACTAGTTGAGTGCCATTTGGCACTAAATTCCAAGCTTGCTTCATCCCTTGCTTACCTTAGAGGCCATTGCCCCATAAGCCATAATACAAAAAATTTAATAAGAAACCCTTTTTTGCATTATTTTGAATGAACGTATTTATTTTTGTCCTTTATTAGAAGCTTTGTCTTAGAATATATAAAATACGTAGGAGGTCGCACTCTTATTTTAATTATATGGTCAAGACTCGAGGGTACACGATGGACCTACCCGATCAATCAATCAATCAATCTCACTGGAGCTAAGCCATAAATTTTACACGTGATAGAGTGAGCGTTCACATACTTTTCTTTAGGCATCTTCTCTAGAAAAAGCCCAGTCCAAATCTATGGAGCCAAGGCCTCGGATGGGCCATAAGCTGTTGCAAAGAACAGTAACCGAAGCATGTATATACCATTTCGCATAAGTCAAAAAGTAAACGGAATATGTGTACTTGGTATTATACAGCATATGATATAGAAGTGGTAATTTGACCGGAACACAGTTACCATTAGCTCCTTATCAGGATCTATACGAGGTAATATATAAACATACACACAGAAAAGCCGGATTATGCAATACAGCAACTTTTCTCCTTGCTTTTTTAAGTACCAGAAAGAAGGATAGCCGGCTGCACCGGAAACCTCTTAAGGCCGTGGTGAGAGAAATTCTTTCCCCAGTCTCTAATAGTAGATGAATGAGACCAGTTATAGTACGATAAGGAGTTAATGTTACTGGAAGAGGCACGAGTCTGAACTGCAATCACCAGTGTTCGTTAGCATGTTCAGATTCCAGAATTTATGATCCAACTTTATTTCTTTATATCTTCCATATCTTCATCAGAGACACGAGTTTCAACCTCACCCCTGTTACTTAAGCCATCGTCGTTGCCCAAAGGTGAGAACTTGTCACTCATGGTGTTCTCATGACAATGACACTTAAAAAACTTAACCGGTGTTTTGTCTTCAATGTTTCTCCCTTCTTTGCGTTTCTTTGTATCACCAACAGCTATTGGTTTCATCAATCCAGAAGCAGCTGAGAATTCAGTATCCACAAAATCAACCATCTCCAGATCACCATCAACTTTATCATGCCTCCTTGCTTCGTTATTTGTGTGAAAGAAGAGATAGTCATTCAATTTCCCATTCGGCATAAATATTGGAAGCTCAGATTCTACTCTAGACTTGCATATCACAGCTTTGGCATGAATCTTGGAGATGTCACAATCAAATACTCTTACACCTAGATCTTCAACAATCAGCAGCCACTCTGCAAATGTCAGCACATTATAATTAGATATTGGAAGGATTAAAATGGAAAAATGAAAACAGCAAGAATCACATATACGGTGGCATTTCAAATTAAATTCTTCTCTAACTTCATCGAGTAAGCTCAAAGTAATTAAAAGGGTGCTTGTCTAGTAATTCTCATGCATCACCTTAACAAAAGACAACAGTATGATTGATGCCTCTTACCTTATTCGGTGTGTTGACAATTGTAACCTAATAAGCTACTGCAAAGAATTTCTGAACCCTAAAGAATAATGTAAATGGAAACACCGAAGAGGATAGAGCTAGCCGAGAAACTCACTGATAAGAGTAATTGGAGTTGAGAGATTTGGTGTGCTCATTTCCCCCCCAATGCCAGTTTGATGAATAACCCACTTGATCAATTCAGAGGGCAGGCGAGATTTGGAGAATGCATTTGTATAAGAAATGACTTTGGCCTGGTCATCGTTGTCCCTGTTGCCAATTAGAGATTTATCAGATGGATGTTCTAAGCTACCACTGTTTCACTGCAGCCACAATCTTCGCATTCCCATACCTCGCAGACTGCAATGCATTGTCAAGAACAAGCAACCATCTGACAGCAAAATTTTTAAGGCTTTTGCAAGGTAGCTGAACTTCTCTTTGAGGAGCAGGGAATGAATATTCTACAGTTAGAACAGCATCATACAGGATCTGCCGTAAACAAACTTCATCTCCACAGCCCTGCAACAAGATAAAATACTACATTTGGCAAAATGGTAATGTTTTTGTGTCAAATGTATGTTTCATATTTGATAATCTACTTTGCTGGCAAGCAAATAGTTTTTCCATAACCAATATTTTGTCAATAGAAACTAATAGGCATAAGTCTTCAGAATGCTCAAGAAGATTAAAAACCGACAGATGATGAAAAAATGAAAAGGATCATATATTATGAGGTAATTACAAAACAATGAAAAAGGTACAGCAAGGCCTATCTCAACTACTTAGGGTAGAAGAATGGATCCCTTTTGACACATAACTAAGACAAAGAAAATCGAATGTATGATGAATAACAGACAAAAGTTCAGAATTGTTAATATGATCATGCCAAGGAATTTTTATAACATGAAGTGTTACTAAAAGTTCTATGACTTTTGAGGCTAAATTATATTGCTTACCTCAAATCAGGGCTGAAAAGAACATTTTGAGGTTCAGTGACATGGGTGCCGAATTACACATCACTTTGGATGTTCAGCTCACCCATTCAGAGTTGCCTTGGGTAATCACACTCTGTACCCTAGCCACCACCGACCCAACCCCATGAAATGTTATGTAGTGTAGTCTGGTAGGCATGCAATTACATCTTACATATTAAGGCTATGACATCACCCTCTGCGTGGGCCAAAGGTTTTGTGTCAATTATAATCCTATTTTAGCATGGCCACTGCATTCTCTTCCATTTCCGCTATTCTACATAATTCTATATTTTCTCAAGATGTCAAGGCCATTACCCAAAGACTTGCACGTCACCTAAAGAGACTAAAAGCTTCAACCAAAACTTATGCATTTATATGATGAGTTAACTTTGGATAAAAGTAAATTGAAGCAAAAGGCTGAATACTGACCAGCAGGGAGGACACAGGCAACACAGGCTCCAGCAGCATCCTAAGAATGGCATCTTACATGGACCAAGCAGAAATGAGTAAGTACAAGCATCATTACACTTGATGAAATAGCAATGTCAAAGGGACTTATATCACTCGTTAAATGAAAGAAATCAGAACTTGGAAAAGACTAATGATCATTGATCCTAATTACACCAATAATAATAATAACCAGACATACAAGTCCATGATCATTGAATCTGTATACGGTTTATCCAAGGAAAAATTCATCAGACTAAAGCCTTTTTTGGTATTATGGTTAGAAAGTTGTATCCTATAAGCTATATTACTAAAGTGTTTGAGTTAAGTTGATTTTATCCTACACTTATACGATGAAATATCTATAATATCTTTATTATTTTTGTTAAAATTATTACTTAAAAGTTATTTTTATAACAACTATCAATTTTTATTTCACAACTACGGCTCTTTTTCCACAACAGCTGTATCTTAAAAGCCACGGTACCTCAATTAGAAGGATGGCCTAAGATTAAAAACACTGCTCTAAAAAGTTCCAATGAACATTGAAATTAACAAAACTCATGTTTCAACATACCATAAGATATGCTACACCATGGTCAGTTTCATTAACAATACAAATCGCACACATTTCACCACTAAATGGAGAGTTAAATTATTGAGAACAACCTAGACACTTAAAAGAAAACGAGGAAAAAAAAAAGAAAAAATAAAAACTCACCAAGAAAGTAATGATTCCGAAACCCAGCTATCATTTGAACAGCGGAATCACGCAAGTCTTTTGCCAACTCCTCCCTCAGACTTCCCAACCCAAACTTCAAGCACAGCTTCAACAAAAATGCCTCGCACATCACAACCCCAGCTAATTGCCCAACTCTACAACCCACACAAACATTATCACGCACTTTATCACTAACAATTGGTAAAAAGACCCTCAAATTTTCCCCAAACTCACAGTTCTCTCCAACTTTACTAACCACCCATACGCGCACCAAGTCGACAAAACAACAATTC
The DNA here is from genome assembly GCA_025617385.1 of Murraya koenigii. Taxonomy (NCBI): domain Eukaryota; kingdom Viridiplantae; phylum Streptophyta; class Magnoliopsida; order Sapindales; family Rutaceae; genus Murraya; species Murraya koenigii. The sequence goes on along the minus strand of CM046817.1, from coordinate 3,912,226 downwards.
AAATTCAGGTCCAAAATTCTATCATCTTGTTCCAATTCAGAGCCACAAAAAATGCTAATGTAACTAACAATCCCTTCTAACAAACCCTCAACCTCTTTGTAAACTTCTTTTTTATCAATCACTAAATGGCACAACTCGCAAATAACCGGAGCAAGTAAGGCTACTTTTTTAACTACACTGCATGAACTAGAACAAGAAACTAGCAGCTGAAACAAGTCCTTGACTGCTAAAACTTGCTTAAGAGAATGTAAAGCGGCAAAATTAGAGCTGTAAAAATTAAGCGCCGAGTAAAACCAAACGTACTCTAAGGAGGGATCGGGTAAATTTTGAAGCAAGCGCGAGAAAATTGAAGTAATATTAGAGAAATCCGAGGAGCCCTTTGAGTACTCGCATAAAAAACGATCGATGGATTCTCTTAACATGGGTTGAAAACTGTCCGCTGGTTTTGTGATGTTCATTTTTGAGAGTGAGAAATTGAAATTTGGGGGAAACGCGTACGGGGATGATTGGTCGTTGGTGTGTTGAGTGCGAGTAATTTCTAAGAGTGAATGGAAGTAAAACCCTAGCTACGCTAATGGAGGAAGCGTGAGCAGAGTCGAAAAAGGAGAGGGAAGATTGGGGCAATTTCGTAACGGAACAAATATTTGAATTTCAGATTTTGTGCCAATGATATAAAGAGGCCGAAAAGAGAGTAGTTACTTCAATTTAATAAACAAATATAAAACTGTACACGTGCGCGTTCGGCTGAGATGAAATGATACAGCATGCGAACTGCGAAGCAACCGTAACAGTTAACACTAGACACTAGTGCATGATCTTTTTTGTACATGCAAATATATATATATATTATGTAGTATTTGACATGCATGAGCCATGAAGAGAAAAAACATCAATTAAATTCAGGAGTATGATGTGTTGTGAGATTCTCGTCCACTAGTCCTACTCCTAAACACAACACACTCGAATTCTATCGGAGAACTATTCACTGTCTGTCTTTCGCAAAATGCAAAATTTTGGGTTAGAGGATTTCGCTTGGTGAAAAAGAAGACTCGAAAAATAAAACAATTTAAAGTAGTTAAGTGAGATATGGCTCTCGGTAATTATTTAAATTATAAGTTAATTTTATCCGCTAATAATAAGTTAATCTAATAGATAACATGCTACTACATAAATTTTTTTGAGCAATGGTAGAAAGAAATGAAGTAATAAAAATAAAAACATTCGGGTGATGAACAGTATAATCCCGTTGGTGAAAAATCTTGCAAAGACCCTCTCATTTGTTTCTTTCCTTCTCGCGTGGATTTTTTTTTTTTTTCCCAAGTGAGATCGTCATGGGCTACTCTGTATTTGGGCCGAATTCAGCTTAAAGGGCTTTGTGCAAAGAAGAGAAAAACTAGGGTTTCGGGCTTTTAAGTTTTAAAGCAGAAACAAAATGGGTGATTTTATTGCCCCCCGACCCTTTATCTAATAACACCCGATTAAGTGTAATTTATAAACAGGTCCTTGATATTTGTCTAAAATTCAAATAGACTACCAGTTTGATAATCAAATAATCAATTCTACTAAGCAAATCATCACCATTTGGCCCCCATTGTAAGTGAGACCGAGGTTAATTAATTGCACGGTGTATAAAAATATTAGTATTTGAGAGAATGACACTTCCTTACTTTATTTTACTTTTATGACAATATTTTCTTATTATTTTTAATTTTTATAACACATTTTTTCCCTTTTTACAAACCGTTCTTCATATAGATTTTCATTATACTCCATTACTTATATAATGTCATAATCTCAACCACAAAATAATCACATAATTTTTTTTATTTAAAATTTGACATTATTAGATAATATTATTAAAATTGTGATAAAATAATTATAAAACTTAAAAACTAATTAAAATGCCAATTTAGTTTTTTTTTTCTCATTTCTTGAATGACATTTACCATTGTATCAACTTACCACTAAATTACTTAATCCACTGAGACACATTTTAAGTCAAATATTTTTTTAAACTTATCGATAAAAGAAAGATAAATATGATAATAAGCATTAACTATAATAATTTGTATATTTCGTTAATGGTTACTTTCTAACAACTCTTTTTTTTTTCTTTTCTCTTTTTCATAATTTAAGGAGTCAAATATTTAAATTAAACTAAGAATAAGATCATTGTAAACTACGCCAAAGATGACCTCAAATCTCATCCATAAAGCCTATAAGGTGAAGATATAATATAAACAAAAGAAATTTCATGTCACTTTCATCTATGAGTATCATCTCCCATCATGCTACCAATAAAATAAAATTACAAATTTACCTCTCTATCTCTCTTTGTCGTTTCGGCTTTTGGGTGGACACATTTTCAACCCAACTAATATATTATTATTATTAAGAAACGGGATATTAATTAATGGATTACTAATTCTTCGTAATTCTTAAGCAAGGACATAGTTTATATATTTGCACCGATTAGGTCCTTTGTTTGTCGCCTTGTATTTTTCTTTTTATTTTCTTCAACCGTGGGGTAACTTATGGCTAAGTTCGTCAAACTTTTAGCTAAGGTAAATTTTTAAAATATATTATTTCATAATATTCTCCATTTTAGCAATAAATTTTAAAAGTAGTTAGAATATTATTTTTAAAAGTAATTTATAAAATCAACTATATAACCAAGCCAGAGAGGCTATTTTCTAAAAATATCTTATAAATATATAATTTTATCAAAATAATTTTCACTTGTGTGTTAATTAGTACCAATATTTTCATCGGCCAGTAAACTCATTTATTTTTTTGTAGTATTTTTATTTTCAAATAATTTATTATTTAGTTTTTTTTAAAAAAAGCACAATGATTGATATTTTATTACTAAATTGAAATTATATTTTATTACTATTTTTTTTGAAACCACCAAGATGGTGGGGGGTTAGGCAGGACCCCTACCTGTAATATACATCATTCAAGAGAAAATACATACATAAGGAGGGGGACATGAACCAAAACCTCCTCAATATGTAAAAACATACAAACGGTAATATAATAAAACTAACGTCTGATATGCGGAACCGCATGGGCATCCATATGAATAATCTTAGATAAACCTATGGGCAGATCACGGATCAATAAGAATCAATGGCTGGAACGAGAAGTGCAAGCTCAATTGGCCAAAAAGTCAGCTGCAGACGTAGCCTCACGATACACATGCCGAACCACAATCGAATGAGAGGACGCCAAATATCGAACTCGACACAAGGGCAAAACATAATCCCATCGGACAGAACTGTCCGCGAGGATCCAGGAAACCACAATAGCCGAGCCATACTCTACCTCCACAACAGAAGAACTCATCTGGACCGCCAGCTCGAAACCCTCACAAACAGCCATAAGCTCCGCATAAAGGATCGGATGATGACCAAGAAAAGAACTAAACCCTGCCAAAAACATACCCCTATGATCCTGAAGAACACCCATGATTACCCCTCGAACACCCATCAACAGTCAGCTTGACCGCACCAAGAGGCGATCGCATCCAAACGACAACTCGAATAGGCCGCTGGGGTGAAGCAATCACTCGTAGCCCATCCGCAAGCTGAGAATCCATCATGCCTCGCAACTGAGACGTCTTGAAACCAAGAGCAGAGCCAGCAAGCCGAATGTCCGACACCACTCGAAAAATCACCGCATCCACCGAAAAAGAGTGAGAATCAAACCTGAATCCATTTCAAGCCTTCCACACATGCCACAGAATGAAGCAAGGTAAAATAACCTGAAGATGAGATCGAAAAGAAGCACATCTCTGCCAGTGGCGAAGCAAAGCATGGGGCGATAGAAAACTGGTCCGCCATATCCCTAAACAACGATAAAAAAAACTCCCACACCTAGCTAACCTAAGGGCACTCAAGAAATAAGTGCCGAGAAGTCTCAGCAGCCTGCCCACAAAAGCACTGCGAAACCATACAGAATCTGCGCGCACTCAATGCGTCATCGGTGGCCAGAAAACCTCGCAACAACCGCCAAAGAAAGAAGGATAACCAAGACGAAATATGGCGCTGCCAAATAATAGAAAAAACCTCATCTCGTGGCCTGGCGCAAATCACTATCTCCCAAGCCGACCGTAAATGAAAAACACCATCCGTAGCATAATCCCACTGAGTCTCATCAGGCACGCCAGTAGATATCGGAACCAAAACAATCTGCTCAACTACTGACGTGGGTAAGATGGCCAGAAGCTTACCTCTATCCCAAACAGTACCACGCCAATAAGAAGACACCGGTACGGACGAAGCAGCACCAGAATTATAAAAATATAAAGGGAGTGATCCCAACCAATGGTCATACCAGAAACTACAAGTACCAACACCCACTAGCCAACGAATATGAGGCTCAGCAACATCTCTGATAGAGCAAAGACGCCTCTAGAAAGGCGAAGCTAGGTAACGAAAACGTACCATTCTGGGATGATCATTGCTGTAATATTTAGACTTCATGTATGAAGCCCATAAAAAGTGCTGCTCCCGAAATCTCCACCAAAACTTAAGCTCAAAAGCTTCAGCTAGATCATGAAATGATCTAAAACCCAAGCCGCCCTCCTCCTGAGGAAAGCACACCTCCGGCCAATGGCACCAATGAATCCTCCGCCTAGGTCCACAGTCACCCCATAAGAAACGTGTAAATATCCGCTCTAACTACTAGATAATCCCAATTAGTGGTCGCATAACATGAATTTTGTTACTATTTTTTTCCCTTCATTCAAATAATACATTTATAAATTTTTCTGTCATATTTTTATTTTATTTTTTCGGTTTAATAATAATTCAATCTCCTTCCTACTCATGTAAACAAGGTTTAAAGTTTAAATCTATTATTTTTAACATAAAATATTTTATCATCTCAACTATATATCACTTACAACTACGTCAATTTTTCATCATATGGATAAATTAAATTTACATACAATCACATTAATTTTATTTTAATTTTTTAAATACGTACATCAATTAGGTTAATTTCATAGATTTTAGTTTATTGGTTTTTTTTTTCTTTTATCCACGCTATATAAATTTACGTCGCAAGAAAATAAAAAGATATGCCTGGTTGCAATTACCTCAATTTTGAGTTTTGACCATCTCGTCGATATAAGAGAAACTTAAGGGCATTTCGGACTTTTCGGTCATTTCAACACAATTAGGGACCTATTTAATGTAAATAGACACAATATATTCTTAATCACGAAATTATAAAAATGTAGTGACACAGATGTTATTACACCGTTCAGAAAATGAAAGAAAGGAAGGAAAAATAAGGAGAGAGGACCAATAATCAGCCAAAGCGCTACGTAGCAATAGCATTTCCTGCTCCGTCATTATCTTCCAATCTCCATTTTTCCTACTCTCTGGAAAAAAAAAAAAGGAAAAAAACATAACAAAAAGAAATTACCAGTACAGTGTGAAAATCTCAATCGACGTTCAATCTGTGCTCTATTTATATAGCAAGCTTACGATACATATGTGAAAAAATCTCATCGATTTCCATTCTCTAGAGAGAGAAAGTGGAATCTATACTTAGAGAGAGAAAGAGAGTGAGTGAGTGTTTCGTGTTGTTGAAATCTGGCTCTCTAGAGTGCTTGTATTTACGGTTTCTCATGATTCAATTAATCAACGAACTCCGTTATCGTTTGTTTTTAAATCGGTGATGTGATTCTACAAGTTTCAGATCGATTCCGTTTGGATGCATTAAAATTGAGTTGCTTTTTTTTTTAATTATTTTCTTCGGGATTTCTCTTATTGTGAAAGAAATGGACAACGGCGGCTGCTCCTCCGAAGCCGCGGCTCAGCCGCTCGAGTGGAAATTCTCGCAAGTGTTCGGAGAACGGACTGCTGGAGAAGAAGTACAGGATGGTACAATCTTCATTTTTCCTTTATCTGATTCTGCTTAGGGTTCTACTTTTATTTTATTTTATTTTTTTATTTCAAAATTATGGATATGTCTTGAGAGATCTATGATATGTGGATTAGATTTGATAGTTAGTACGGGCGTTACTGTGATAATTTATATGCGTCTACATTATTGAAGAGAATTGAGTTAGTTGTAATATTGATGTTGCATGCACGAGTTACTTTCATTCTTGCTTTGCTTTTTATTGTCAAAAATACCTCATCATAGCTCAGCTTGGAGCTTAAATATTGTACTTGGTGCTGTTAGCTCATGAATTGCTTGGTCAATGAACTTGTGAAAGCATTGGTACTATGGTGTGCTATATGGAATGCGTCATAGGTTCATCAAGGCAAAGGTGTTGGCCCTGTTGGACATTCATATGATCAATGGGTTGATTTCCTGAGTCTCTTGTTTAACCAAGTAGAGCAAAATATTTGGTTTGTTGTGCTTGCTTTTTTCTGGCCCTGAGTCTGAAAATTAATATAATTTGAGCAACAAAATGAGTCACATTGTTGATTCTGGACTCCAGTGGATGAATCGAGTTCTTAATACTAAAACCTTTACTCTGGTTGGGCTGGCTGTTAATCATTAATATAGGCAGTCTGTTATAGTAGTTATTGACGATTGCAAAATGTGAGGTACCCCTGGAATAGTTGTCATCCATGGGAGAGACTTGACTTGAAGGCATAAGACCTGTTACATTATGTTTCTTATATGATGAGAGTTTTCCTTTCGGTGTAATCGGGATTTGTACCTGGCAGTAATGTTTTGTATATGCGGCAGTAGTGTTTTGCATATGCTTTTTCTCCCATGCTGGCTTTGATTTATTTCTGGAATTTATATTTGCAGTTGATATCATATCCGCCATTGAATTTGATAATTCTGGTGATCACCTTGCAACTGGAGATCGTGGGGGCAGAGTGGTTTTATTTGAGAGAACTGACACACGAGATGTAAGCCAATTGATTGCATACTTGTTTATATCATTTGTGCTATTTTTTTTTATCTCCATAATGTTTAGTTTGTCAAAACTGTTGTAGTTTATAGTTGTATGATATAAATTATAATATGTAGAATGGTGGACAACGGAGAGATCTAGAGATGATGGATTATTCAATGAGCAGACACCCTGAGTTCCGGTATAAAACAGAGTTTCAGAGCCATGAACCTGAGGTAGTTTCTTTGTAGTTGGCATGACTAATGTGTTGATTTAACAATTGCCTCACTGTTGTTCTTGTATTTCTAATAGCATGCACTTTTATCTGTTTGGTTCAGTTTGATTATCTAAAGAGCTTGGAGATTGAAGAGAAGATCAACAAGATTAGATGGTGCCAGTCAGCTAACAGTGCTCTGTATCTTCTGTCTACTAATGACAAGACTATTAAATTGTGGAAGGTAAGAAATTCATTGGAAGGGACCTTTGTAGCTGTAAACTGTAAAGCTTTTAGTCACTTTTTATAATGGAACTGCTTAGACCTGAATTTTTTTTAAGGATTTCTACATTTTAGTTAATAAAGATGTCAGGTGTATTAGTAGCTTTTGTTACAATATGACCTAAGGAGTTAGTAGGTTTTTAAAGCATTAGCAATTTCTTAGTTCATAACTGAATGCTCCTTACCTCTCTTGGTATGAATGATGTGTATGCTTTTATGCTGGATAGGTTCAAGAGAAGAAGGTCAAGAAAGTGTGCGATTGGAATGTACATCCTGAAAAAGCTGCAGGAAACGGTCCAATTTTTGGTTCGCATGTATCAACAATTCCCAAATCTTATATGGCAAATGGGGGATGTGGAGAGAGAAACTTTGGATGTCCAAGCAATGATTCGTCCTTTCCCCCGGGGGGTGTTTCATCACTACGTTTGCCTGTGGTAGTTGTACTCAATCTAATCTCCTTTTTTCTAACATCAATTGCCATTATAGTGTTAGTCATCAATTGCCGTTATAGTGTTAGTCTATTAGAAATATTTATTTTTTGGATCTAGTATGTTTTCTTGTAATGCTTAAGGAACTGGAATGATTATGTAACTTTATTGCGTTGAAAAAAAAAACTATGCTATGTTATGTACTTTTTTTTTCCAGGGATTATCTCGAAAAAGGTATCAATATTAATATATTCTTTTAGAGTAATAATTGCCAACTTGTTCATAAGTATCATTTTCCAGCTCTAATACCTTGGTCAAATTTCATAATTAGGTTACCAGTCAGGAGACAAATCTTGTTGCTGGCTGTCGAAGAATATACGCGCATGCGCATGACTATCATATTAACTCCATTTCAAATAACAGGTGATGACCTGTGAATAAGTCTCTACCATTTTGTTTCTCAACAAGACTTTCTGAATTTTATTGATTTCTGATTCTGAATTTTATTGATTTCTGATTATTCCTTTACTTGTTGGTTTATAGTGATGGTGAAACTTTTATATCAGCCGATGACCTGCGAATAAATCTCTGGAATTTGGAAATTAGCAATCAGAGTTTTAATATCGTAGATGTGAAACCTGCAAACATGGAGGATCTTACTGGTGGGATTCGCCGAATTTTTTAAGTGGCAATAACATGTTATATGATCTTTTAACTGTTTGAATAATAGTTTCTGAGATGTATAAAACAATTGTAAATTTGCTAACCTTAACCCCGAACTTCATTCATAATGTTAGTCTTACCAAAATAGAGCAGGTACTATTTCATAAACTGGACATATTCATGTGCTCAAATTCATTGTTGCAGAGGTGATAACTTCTGCAGAATTTCACCCCACCCACTGTAATATGTTGGCATATAGTAGTTCAAAGGGCTCTATTCGTCTTATAGATATGCGGCAGTCAGCTTTATGCGATACTCATAGCAAATTGTAAGAGATTTTGTGGCATTCTTTACTCTGATATTTATATTGGATTTCTTTTCCTATTAGTTTCTGTATTTTTAGTTTGACGAACAGGAAGCAGTACCTTACTGTCCTTTATTCCCCTTACTGTTCTTACAAGCGTCTTATTTGCAGGTTTGAGGAACAGGAAGCACCTGGTTCGAGGTCCTTTTTCACGGAGATAATTGCCTCAATTTCAGATATCAAGTTTGCTAAGAGTGGAAGGCACATACTAAGTCGTGACTACATGACCCTCAAGGTTCATTTGTGATTTTAAATGAAGTATCTGTTTCAACAAAAGCTTCTGCAAATTCTCTTTAAATACATATTCTTAGTTTCTCAGAAAGAAAAATAAAGCTTTTGCAAATGCATCATATCTAGAAATTAACCTATGGAGCCTTAACATGTTAACTGCATTTAACTTATTTAAGAACTCAGTGTACTATTTTCTTTTTTCAATGTTGAACAAAATGTGGTTAGATGATAGCAAATATAAACTTTCCTGTAAAATTTTGTACATGTTGTCCTGGGGCAGGTTATTTATTATCTGTTTATCTGTATATCACACTTATTCTTATATTTTACATGATTATGTTTATGTTGTTGACAGTTATGGGACATAAATATGGATTCTGGTCCTGTTGCAACTTTCCAGGTTCATGAACATCTAAGACCTAAGGTGATGCATTCTTCTAAGAAGCATTGTATGGGTTTGGATAACATTCACACTTTGCATGAATGAGAAATTGGAAAGAAGAGAAGTGAAGTGGATTTGTACTCAATAATTTTGTTTTGATACCTAACTAAGTGTAGTGAATTGAGGGGAAGTAAAATAGGTGACTTCTCTGGGCACACTTTTCGTTTCGCTTCAACAAGGGTGGAATTTAAGAGAGATAATTAATTATCCCAATTTACTTCTTATATATCCAAAAAATATGAGTAAGAGTTGCAACTAAATCCTATCATTATAAAATCAGCATTCTTTCTATTAATTCTCTTGATTTCTGAGTTAGCAGTGAGAGTTTGAACTGTACTTCTCTTTTCTTTTGTTCTTCTCATAATTTACCATATACATTTTTGTTCATGAATTACACTGCATAACATGAACTCTTTGTTTGGACCTTGTTCAGCTGTGTGATTTATATGAAAATGATTCTATCTTCGACAAATTTGAGTGTTGTCTAAGCGGAGATGGGGGTCGGGTGGCAACTGGTTCCTACAGGTTTGCTACATAATTGATTGATCCTTATTGCCTTCATCATTCCTTCACCATAATGCTCGCATCTAGATGTATAATGTCATTCTTTATGTGATTCCAGCAATCTGTTTCGCGTGTTTGGTTGTTCTGAAGGTAGCTCAGAATCATCAACACTGGAAGCCAGCAAAAATCCGATGAGGTATGTTCTGAGAGTATGGAATATTATTGACAGTGTTAAGGAAGTGGCTATAAAAGTGGATTCCTCAACACGTTTCTAGGTTTACAGCGTTTTGTATTGTACTGATTGAAATAAAAATTGTGCTAACTTTATTGCCTTCATCCTAGTGTAATTTATTTATTCTTGCATTTCCAGGAGACAAGTTCAAACCCCATCAAGGCCTTCTAGACCTCTAGGAAGTCTTTCTGGTGTTGTGAGGCGAGGTATGTTTACTCTTATTCAACTTTTGTGCATTGTTATACGAGCACTCACAAAATTGACATCCATTGGGTGAATTCTCTCTACTAGGTTCGATTAAAAATTATTTGACGAGTTACTTTCTGATTAAACGGATACGTTAATATAGGAATAACAAATTTGTTAGATCTTTATACAATCAGTTAATTATTTCCTCATAATATTGCTTTGTTAATTCTGGTTATGATTTCACTAATTTGTGATGAAGGTGATGTATTTACTTTTATGAGATAAACATTTAGGTTGGAACAAATCTAAATCCGCCCAGAAAGTAGTCACTAGCTTTTTTTTTTTTTTTTTATGCCCAGTTTATACGAAGTATAATTTGTGCCTCTATGCCTTCTTTTCATTTTGTCAGTAAAAGGAGCAGATAACTCTGGAGTTGATGCAAATGGAAACGCATTTGATTTCTCCATGAAGTTGTTGCACTTAGCTTGGCATCCATCAGAAAACTCAATTGCATGCGCAGCTTCAAACAGCCTTTACATGTATTATGCATAAAGTTGGTCTGGGAAGATAATGACTTGTTTTAGCCTGGCAAAGCTTTTATGGTCGCTTTTGGTGAAATCTGCTTCACTCCTCCAAAACCAATAATGTGGAAGTCACGCTGCTGTTTATCAGACTTCTGGCAATCCATTGTAATTTTTAGCATATCCTCCAACACCACCAAGGAAATTATCAAGAAAAAGCTTAAACTGATAATTTTCCAGGAAGGCTATATACTCACTGATTTATTCTTTTGTAAGGACAGGTAGAATTATCCTTTTTGTCTCTTGCTTAGGTCAAAGAAAAATATGATGGTAGCTAGCCTATGTCGGAGACAATCAGATTCAGGGCGTTATAAATACCTTGCTCTTCGGTGCTGCTGGATGGGGCGTTGACCTGATGAGACGGAGCTGTCACGTTTGCATCAATTCTCATTGATATCTTGGGATTTTCAATCTTGTATCATTTGAAGTTACAAATTCTCTAGGCTTGTGAAATTTTATCATGATTATTATTGTTATTTAAATTCTAACCATTTTTTTTCTTCCCTTAAATAGAATTTGCTGCTGGTTAACGTTTTTTTTCTTCTAAATAGTACTTACCTCTTGCTAGTCAGTGGCTCAATTTATCATAAATAAATGTTTCTTTTCGTATCTTAATTACTGTCTCCTCTCTAAGTTATTGGCTACGGCCAAGTTATATTAGCTGTGACTAACTGCCAAATCACTTAGAACCGTTTTAAGTAATCCAACAACGGTTTATAATTAATCAAAAATAAAACATTAGTAAAACGTAGAAAACTTGAGACCTTTTAAATGGGTTTTATGTTTTATCAATCCTTAATAATTAATTTAACTCAATTTGTCTGCAACATCAAGATACTAATATTGCAACAACTTAGTATTTCAAAAACTTTAATATTAATTAAAACTAGTTTCAGATTTATATACCAAATATTTTGATAATTGAGATTGCACTAAAAAAATATCTATTTCATATAAAAATATGTTTTTATTATTTCTTTGGAAGGAAATTTTGTGCAAGCTCAATTTAGGGTATATTTAATATTGAGGTTATGTAATTTTTAAGTTACAGTTGCTGAAAAAAAATTGTAATTATAAAATAAAAGTTAATAATATATAGTAAATACAACTTTTAAATAATATTTTTGATAAAATAATTATAGATATAATATATTTTTCATCATACAAATAAAAAAACCATATTAATATATATTTTAAACTATAGTAGTTATTATTTATTAAACACTTTATTACTGTAACTTAGAAGTTAGAGTTATCTAACCTCAATTTCAAACATACTCTTAATTTGAGAATTTAGATTACAATCTAGGTCTTTCCATCTCTTTTAAATTTTTTGTTGTAGTGGATAGTGTTGAAATTTAATTAGCTGAATTGTATTACATATATTAGGGGAAAAAAAAGAAATATTTATAAATGAAGTAAAAAAAATTAAAAGTTAATTTATATAATATTTACAATCAAATAAATTAGTTAATGACAAGTATTTGTCTTAATTATATGATTATTAGTCATGTTAAATGTTTAGTAATTTGAAAACTAATCACGCATTCAGACCACAAATCTCCAACCGGCTTCACAGCACGTGGCGCAATATTATGGATGTATTTGTCATCCCTACAGCAAATGTGAAGAATTGGCAAGACCAGGATGAAGTTGATCGAAGATCCATATCTTGATTTTGGTGCTTCGACAAGCTTTTATTAGAGAGCTTGCTTTTGAATGAAAATTGGTTAAGCGTTTGAAACAAATAAACATTAACGAAATGGCTGTCAAATGCATTGATTCAAAATCTGTTAAACAATCGCGACATCGGCGGAGAGCAAGTCCGGCCACCTCCTCAAATCAAATGTGAATCAACAAATAACAATAATAATAATAATAATAACGAGAAAAAAATTATGTGATGTCGTAATAAAAAGTACGGTATTAATATTGTTATAAATATAAATATTATAATTTATATATTAAATTAAAAAATTCATATAAGATTATTAACTATTTAAATAATAAATAAATTTTCTATAAAATTTTAATGAAAAAATATTTTATTCATTTACAAAATATATTTTCTTTAATTAAATAAAGAAAAAATTACTTGTTAATTAAAAAAAATTATCCTTAAAAAATGGAATAAATTTTATTGAATTGGTTTAGCTATAAATTATATATTAATTCTATGACATTTGTATACTTTATTTTTTATTTTCTATAAAAATAAATATTTATTACACAAGTTAATTAAGCACAATTATTTATCTTGATGTGGATCAAACAAAAATAAAATAAAAAAATATTCTTATATTATTATACACATATATAAATATCAATAAAATTATATCTCATTTTCAATTTTATGCATACTTCATATAGTTTCAAACTTTTTACTTACACTTAAATATCATTTAGGGCTGTTGTTGAGAAAGCATAAAAAGATGCAAAATAACTTCATCTTACAACAACTGCGAATGATATCAACATTAATTTTTTGTTCAAAATCTGATTTTGAGAATAAATTTCATCCTTAATAAAACATCATATGTATTAAATAAATTTAAAACTAGCATTATTCAATTTAAATAAAAAATAATAAATATATTAGGTAATAAACATTATAATGAGCTTTTATTTTATATTTATGAACTTTTTTTTTTACAGTAACTCTTATATTAATTTACTTATTTTAAATTTTATTCATAAATTTTAGGCATAATCTACAAAAATTATATTTTATTTTGTACTTAATATTGATTTACTTATTTTATGTTATATTCGTAAGTTTTCATTTTATTTACTAGTAATACATCAATTTACCAGTTTTATAATAATTTATTTGTTTTACTTTCCTTTTACAAGTTTTATTTATATTTTTAAAAATTATGTTTTATTTTATGGTTAGTATTGATCTACTATTTTTATGTTATATTTATAAGTTTTTATTTTGTTTACCAATAGTACATTATTTTTCTTGTTTTATTCTCTATTTACAACTTTTATGTTCCATTTCTAAAATTTATATTTTATTTTGCACTTCATAATGACTTACTAGTTTTAGTTTTATGTTATATTTATACATTTTTATTTTATTTATTAGTAATACATTAATTTATTAGTTTTATAGTAATTTACTTGTTTTACCTTCTATTTACAAGTCTTTTATTTCATTTTCAAAATTTTTATTTTATTTTACAGATAATGTTGATTTATTAGTTTTAATTTATATTTATGAGTTTTTGTTTTGTTTATTAGTAATATATTAATATATTAATTTTATATTAATTTATTTATTTTAATTTTTATTTACAAATTTTATGTTAAATTTCTAAAATTTATATTTTATTTTATAATTAATATATTTTATTACCCTAATAATAATAATAACTTGGGCTTTCTCAGGAGTCGGGAGAAAATTAACAAAACAAAACATCAAGCAAAGGATGGCCTTAATCACGAGAAACACGGCCACCAAACGCGGCCTCCTTCATACGGTCGCGCTTCACCGCCATCGACCACAAGACCCGGAGGCATATCAAAGACGGCAGAATACGTTATCTCTAAAGTGGACGATGTGATCAACTCTATTCGACGCGGCTCCATCTGGCCCGTGTCCTTCGGGCTGGCCTGTTGCGCCGTCGAGATGATGCACACCGATGCTTCTCGGTACGATTTGGATCGATTCGGTATCATTTTCAGGCCCAGCCCTCGCCAATCCGATGTCTTGATCGTTGCTGGCACTCTCACAAACAAGATGGCACCTGCCCTTCGCAAGTAAACATTTTACCACTTCATTTCATGTGGTTTCTATCTATTTCTTTTTTTAAATTTATGATTTTATGGGATTTTTTTTTTTGGTTTTATTGCTAGCTGAGAATAATCATGATTGAAAACATATACAGTATTTTGACTATTTTCTATTGGCGTGGTTAGTTAGGATATCGAAAGGTGAGCAGCAACAGCAGCAGCAGCATAGCTCAGATAGTAATACTATTTCTACGTACGCTAGTTGTGTTGTTTCAGAAGATTTACGGTTAGGATTGAAAATCAGATAACTGTGGATTATTTTACTTTAATTCGTTTTTATGAGGAAGAAGTTAATCACGTGATTATAGTCAAACTGGTATTTTGAGGCAATCGAGTTTGAGTGAGCTCATTGCGTTGGGGTATAGAAAGATCAAGCTGTTAGTTCATCAGGCTGTGAAATTTGACCACTCTTTGTAGTACCGAAACATCGTTTACTAGATCTTTCCAGAAGAGGGAGGGACAACCCGCCTATGCCACTGCATCCAATGAGAAGAGACAAAACAAGGCAAAAGCACCTTATGTCCAGGCAAACCATATGTAAGCAAATATATCTATGTTGATTGGTCAACCGTCCGTTGGCTATCTTACTCGTAGAGCTGAATTAGGTTTTTTCGGTGTTCCGTCGAAACACGCTGGCATACTGATTGATGAATTGCGAATGCCACGAAGTAGTCAAAGGCCCTGGGTCAGCTCAACAATACAGGTTTCGCTTCCTCTCCCCTGCGGTCGAGCCTGCTCTCGATCAATCTTAGTTGCTCTCTTATGGAATGGATGCGGTGCCACAGACCACAGCCCGTGGTCATACTTGAATGACTTCATTGCACCATCATTATATTATCTAGAACAAAAATTGGACAATCTTTCATGTGCCACAATAATTCTTATAGTCTATTTGAACCTCTTCTGATTCTCTTCTAAATTCTAATACATCTTTTCCGAGGTTTTTTGATATCCATGTTAATTATAATTCTCAAACATTTACCAATTAATTGCCAAGAAGTTTACCACAAACAAGCTCTACTACCTTTCCAATGATACTTAATTACTACCCAAATAATATTCTATTTCTCTGGTCTTGTACGCTATGCTATTAGAGTATTTTCAAAAGGCTTTAAATATCTATTTTCTTATTTATGTGATAAATACGAGAATAAAAAAATATATTATCCTTCAAAATATTCTTCAAATAAAAATAAATTAATATTATTTTAATTAATTTTTTTAAAAGAATAATAAATAGTAATTAAAACACTTCACTCTCTCTCATCAAAAGTAATAAAATATAAATTGAAGAGGAAGAAAGTACTCTACAAAATTAAACAAAGAAAAAAAATATTTGTTATTTGAAGAATTTTAATTTGAGTGTCTTTTGAAGTCTTAAATATTGATATATTTCTTTAAATAAGTAATAAAATATTATTTAAAGAATTTTTTTGTAATGCTCTTAAATTAGAACGTGAAATCCTCCAATACAACAATATTATTATAAAATCCATTATCATATTGACAATTTTCAAACAAAATCACTAAACACAATAGTATGGTTTAAAAAGAACTCCTCCCCATTGGCAATTATTCTCAACTTGGCTTAAAAAGAGCAGATGTCCTACTACAATAGGCAAGCTTCCATGAACATGTGGGGAAAGCCTACACAATTTTTAGAATCACACAACAAGATTCTCGGGTCTGTGATCCAGGTTTGGGAAGCGAGAAGAAGGCGAACATAGTATGGTTTACTTGTGAGCAGTTGCTCGGGTTCTACAGCTCTTGGCCTATGTTCACACTTACACTTCATATGTTGGTGTGGCTGTTGGCTGACTCAGAGGGTAGGTGTATCCGTGAGGTCGTTTTATAAACTCCCGGCTTAGTATATATATATATATATAAATTTTTTAACTTACAACTAATAGTATTTACTAAATTCATTAACTCCCTTGAAAACTAGAGCTTATGTTTCCTCTTTACACTTTTACTCGACAACTATTATTATTGTTATAATTATTATTATTTTATTAGAATAGGCAACTCATTTTTTTTTTTATCATACATTCTTCAACTTTTTCTTAAGAGGTAAAGTGTACATTTTTTTAATTTTTTATTTGACAACTAGTATTTAATAAATATTTATAAAATTTATCCTTTATAGACCTATAGCTAAAGCTTATTTAACAACTATGAGTTAAAGGGTGCCAAATTTCTAGAATATTAGATAAGTGATCTTGATTTTAATGCTTTAAAGACGCGAATGAGTTCTTAGAATTTACTTTGAATCATTTTTTCTTTGAATTTTCGAAATAAATCAAAATTGTTGTTTTTTTCCTTAAATTATTATAATGTATTAATATATTAAAATCTGAGATTCATTGTACGATCCACATAAATGATAAATCTGTCGATTATAACCAAATATTTACTCCTATTAACGATATTAAAAAAAAAAAATTTTTACTTTGCGTATTTGTGGTGCCCTCAGCCGTTCACCACTCATCAGCATTTGCGTTACGTACTTAGAATCTAAACAGTAAACAACGTCAACGAGATGGACCAAATGGCGGTATTTTCATTGTAAATAACTAAATATGTATTTTTTTCCATTATATATCCGGCCATAATGTTGGCATATAATTACTAAAACCACCCTTCACAGAGGGTCACAACGTCAAACTCACCCCTGGGCTGCTTCCTGTCAAAATCCCAATAATAAGGGAGAGCGTAACCACCGCTTTCAATCCGACGACAATCAATTTCTCTCTCGCTTGGTCTCAGGTGAAAAAAAAAATAAAAAAAAACTATGGCGATACTCAGCAGAAACACCGCCACGCGCCTCCCTCTGCTCCTCTCGCAACGCGCCGTCTCTCTCCACACAACAGTCCCCTCTCTCTTCTCGGCCTCCAGCTCCTCCTCGCAGCCCGCCTCTTACGCTCGCGCTCCACCGCCCTCGACCACAAGCCCCGGAGGCATATCAAAGACGGCGGAATTCGTGATCTCTAAATTGGATGATGTCATCAACTATGTTCGCCGCGGCTCCATGTGGCCCATGTCCTTCGGGCTGGCCTGCTGCGCCGTCGAGATGATGCACACCGGTGCTGCTCGTTACGATTTAGATCGATTCGGTATCATTTTCAGGCCCAGCCCTCGCCAATCTGATATCATGATCGTAGCTGGCACACTCACAAACAAGATGGCCCCTGCCCTGCGCAAGTATTTACCTTCCCCTTCATTTCTTAGGGTTCTATTTCAAATTTAAATATTTAACACATGATTTTTTTTCATTTATTAGTGTATATGATTTTCAGTTTGTGTTTTATTGCTTAGATCTGCCGTTAGGGTTGAAATTTAGATATCTTGGATTATTTTCGAGTGTATTTTAATTCCCTTGTTCTTTTATTTTATTTTTCTCTTTAGTTTGGGGTTTAGAAAATTTTTTATTTTATGAGGATTTTGGGGCTTTTACTTTTCTCACGGAATTCTGTCAGTCTGTCTGTTTTGCATTACCTTTTGGAGGTCATCTTGTAGAGTGGTGAAAAGGGTGATACAGAGGAGTATGGAACATACTTTAGGGTTTTAGAGACAGTCTCTTTTTTTAATTTGTTTTATATCTTTGAGGATGTTGTTTGCATTTGGATATGTGGAGAGTTAGTGGTTGTGTTATTGTAGTGGGTGGCTGTGTGAAATCTGTGCCTATTGAGTTCAGGAAAGGTGATTGAGTTTGATTTGGATTGGAGTGGGGGCTAAGTTTTGGTGGAAAAAAATACTGGATGTTTCTGGACTACCAATTGATATTGAGATTGCATATGCTGAAGCTCAATTTGTGTGTGACAAACTCCATGTATTATTAATTTTGTACAAGTGGGAAGAAAGATCAAGATTACAACTATTGCTCTTTATGAGTGGTTGGAGGATTAATTTGGCTAACAATAACAGGAGGATGTCTCTGGGTCAACAGGTCTTCTGTGGAAAGAACCTTTTGGTATGGTAATTGAGTTGGGGTGAGCTGATCAGGGTAGAAGATTGAGCTGTTTGGGTTAAATTTGTCAGTTCATCAGACAGGATAACATTTTTTAATACATAATTTTGAACCTTGTTTGGCTTGTAATTTGGGCTTAAAATAAGCTGATGTAGAAAACAATCCCAATAGGAATGGGTTTGATTTAGTTTGGTTGGTTGAGTCTAAACAAGGATTTCTTGTAGGAGCTTATGTGATGGTGTACTTGGCGCAATGCATGGAAAAACTGCTTACAAAGTGGTTTGCTATTTGGGTGTTCTGTCAATTAGTATTTATTTATTTATTTATTTTCTGTTGCACTGGATCATGTAAGATTTTTTATTGCTGATGGTCTGCTTTAAGGATGAATTTCCATAACTTTGTGTTCAATGGACCAAATTTTATTTCTTGCCTTTCTCATATATTATTTCTATGTCAGCAATGCAATAAGTACTCAGTTTTGAACCTGTTATTTTCTTATACGTTTAGTTTTCTTAGTCTTTTCAATATATATCAAGTTAGAAATGGGTTAAGTTCATCTGAGTCTGACTTCGATTACTTGCAGGGTTTATGATCAAATGCCAGATCCCAGGTGGGTTGTATCTATGGGAAGTTGTGCAAATGGTGGTGGATATTATCATTACTCTTACTCTGTTGTCCGAGGTTGCGATAGGATTGTCCCTGTGGACATCTATGTTCCGGGCTGCCCTCCTACTGCTGAGGCCCTACTCTACGGACTTCTCCAACTGCAGAAAAAGATGAACAGGCGCAGAGATTTGTACTATTGGTGGACAAAGTGAGGAAATCTCAAGTGGCTCCTCGGCAGTTATGCTTCACTATAATGTACTAATAAAATCCAACCATGTTATCTGTTGTCTCGTGAAATGTCTATGTAAAGGGTGAGATTATGTCAGCTGTTTTAGAACATGCGTCCTGGGAAGGCCTTATATGGTGTTAACACCAATATTTCATGAGTTGGATCTTTTGTTCTCTGGCCTTGTTACTGCAGATCATGTCCCTGATAAAATTATTTGAGAGGCTTGAACATTTGTTTTTGTGTTACCTATTTATGGCTTTAAAAGGTGCTCATTACTTCTGTTTAACCTGGATTTAATAAATGCGCTTCTGTTTGTGTAACGTGGAGAGAGTGTTTTGAATGCTAGTTGTTCTTACCATGTAGATTTTGAGTTGTAGAGGGTGGTTACTTTGCTTATGGGTAGTTTTTGGATGGAGATGATTGTTTTTACAAGGCAATATGAATATGTGATGGCGCAACTCGTTGGCTATTCACAACAGGATTTTGATTCATTTTCTTGTTCAGTAAGAGATGAAGAGAGCAGGAGCCAGAAGTTGCAGTGTGTGTTATGAGAGCTCTATTGACTTAAGCTTCTGTTGTTCTTAGGTTTTAATCAGTTATCATTTTTGTTGGGGAACGGTACTGGTGGTTAGTTGTGTTGTAGGCCTTGCTAATTATTATTTTTTAAAAAAAAAAACCATTGTCAAAACAAATTTTCTCTTTTCTCATATGTATATATATAAAAAGAAAAGGAAAATTTTCTTATATAGTCATTTTTCAAAATATATTATCAAAATTAATCATAGAACAAAATTTGTTTAAATATTAATCACACATACTTTATTTAGACCAAATTACCTTTCCAAAACTCCTCTCTCAATTCACGCCAACAGCAAAATACAAACCATTTAACTTCATCAACTAAACACAAAATCCACAAAATTCCTTCTATTTCACTTCTGAAACTCCTTCCAATAACTAAACACAAAATTGCTCGCATTTCATATGCATCAAACAACAATCGTTACTTAGTATTGAAGTCAAAATCAATCAACACAAAAAAAAAAAAAAAAGATTAAGAAGGAATTAAGGGTAGTATGTTTAATTTAGATTGTAAGATTAATGAGTTTTATTTATGGGTTTTGTAGATATTTTTAGCTTTATTAATTTTTATTAAAATGTGGGTATATATTTTCTTGAGTAAATTTAAAAATTAGAAAAAATCTAATAAATTTTGTGTTTATGAGAAAACCCAGATCGCGGGCGAAGGCTGGCATTGCCCGCAAGAAATCTCCATCAATCGATCGATGGCATCCATCGTCCAAATGTGAGGCACCTCATGTAATTGTAATTTTAATGTTAATTGTTTGTAGTTAATTATATTTTCAAAGAAATAAAGTTGTTGTTTCAATAATGTAATTATATTTGTTTTAATTTACTTCAAGTTTAATGGGATCAACAATTGTGTTTAAGATATGTTATGATGGACCATGAGAAACTTATATTAATGGTCGTATGGAATACAAGAATGGAAAAGTTAAAGTATTTTTATTTCAAAATGATGCAACTTTCGAGCAGTTTATTGCTAAGGTATATCAAGTGTTGAAATTAAGTTCATACAAATATTCTATGACAGTTAAAGCAATTTAGGGCACATATTGTCCTGTGCAACCCATTGCTTATTTTTGCCTATGGACATATTATATGATACAATGGTAAACGTTATTATATCTATTAACTCTAATCCGATAAAATATGGTAGGACTTTTATTTTCAATCAAAACTCATTTGATGTCTAAAAGAACTTTAGCTCCTTTAAAGGACTATTCTCAAATCAAAAAACATAACAACTTATCGCCAACACAAAACCACAATTAGTATTTATCAACTTCTTGCACAACTTGTTGATATTTATCAAGCCAACATTTCGCTGCAGAACATATCTGAAAATTAAATATGACAAATATTATATTAATATTTAAACAAAAAATATGTACATTTAGATTAGTGGGGCGATGGCAGCATCGTTCGAAACCAATGCGGGCGATGACAACCATCGCCCGCAACCTAAGTAGGAAAGTGTTAGCAATGGGCAGCATTGCCCGCAGAGGTTGCGGGTGATGGGCATCATTGCCCACACCAGTTAATGGTAAATATTAAGAAAAAATCGAAATAGATGTAAAATTCATATTAGTAATTACTTTTGGTATTAAAAAATGCATAACTAGGAAACTAGCTCAGCAAATTTGATGAGATAATTGAAAACTTTTCTTAAAGATATTTTAACGAACACCTAATGTATAATATTTTACCAACATTAATCCTAAGAAAATTTTTAATTGTTTGTGTCAATGCATATTCTAATATGTCTTTCTATCAATAATAATCCACCAATCAATTAAAACATGTTGTGATAGTGTAAGAAAGTCCTAGCTTTAAGTTGAAACTGATCCTCATGCCATTGGCAATGTAGATTTTTATGCTAGTAGGGGTTGTGCTGCTGAGATTGTGATGATGAGATTGTGTAAAGAAATTTATGATATGCAGGCGATGGGCAATGAGACGATTTGGCGATTTGGAAGTGTGTGAGACTTTGAGAATGAGAAGTGTTTAACTGTTTTGTTAGAGGGGTAATTTGGTCCAAAATAAGTGTATGTGATTACTATTATAAGAAATTTTGTTTTATGAGTAGTTTTGATAATGAACTTTAGAAAATGACTATATAAGAAAATTTCCCAAAAAAAAAAAAAAGACAAATGTTCTCTCTTTTAAGAAATTCCAATGCTATAAATTTTTTTTTAAAAATAAAATTTTGTTGTGATTCAAATTGGGAAGTGCTCAAATTAATTTGTTGTATATTTAGCAATGTACACTTTGAATTTTAAGATGTGTGCATAAATACCTTGTGACTTGAAACACAACACACTATTTATGTGATTTTTTTTGTAATTCACTTCTTAAAATCATTAGCATCAAATATACACTACTTTTTATTAAAGGTCGATAGGTATATCTTATAATGATTTCAATGTTATAATTTTTGTTAATGTAAAAAAAAATGTTAAGAAAAATTTTAATAGAAAAGAAAAATTCCTATATTTATATTTGAAAAGACAAAAATATCTCTTATTTCAAGTAATGCTATATATTCTAAATTTTTATTCCAAATAATATAGCATTAATCAATTAGACGATGAAACAATATAATTAATTTATTTAAAATTTATAAAAAATTATCAATCACTTAATGAATAAAATATCACATATATATTACAATTACATTTTTAAGATGAAATTTGAGATTCTGTTGACTCAATAGCCCACAAGGAGGGATGACAATGTGCCAGTAGTGGATTTGTTATTATCAAGGTCGCACTCGCACAAAATTTAAATTATCAAATCCGTACCTACATCGTTTTAATTTTTTTAAAAAAAATTCACCTGTTGCGAGTTTTGCCAATTATTAAATTCGCAATGGTACCTGACAGATTTTTTACAAGTTTTTACATTTAGACCACAATACTTTTATCACTATCCCGATTTCCCACTTTACTTGAATTAATTAATGAAAGAAAGGAGTTAAAATAGAATCATTATAAAAATGAATCATACAACCCAAATTGAGTATCTTAAAACTAGCATAATCAATCTTAAAACAGCTAATGACAATCTAAAAAGAAAATAATCTCCTCTACAACAATATAAAAGAATAATAATTGATAGTTAAATGACAATAATAAGATAAGCTATCTTTTTTTTTTCAGCCCCCGATCCAGATAATTTTAATCAAACTATTAAAGCACAAATCAATATCCATAATAATACAGTATTCATGAATTAGAATTTTAACATATCCATACAATATACAAGACGTAGCAAATTAATAAAAAAATTATAAATTCTCAAATTTAATTATGAAATACAAAAATTAAATGGGTGAAGATAAGATAAGCCACCAATTTTCACATTTTACTCATTTATATATTTTTATGTTTAAATATTATTTTAATTAACTTACCGTGAGTTTGAATTAATAATACCAAACTCATTTATAACCCGTAAAATTATTTGTAGTAGGCAATTTTTGATCAAGCTTATGAATTTACGGGTACCATTCTATCACTACTCACAGGTAAAATAAGTAGAAACAAATAGAAGAAGGAAAAATCTGAGCTGGCCAAAAAAAAAAAAAAATCTCTTAAAACAAAAAGAAAAAAGTTTTGTTATACCACGAGAGAGAGGCTATATAATGTAATTAAAAACGCAGCCCTATGTTCATTACCTTACTCATCTGAACACTCGAGTCTCTAGGGTTTCTCTGTCTCTCTCTCTCTCTCTATCTATTCTCTCGTTAACAATGGCAGACGAACCGCAATACTCATCAGACAGCACACCCAGTAAGCGCAAATACGAGGACCAAACGACGCCTCCTTCATCCGGTGTGCGCAGGCCCACGGGATTCTCTGCTCCGGATCCCTCCGTTGCCCCTCCCTCCTACAACAGCGTCCCTCCGCCTGTTGATGAATTCCAAGACTTCCAGGCTGCCAAGCGTCGAGCGGAGCAGATCGCGGCTCGTCTTGTTAACTCGGCTTCCGCTGAAGCCAAGCGCCCTCGCGTTGAGAACGGCTCTGGCGGCTTCGATTCCGTCGATAAAGGCTTCAGCTCCCCTCCTTCTGGTGCGTGTACCAACTTTTTCACTATAATTTTACTCGATTTCTTTTGTGGCCGAGTGTTCTGCATTCAGTTGAAATGACTTTTGATCTTCTTTGTTAGGTCCTTTTATAGTATTTAGGGTTTTGTTTACTGTTGTGAGGATGAAGCATCTTTGCTTATGAGTTTTAGAGTATTTTTAGGAATTCTGTTCGGTATGTTGGTTGTGTCCCCATTTAGGCTTCATTCTTTTTTATTCTTAGTTGTTGGTGTGACTTTCAGTGTTTTATGTCGATCCTTTTCATTGTTCATGCGCAATGATTTTGTTTGTGGATCAAAACTGAGTGATTTTGATCTGATTGAATACAGATTTGAAGTCTATTCCTGCTCCTTCAGCCATACCAGTTTCATATGGTGGATACCAGAGCATGGGTACAAGCAAAAAGATTGAGATTCCAAATATTAGGGTTGGTGTTATCATTGGAAAGAGTGGAGAGACTATCAAATACCTTCAACTACAATCTGGAGCAAAGATTCAGGTGACTCGGGACACAGAGGCAGACCTCAATTCTCCTACTAGGTCAGTTGAGCTCATGGGTACACCCGAACAAATTGCAAAGGCAGAACAGCTTATAAATGATGTTCTTGCTGAGGTAGGACTTGGCATTCTTACATTAATTGCTCTGCTATTCCTTACTTGTTTATTTAATGGCTTACTTGAGTGAAGGTCGTGTCTTTTGTACAGTTTTATATCTTTAGCATGTGTTCCTTTTGATCTCTGGAGTGTACTGTCATTTAGACTTTGATTACTGGTAATTTATTCCATAAACTTGGTCCAGGCTGAAGCAGGTGGCTCTGGTATAGTTGCTCGAAGGCTAACTGGACAAGCTGGCTCTGACCATTTTGCAATGAAAATTCCAAACAACAAGGTAATCAGAATTTGTTTATTGGCTTTACTGTTTGGGATTCTGGTTGTCCCTGATGATGCGCCTCAAACTCAGGTTGGTCTGGTAATTGGTAAAGGAGGTGAAACTATAAAAAATATGCAAGCCAGGACTGGAGCTCGTATTCAGGTGTGTCATCTATAATAATTATCGTCTTTATACCAGAATACTCATATTCTGGAGTGAATCAAATTTACCTTATATGGTTTGTGTTCTAATTGTATTTTCTACAGGTGATACCTCTGCATCTGCCCCCAGGTGATACTTCAACTGAAAGGACGGTACAGATAGATGGGACAAGTGAACAGATTGAAAGTGCAAAACAGTTGGTTAATGATGTCATCAGTGAGGTAAATTTTGCACATGAACTGTTTCTGCAAGTGGTTAAATCTATCACCAAGAAAGGAATTATTCAAATGAGTCATGAATTCTGAATGCTTTATTGATGTATTTTTTGGTATACCTTTTTTATTTGTATTAATTTTTTTTGGTAGCTGGCCTGTCTACCCTGCAGCTACAATTGAATCTCATAGTTCTGCTCACTAGTGATATTATTCAACCCTTTTATTGTTTAGTCTGGACCTTGTTGGTTGTTTATGTTTGTCACTGCAGGGCACAGTGACTCTTACTGTCCATTAGGTAAAAAGTGAGTGTGTGTGTGTGTATTTCTTGGTCTTCTGTTTTATTATCAACTAATTTTCCTCTCTCTTCTCTGATTATATCTTGATGCTCTTGATATTGTAGTAAAGGTTCTGCAGCTCTTACTTTTTCTCATAATACTAATAATTTATTAAATGATCTTTTTTCTTCAAAGTCAATATATGACTATTGTTGATGAAACCCTTCTATCCTTTCCATGGTTATCCCGCTTGTTAATAATTATCAAGTGGATTGTTATTGGTCATTCTGTTGTTGCACTATTTTCAGGACTCCTTGTGACTGGTATGATTTATTTAGAGCTGATGGAAGATAAATTTTCTGGACCACATATTTTTTAACTTGCTATTTAGTTACTTTTACATGAGTTGTGTATATCTCTGTCATCATCTATTCTTCTCCGTGGATATGCACACCTATTTTGCTGCTGTTTCTGTTGGCATTTAAGATAATATCTTATCTTAGCACTACATTTATTTGGATCTTAATTATGTCTTGGTGGATCTCAGCATTGTGAATTGAGGATTTAATGGAGAGTAGTTCCTATTTTTTATAATTAATTGTGATTATCAATAGTTCTCTGAGGTGCAGGGTTGATTATTGGATATTAAGTTCATGAGATAGGTTTTCATCTTATTCTCTGTTTAGGTTTTTTTACCCATTTCATAGCACTTCTTATCAGCGTTCGAGTAGAATATTACTATAGTTGTATTACCGAAGGAATGGAATTTTGGGATTATAACTTGTTTTGTCGCCAAATATGCTTTTTAATCATCTGTCATGTCACTGATGTTGTTATTGAGAACTATTGTAGGGTTAGTGTATTTTGGGCTATTTGGTCACACCAACATGGATCACTTAGTGTTGGTGTTCCCTCAGCATTGCTCTGGTATGGCTCTATATCCCATTTCCTGATATTTAGTAATGATGATATTTTCCGAGGGACGCTGCAAGTATATATTGACTGGAGTTACAAGGTTGCTGCAATGGATTTTTGTATGGAACATGAGCTTTAGGATAATCTCCTTTGTAGCGTTGTCTACTGATAAATTTTCTTTTATATACATTCTCTGTCCCTTTCCTCTACATCCTCAGGTTTTAAGAAAATATTTTGATAATAACTGGTTAATATTCAAGTTATATTCTTATAATTAAGCCATGTTTTGGTGGTTATGATTGTTCTAGAGAATATTTCAGTAGTCTATGTGCTCCCTAATTTTGCTGGTATTGTGACTCCCTCCCCATATTGTGAAGCTTATAAAAGTTAAATGCATCAGTACCTGGGGTTGAAGCGATTATCTGCTTTTATGTTCTTGTAAAATGTTGTTGATTCTGTGCATTGCTGTGAAAAGATTTTTGAAATTTAGTGCCTGAAATTGTGCTATTGGTTCCTATGCTCCTTATATAACCAGAATCTTTTTAATTGACTGTAAACAAACGTGTTATAAGTTGTATTAGCATCAACTATTATTGGCAAGCTTGATGTGGATCGCCTTTGTAATTGCATTTATTTTGAGGTTTTTTTGTTAATTATTGATGCCTGTCCACTATACCAAGTTTCTTTGCTATGGGAAACAAGTATGCAAGAGCTGTTTCCATTGAATTAGTAAACATGCAGTTAGACATTTTCTAGTTGACTGTTCCTGTTAAGTTCAGAAGTTTTAACTTTATTTGGCTTAATTTCAATTAATAGTGCAGTTTCTAAGAACTCCAATTTACTGGTCTAAGTACATTGATCTTCTAGGATGTCTGTACTATTAATTTGATGCTTCTGTTAATTTCAATGCGTCAATTAAATCTTTTGGCTAGATTTTGTATTTTGTAAAAACTTTGAACTCATTGCCGGTCAAGCGGCAGTGGGTTTTGCTTTTGTAAGCCTGTATTGTACTTGTGGTTCTTTTTTTCCCATTCACTTCAAATAGAGAGAGGATGGGCTTCTGCAGGAGTTACTCAATAACCCCATCAACCAGTACGGTATGTAGGCATTTATTTTAATAATACCCATTCCCTATATAATATGAACTGGGTTCGCTGCTGTGCAGATCTACTTGTTTATTTTGTGTTCCCTTAATCTGGATCTGCGATGTTTTTTTACTAATTGTTTATGTATGTATACATTCTATGTTTGCTGCATTGCATATATATTCCATAATTGTGGATAAGTCCAATCTGGTTATATCTGTGGAAACAATTTTGTGCAGAATCGTCTTAGAAATCCAGCAATGGCTGGAGGATATTCCCAACAAGGTTATCAAGCACGTCCTCCTACAAGCTGGGGCACACCTGGGGCTCCTTCAATGCAACAACCTGGTTATGGTTATGTGCAGCCAGGAGCATATCCTGGTCAAACACCTCAGTATAACATGTCTCAGCCTCCTTATGGTGGCTATCCTTCCCAACCAACGTCTGGTGGATATCCTGGCAATTGGGATCAGACACCAGCACAGCAAACTAGCCAGGGAAGTGGTTATGATTACTACAGTCAACAACCATCATCACAGCAACCTCAAGCCCCTGGTGGTTCAGCAGCACCAGCAGATAATACTGGTTACAGTTACAGTCAGCCGCCAGCTTCTGGCTATAATCAGCAGGGGCAAGGTTATCCTCAAGATGGCTATGGTGGATACCATGCACCTCAGTCAGGTTATGGGCAGGCTGCACCGTATGATCAGCAACAAGGCTATAATTCTGCAGCCGGTTATGGTAATGTGACCAACACAAGTCAGGAGGGTCACACTCCCTCTTATGGAGCCCAAGGAGATTCAACACAGGCTCCTCCACCGGTCCAGTCATCAGCTGCGATGGGCCAGCAGGGTTATGGTACCAGCCAACAGCCTAGTCCAAATACTGCCAGTTATCCGCCACAAGGAGCTACTCAACCCAGTTATGGCATGCCTCCAACTTCGCAGAGTGGCTATGGGGGTCAGGCCCCAGCTCAGTCTGGGTATGCCGGCTATGGGATGCCTCAAGCACAGAAACCTCTTGCCAATCCACCTGCTTATGGACAGACTCAGCAGTCACCCGGCTCTGCTGGGGGTTATGGGCAGCCTGGATATTCCCATTCACAGCCACCGCCTTCTAGTTATGCTCAACAAGATTCAGGTTCTCAACGTGCACCACCATCCAATTATGGTGCTGCAACTCAACCAGGTTATGGAAGTGCAGCATATGGTGCACCACCAGGGGGTAGTCAGGCAGGTTATGGTCAGGGACCACCATCTTACAACTATGGTGGTGGGTATTCACAGCCTGTATACTCGGCTGATGGGAATGCAGCACCTGCTGCTCAACCTGTTCAACAGGGTGGAGTAACCAAGTCACCACAAAGTTAATCACATGTAGTGAGCTGGAAACATTCAGTTTTTGTTGCTGTCTGTTTGAGTATGGTCAATTGTATTCGAATGGTTAGGTCTGGTTAGGTTTAGTGATGCTTTAAGACTATAAAGTGTTTTCCCTTGAAAAGTGGCATGGATGATCATATTTCTTCTTTGTTAAACCTTTTACCTTTTTTACTTTCCTTTCTGCAGTTTATTCTGTATCTGGTGCTTAAAATGTTCTTTTGCAGTAAACCATTTGGCTTTTGCTATAAAGTTGCAGTATGTTGAAAGTTATCATACATATTGAATGGAGTCTACTTAAGTCGTATCTAAGTCAATGCTTTGGTGAAAATATTATCTTTGTTCTTAGTACTATAAAATATTATCTAACGATTTAAGTTAGGGTTCTGTCCGGACATTCTATGATTTTGGTTTCTTGGTTCTTGCTTTTATTTGTGATATTTTTTTGAATATTTCTTTGTGATTCTTTGGTCTTATTGGAGTAGTAATGGCTACTCTCCATTTAAACCAAATTAATTTCCTTTTTTATTAAGTTGAGGAAGATAAGTAACATGGTCCATGCCTCCAGGGCTGGTGGTGCTATTGAAGAAGATACACATTTTTCCTCAAAAAAACGTTGCAAAAACAATTGTTAGTGTTTTTTTTTTATTTATTTTGGGGAATAAAAGGAGTGTAAAGTTTTAACCTCCTTTTATAGTTCTAGATAGATCAATGACAATTTCAATTTGATTCCCCCTTCACCCTTACAATTATTATTATTTTTTTAAAGTATAGGTATATATTATGGATTTATGCGGGAAGTATTAATAATTGCAAAAAGAAAAAGTATGTGAACTAAATAAGGGTAGGCTTGCTCTTAAGGGCGTGGTCGGGTTGGTCACCATATTCGCTGTAGAGCTGTAGAAGTCCGGGTTCGATTCTTGGAGTGGGAAGGAGTTAAAAATTATATTTGAGCTTGTCCGTCTCTCTTTCCTTTAAAAAAAATATATAAATAAATAAGAGTAGACTTATAAAATTGAACAGAAAATTAAAGCTATAAAAATGAATTTGAGAGAAGATGCTTTCAAAGTATTACTATTTCTTCTTCCAAAGATGAATACCAAACTTGCAGTGAGTTTTGTATGTTGCATCTTGCATGAACAGAACATGATTTCTTTAATGCATTTGTTTGGACAATGCCAAGCAGACCCTCGCGAGCTCAGTCCAGTTAGAGTAGAAGACCTGATCGCTAGCATACAGATACCCTTGCTAGGTGTCAAAGTTGGTCGAGGTCAAATGCTTTAAGGCTGGACAAGCCCTGATCTTTCTGTCTTGCTCGAGATCCTCGAACCACCGAGCAGGATCTGGTCATGATTGCCAAAAGTGCCATGGACAGAGGGAATCCAAGCTCTAGCAGGGCAGACCTAAGCATGACGATCTCTGCTCCTGACAACTTGTCACGACGATCAATGACTAACAAGCATCCCACGTCGTAGGACTTCATCACTGTTACCGATGGCCGGCACACGCCTTCATAATGTCATCATTTCACGCGCACGCACACGACACCATAATTGGGTCACGGGAACCCATACCCGCCTAACATCCTATGTCCCCAAGGTGTGCCACAGCAGCCCTACTTATCGGGAGGGCCCAGGAGCAATTAATGCGGAGGATGGCTGTCCAGGAAAACAAGGGCGGAAAACGAGATGATAAATACCAGCCGAAGTATAAGGTAAAGCGACTTCACTTTTTTGTTTTGACCTTTGGGACTTTTTTATTCTTTCTTACCATATTTCCATTCTTAAGATCAAAAACACAAAAAATTCCAACAAAAGAGAAACCGCCAAGAAACTTAGATTTTCTCTGTTATTTTTCCCCCTTCAAACGCCTTATCTTTCTGGTCTCTCAAACCAAGAGGGATACCAAAAGAATCAACTCAATCACTGACTTGAGCGTCGGAGGGTTTTCACCGAAAAACATCCGGCGACCCCCGACATCCTTTTGTGGATGTAGGTCAGAGCAAAATCACCGTTCTGGTAGGAGAAAAAGACAAGGATCAGTGAGGGAGCCCTGCTCGAGCAATAAGCGAGCAGAAGTCTATAGCATCATCAGGGAACGTGCAGAAAACAGCATCAACAGCATTATTACTTAAATTATCACACGATAAACATATAATTACATAATAAATAGTGAAGTCGGGGACGGGAAGAGATAAAATAAGGACGAGGAGAGAGAAAATAATCTCAACAATATATATATATATATATATATATATATATATATATATATATATATATATATATATATGTATAATAATAATAATTAAAAAAAATTCTCACTTTATTAAAATGAAAATGTCATTAAAATATAAAAATATTAATATATTAGATATTATATTTTATTTATTTATTAGTATATTGAAATCTCTATTTTTTATCTCACATCGATATATACGCGGAGGAGGGGTGTGTGTGTGTGTTTACACTAAAATTAACTTGGATCACTTTATGTTTATTATAGCATAATCCAAATTTCTATAATTATCTTTGTAGGCAATAGTGGATCCAAAACTTTTTTTCACCCCGAGCTAATTTATAAAACTATTGTCAATATTTTTGTGAACGTTAGTGCATATAAAGAAGTGAAAAATCACATATCAAATAATTCGAAATTAAAACTCTTAGCACAATATATATATATATATATATATATATAACAAATAAGCTTATAATATAAATTATTAAAATTGAATCGTTAAAAAATTCTTTGCAGATAAAGAGATGTTAAAGAGGCTTCTTACTTCCTAACCAGATCCTCCTACATCTATATATAAATGCTGGTTTATCAAGAATACGCAAGAAAAGTACTTCGAATTGTTGATTCATTGCCAGAGATAGCTTAGAACCAATAGTTCAAGGAATAATAAGTGAAGTTTTAATTTGCTCTATCTTACTAAAAATCTTACGTAGTATAAAGTATAAAATAAGTATTTATTTTATGCCTAATAGCTTAAACATTTGATTGCTTTTAACTTTTCATTTATTTTAAGTTGTTGGGAAAGATTCAAAATAACTATGAATAGCAAAAGTGAATTTGATTTACGTTTTTTTTTAATACCTTGATTTTTTTTAATCCCTTTTAAAAAAATAAGAATTAGTGAATCAGAAACACAGAATTAAGAATAAGAATAAAAAATAATAATTATTATTATTTTATTGATTTTATGGAACATACATATTAATATTCCTAACTCATACCTTTAGTTCCACTTCCAGTCCCTATATTTGAAATTTGATATAAAAAGTGAAAACGAGCAAGTATGACCGTGAAGGAAATAAACCATGAAATTATAAAAATATTAACTTTCTATAATAAAATCTCTCTATAGTCATAATAGTGGAACCAAACTAATTTAATTATTATGAGAAAATTATAACTTAATATAGGTATAGTTACAAAATTATTATTTTGACTTAATTATCCTTAGTGCAAGAAACATAGAGGTAAAACATGCACAACACCAAAAATTAATGGAGCATGTCAAATATAATATATAGACATTTACAAAAGAAATAGACATAATTTTAAGAAACTAATATATGTCTCTATGTAGTGTCTGAGAATATATAAATTCATCTTAAAAATCTAAAAGTTTACATTTTCTTTAATATTTTTCTCTTATTGTAAATTCTATAAAACATGTATAAGGATTTGGTAATAATTTTAAATAAATAATAAATCATTGTCCCAAACGACTTTTAAAAAATATTTATTTTATCTTAAACATTTAATATAATACAACATACTAATAATTATTACTAAATGGAGGGCAAGTTTATTTAGAGGGGATCTAAAAAAATTATAATTTATTATAATGTGAAGCTTATTATATTTTATAATTAGCCAAAATTAAGAATATAATTTTTTTTTATCACTATATGGATGTTATTCTTATATTGAGCATCACTATAAAGAGATTTTACTATAGTATTAGTTACAATGTTGTAATATATTGATATATTTTTATTTCAATAAGAACATATTTATAAGAAGTTAAAGCAATAATAACATTTTATCTCCTTCATGATTTCAATTTATTTAATAGATATATAATTTAATCATTTTATAAAATAAAAAACTAACTCCAATTGAAAAGAAAATATAATTTAATTAGGGACATATTTAAAAATAAAATAAAAACTCTATTATTATATAAAAAATAAATAAAATGCAAGGGGGTATGGATGATTTTTCTTAGTCTAAACTGAGGTGTGATCGTAAGATATTTTCTCCGCCCATACTAATGGAAGAGATGTTTACATCTATCCAATATATATAATTGAGAGAGGAAATATACAAAAAATGAGAAGCAGCAGAATTGGAGCCCCCTTTCTAGTAATACACACAAAGTCAATGTTGATGCAGCTATCAGATGTGGAATCAATTGGCAAGATTGAGAGTTGTAATGGATGATTCAAATGGAAAAGTTGCAGCTCTTGGTGTCAAGAAAGCAAAACTCTGGAGAGGTGTGACTTATAAAGAAGCTAAATGTTACGGCCACGAGATTCCAGCTCAAAAATGGCCCAAGGAATAAGTTAAGATGTGCTAGCTTGGCACAATTCTAGAAACTTCCGCAAAATTCCAGCAACTAGCACACTCTTATACATATTATTAGGGAGCCGCACGGGATTTGCTGCTCAAAACTCCCATCCCGTGACATAAAACTATTGATTGTAGATTGCAGGTGGCAAACGAGTTAGTATTATCATCACTGATCACTTAGACAAATTTATAAGATGTTCTATATTTGAGGAGAAAATTTATCTTATTTCATAGTGCAACTGTCCCAAATGGACTATTAGTGAACAATAGAAAGAAGATATCAGAATAAAGATTTATTGGGTAATTTCATTAATGCAAAGTAAAATAAAGGATTTCCAAGATGTTAAATGTCAATATAACCCTATATCTTTTAATACATATGCCAATTCCTTGGCTAATCGAACTTTTAGAACAGATATATTTGTTGTATAGCTGAATACATTTCAAGCAGAAGTCTTGAATAAATTACATTAATACATATTCCTAAAAAGAACCTATGTTCTCATTTTGGTGATTGAGGGCATGAGCTCGGCACCACTCGGGCAAAGGAGTGGCATAACCATACACGATGTTAAATTTGAAACATCATCATTTGTTTGTTTATGACATTTCTTTTATCGTTCGTTAATTGTTAAATTATAAAATAATGAACTCTGACCAAGCCACCTATCCGTGAGAGAAAGAACTTAGACTACGTTTGTCATAAAGGATTAAATTGAACTAAATATTATGATTGGACTGGATTATATTAGATTATATAATGTTGTCCTATGTTTGGTATAATATTGAATTGAATAATGTTGAATTATATTTAAATATAAAAAAATATTTATGAATATTTAATAGTAATAATTAAAGTTAATTTAAAAGTAATTAATAAGAAAATTAAATATATAGTAAATTAGTTATTGGGTAGTCATAGTTATAATAGACAAATATAAATTAATAAAAATATTTAATTATTTAATTAATTTTTTATAAGATATTTTAGATATGCTTTTGTTTTATTAAAAAGTTAGCAAATGGTATATAAAATCAATTAATTATTGGTATTATTAATTTTCATGATTATTTTTATTATTACAGTAGTGATTATTTAATTTAATACAATTAATTATTGTAATAAATTATTAAATAATTAACTTTATTGAAATAAAAGTACCAATTTAATTAAACTATAAAAACAAAAAAAATGAAGTAAATCATGAAAAAAAATAAATAATTACATTAAATTTTAAGTACTAAATAAAAAATTGTGTTATATATGAAAGAAATATTATAAATTAATCTAATCCTATCTAAACTCACTTATAAATTAGGATTGTTAATCCATAATTTAAAGACTAAATTTGAATTT
The DNA here is from genome assembly GCA_025617385.1 of Murraya koenigii. Classification (NCBI taxonomy): domain Eukaryota; kingdom Viridiplantae; phylum Streptophyta; class Magnoliopsida; order Sapindales; family Rutaceae; genus Murraya; species Murraya koenigii. Next base: position 3,877,116 of record CM046817.1, on the reverse strand, counting down.
AGTTCCCCCAATCGAATTCAAAAAAAATTACCAAACAAAAAATAAAAATTTAATTTTGAAATTAGTCTAATTATACACTTAGTTCTCACTCCTAAATATATCTTACATTTTACACAAACGTTGACTTGGCGGGCATGACATGGCAAAATTTGATTAGTCACTGTATTACAGCGGAAACAGTTCAGTAGAGAAAAGCCAAACCAAACCGCTCGTCGCAGTCACTGCGAGTGTGGGACGAACATAAAAAGCCCTAGTCTTGCTTTTTCTCTTTTTCAAAACGCAAACGAAGGTACGGACATTTGAAATTCCCTCTCTTTTTGATTTCCTATGCATTTTGATGTCCGTAATGTAGATTCTAACCGTTTGTGTTTTAGATTCTGAACATTTACGTTTCGGCTAATTTATCAATTAGGGTTTTATATGCTTGATAAATATTTGTTCTTCATGCGGATTTGCTTTATAGCTTGAAACTGTTTATGCCCATGTTCTCAATTACCTGAAACTTCGTTCTTTTTTTTTTTTGTGTTTTCTGGAAGTGGTTTATGAATAAAGTAGCTAATTGATTCAGTGATTTGGAACTCAGTATTGGTGCCTTAAGAAAACTTATGACAATAAGCTGCTGAATTTTGTTTGGGGCTTTTACTTTATAGTGGTATGTAATTGAATTGGAATTTTGAATTTCTCATATTCATGAGTTGTTTGATGGTTGTGCGTAGTCTGGGGTATCAATGGCATCCAAGCTGGTGCAGTTGCAATCCAAGGCTGCTGAGGCCTCAAAGTTAGTGGCCAAGCATGGAACTTCTTACTACAGGCAGTTGTTAGAGCAGAACAAGCAATACATTCAGGAGCCGCCAACTGTTGAGAAATGTAATCTTTTATCCAAGCAATTGTTTTACACCCGTCTCAGCAGGTTTGTCGCTTTATTCTATTTTTCTAGTGATCGTCTGCTTTTGTATGTTCTGATTGTGTTGATTTATTGTCAAAATTCCTTTCATGATATAAATTTGTTTTTAGTATGTTTCCATCATATTGATTTTTGTGGTCCTGTTTAGCAGATGAAACGTATGGACTGCCTGGGCTACTATTTCCTATATTGAGAGTATAGAAATTGCAGAAATAAGCCAAGCAAGCAAATCATATTGCACAAAAATTCAATTCTCCTATAAGAGATAAATACATATATTTATTAGTTATCCTGAATCATAGATTGAATTGTGTGTACCTGACTGACCTACTGATCATTAAGTAGACAAAAATTTTTCATAGATTTTTCATTTGCTTCTTTCTCTCGTGCTATACATGTCCTTGTTGACGACTGTTTACTAGGTCGTCAAACATTATTTTCTCAATCCACGGATCATGAGAAAAACAGCTAATGCCATATCATTCAGATTATCTGTATACATTGTTGATATATCTATTTTCTTATGTGATACAGTATTCCTGGGCGTTACGAAGCATTCTGGAAAGAGCTTGATTATGTGAAGCACTTATGGAAGAACAGGCAGGAACTCAAGATAGAGGATGCTGGTATTGCAGCATTGTTTGGGCTAGAGTGCTTTGCATGGTACTGTGGTGGTGAGATCATAGGTCGAGGATTTACAATCACTGGCTACTATGTTTGAGAGTTGCATCAAGAGCAGCTTCTAACATTGAATTCATGAAAGCTTTTCCAGCATTTTATATTTTTGTTATTGTTCTGTCACCTTAACATACATGCGACAATTTTGTGTTCTGTGAGAAAATTGAAACTGAGATAGGAACAACTCATTTGTGTCAACAAACTTATTTTCATTTTCCTTTCTTTTCCATCCCATAATAAAATGCACAGAAACAATTGCCACTGGCGACTTTTGGTCATCAGATGTTCTTAGCAATGAACATTCAGTGTGTTGAAGGAGGTGCCTAGCATGAAGCCATTCACTTCGTCGTGGAGACTGATTTTGAATACGATCTTTTAGATTTCTTTGAAATTGTTATTATTCTCCCCTAAGTTTTCTGGTCTTTCGTGCATTTAGTAAACTAGCTACTAGGTTGTTTAAATAATTTGCAGTATTGTATTCGTTAGATACAATCTTAGTGTGCCACTAACCTTTTAGAAAAAGGAAAACTGTCCGATTAAATGAGAGGTCACCTAAAGGATAATTGCTACAAGTGACGGGACAATTTCTCTGCTTAATATATTTCCATACATTAGAGCAAAGCCTGATGCAGCGGCGGAGCTACACGTATAATTTCTTTGCCCAGCATTCACAAAAAATAAAGGGAGGTATAGATGGATAAGCACAAAGCTTGTATACTTGATTATTTTCAAGTAAATGTCGAGCACATCAACCGAAAGCCGTTTCTTTGTAACGCTTGTTTCCCGTATAAGAATGAAATGGAGAAAGAAACAAAATCCCTGCTGGGTATCAGTATTTTTAGCTGTCTCCTTGTTCAAGATTTAATATTAAGTGAGGCTTGCCTCTTAATCACCTTCAAAAGAGCTGATTCCTAAATGCATTTATCATTCTTGGCGAATAAAACAGTACAAATGCCAAGATTGAACCAAAGAACATTTTGATAGCATATCTCACGGGGTCACGGTCATCCTCTTGAGAGATGTTCTTAGAGGCACACATGGCTAATGCTGAAGGTAGAGCTTCTATTACTGCATCTGCCAAATCTGTGATGAAGGAAGGGGTGCAATTCAAAGCAGGTACACGTCCCCAATTTTTAATGCCGGATTCAAGAGCCAATTCCTTGTACTCCATGTCAATCTCTTCAAGTGTTTCAATGTGCTCACTCACAAAACTGGAATTTGAGGAGGAAAATTAGTTTACTTTCTAGACTATAACTTCAAGCTCACAGAAAATACACAGCCAAGACTTCAGTAACTAATGTGTACCTGACTGGAACAGCTAGAAGGCTCTTCACACCTTTCTGGCCAAGCTCCACAAGAACTTCATCAGTGTAAGGCTTCAGCCATTGTACAGGCCCAACTCGACTCTAACCAAAATGGAAAAATAAAAGAAGAAAACTGAGCATTACAAGCAATTGAGCAGATAGCTTAACCTAATGTGAGGGAAGAAGAGACTAATACTCAATGAGTCTTTGCCATAGGTTGCAGAAGAAAATGAGTAAATAAAAGAAGAAAACTGAGCATTACAAGCAATTGAGCAGATAGCTTAATCTAGTGTGAGGGAAGAAGAGACTAATACTCATTGAGTATTTGCCATAGGTTGCAGAGAAAAAGATAAGTATGAACTAAAGTTTAGAACCAACCTGGTATGCCAAAGTATGATCATTGTTGATTCCTCTATCTTTCAACGTCTTCATGATTAGGTATATACACTCCTCCATCTGATCTCTGTATGGATCACCAGCTTTCTCAACGTAACTGACTGGTACACCATGGGCACTAAAGAATATCATAACCTACAGTTCCAAAAAATTAGAAAACATCCGTCAAGAGATAATATCATCAAATGAAAACAACTCAGACTCACCAAATTTCTTCGAAGAAACTATGCAAAAGGTGTATGCAATAACAAAACTCACCTCCTCAGGCTCTTGGAACTTCTCTAGCTCTTCCTGAATCAAGTCAGCCATAGAGTTGATGTAACCTTCTCGTTGATACCAGGACCTTATAACAGACACAGGCAGCCTTGATAGATATGCGTCTTCCCTGAAAGATTACTCTCACTCAGAACAGATTATAAACAGGGCAAAATTGGTTACTACTAGCAAGAAACTGGCGATAGACGCTTACACAACACTACCTAAATATATTCTGGAGAACACGGATGCTTGACCCAGTTGTAGAGATAGAGAATTGTGGATAAAGTGGCAGCACAACAAGCCTTGTAATTCTGTCCCTTTTAATCTGTTGCATACAATAGAAATCATTTTAACTATATTTTCTCTGTATTTATCTACTAAAACACAGCATTTTGCAATCATGAGGTTAAACACAGATATAAAGTCATTGAAAAACGTAGGCACATCAAAGGAGCATACAAACATAAGACTACCGAATGTCGAAAGTTTTCAGAGAATATAATTATATCTCAGGCAAGTCGAATTCCAGCGTAATAAAACTGTTACTAAGAAAGTGAAAATGAGGGACAGCCTACCTGCTGAACAGCCTCTTCAGTAAATGGATACCAATAACGCATTCCAACATAGACATTCACAGGCAAGTTTTTTGCTTCTAAAGCCGTTTTAAGTGCATGTGCCTGCAAAAAATATTTTCAAACTATAAATAAAGACTAAAGTTTTACTCACAAAATGGTAGCAATACAGGAATTGTTTTAAAACATAGTTCACTTTTTGCGGGACAAATATATTGAATGAAATGAAAAAACTACTTGGACAAAAGCAATAAAGAGAGATGTTCCACCTGATCATCTGTTATTTTGCGCAATGGTGAGCCACCTCCTATGGCAGCATATCCTTCTTTACTTTTGGGAGCCCGTACCACAGAAATCAATTTTGCCAAGGGCCATTGAAGAAACCGAAAAGGCCTGGGAAGACGTATAATGTCCTGTATAAAAAACAATAATCATTAGCATAACTCTATATTTCAAGCATACAGATATAAAATAGAGAACTACAATAACAAAATTACAAAGACGGGGATGAAAGAGAAGAATCCAACATACTGGATCTGCAAATAAATTGAACAAAAATGGCTGAACATCATGAAGAGTGTCAGGCCCTCCAAGATTCAGAAGCAACACCCCAACCTTGTCATCTGTGGCGTGAGCATGAGAATCATATTCTACAACATTTTCACCATATGTTGCTACTCTTGCAGCACAAATCCCTGCTGGATTTCTTCTCTGGACAGGACCACAAAGGTATGGTCCCCTGACAGTATATGCAAGCGCTTGAGTTGAAACTCGATTGACATCATTTAATCCCTCTGATGACTGGCAGGACACTGATATGATTGATCTGGTGTGGGAACCTAACCTGTCAATGAAACAACCCAACTTAATCATTTAGTGTGGATATAAATTTTTAGATAGATTCCAATAAAGCATACTCAAAATAAACTTCATCTTCGTAATATCCACTGATCATAGCCGTATTGTATTGGCTATTGAAAAATCACTGGATAACATAAAATTAACAAGCCTAAAATGCTGAAAAACTCATAGCCTCATCTCCATGTCCATACATTCAGACAAAGCACCAATCTTAGAAAAGTTTCTTTCTGAATAAACACTGATGTAGTAAGCTTTGTAACTTTTTTTTACTCAAGTTTTTTAAGCAACAACAATTATCATATATAAATGTACCAAAACACGCATAATGCAAAATAACGACTAATACGCAGCATTCAAACACAATCATATTGATTAATTAATAAGAAATATCAATAAATCTTTGCATAATTCGAAAAAAAATAAAAGAAAATCACGCATCGAACAAAGTGTAATTTAATGTAAGGATAACATAGCTCGCGATATGAAAGCAAATGCAACAAATCAAATGAGAACTACAGCGTCTATGAAACATAATAAATTAGGACAAAAAGAAAAAAGAAAAAATCAAACACATGGGGGAAATATCACATGATCCTTAAAACGCAAGCCGCCGCATTAATAGTGCTCAAAACGATCCCGGAAACCAACTCTACAGATTAGATAAGCAGAGAACTTAAGATATTAATTAAATTAATTAATATAAAAAAATTACGCTTGATTGAATTTATGAAGATTCGAAACAGGGTGCTTCGAGCGTGAAAGAACTCCAGAGCATGATGCGGCGTCCATGGAGTCGATTCTTAACCTCTATTTTCAGTTAAAATAGAACCAAAATTGAGAAAATGAGAATGAAAAAATGTTTTTTCTTTTTTTTTTTTTTTTGGTTGAGATATTTTCGAGGGTTGGTTGAGACCGAATTATCAAAAAGGGGGAATAAGAAGTCTATGAAATACCTAATATATTTAATTTGGTTTTAACGTCTGACTGTCTGAGTATGGAAATGAGAACGACAAATTATTAGTTCTTTCTCCTAGTTCCTACTTCCTACTACCTGTTTAAAGCAAGACCGGAAAAGTCATGACATGGCGTGTAGACGTATAGTTCGTTCTTTAAGAACTTTCTTTTCTTTCTCGTTTTTATTTTAATCGGCAATAAATAAATAAATCGCAGAAACTTCCTCGCACTCCGCTTTTGAATTTTTGACCGGTTTAGGCAACAAACCGAGATTATTGGTTTACGTCGGTTCAAGCGGATCCAATATTTTTCTTACAATTATTTCATTTTATTTTATTTTTTTAAAGTGGTTTCTTTTTGCTGTAAATTATAATTTTCAGCCGCAATCACGCAAAACCAAACATGAAAACCAATTTTGTGAAGGTATTTGGGATTGAGCAGTTATTTTAACCAGTAAAAAACTCCACGTTCTAATGCAGTTTATTTATTTTTAAAAAAATTTATTAAAAAATTATTATATATACACAATGAATTTTAATCTATATATTCTTACTTTAATGAATGCGGTGTATACATACAGACGTTACTCTACAATATATTTGTGCTAAATTTTTCTTTTTATTTTATTTTTTTAATTGATTAATTTTTCTTTACTTTTAAAAATAGTGAACGCACTATTTTATTAATCCTGTTCATATTTATTATTCCTTTACTTGAACTTCCTTTCTTCATGGTTATTATTATTTTCTTAAAAAAAATGTTTGCAGTTTATGTTAATGCAGTAGAAACTAAAAGTCAAAAAGTGTGTGGTTTGATGATTTTTCAAATCAAGTTGTTGGGGTAGGGGGAAAACAAAGTATTTTTCTTTTATAATGAATTAGATTAGACGATTAAGAGAAATATAGTTGAAATTATTAGTAGGGATGGGCGTTAAAGAGTAATAGTATTTATCCGGAGTTATATCAATATTTTTATTAATAAATTAGAGTGTACAAAACATAAACTAAAATTGCAAATATCTCACCCAAACATGTTATGAAAAAAAAAAAAAAATTAAGCTACCATCACTCCTCTATTGCTCATATAAAGCCCCTTTTTAAAAACACCCACTAAAACATCATCTTTTAATGTCATAAATGACCTTATCCTTTTTCTTTCTAATAAACACAAAAAAAAAATGTGACAAGAAGATTAATACAAGAAAGTATGTTTAACATCCTGCGCGCTTCAGCCAGAAGACAGAAACCAATAAGTAAATTCTCAATTGGTCATAGGCAATTCAAGAGCAATCCTTTATTAAAAGTTTAATTTTTTTAAAAAATGAAAATAATCCTTTCGGTGTCGATTAGAAGGAAGAAGTAGAATTAAATGATTCTCATATACAAGAATGAGAAGCCCATATGGGATTAAAAGAGGATAGTAGGAGCCCATCAGGATTTGCTTTGATTATGAACATTGGGGTGTAATGAGTTATTTTACTATAAAATTTAAGGTAAACAAATGTAAACAGAGTATAAGTGTTCTATAAGAAATTTAACGGGATTGTTAAAGCTCAGCTCAATAAAAAAATTTGATACGGATGGCCATCTACTAATAAGAGATGATGAAGTGCTGACTGCCGACACTCGTAGCCCAATTGAGCCCATTGGAAATATTAATAAATATTTATTACATTTATTTGTAATTTTAGTACGCGTAATTTCTTTGGAAATACATAAAAGCAGCGGTACGAATGAATTTAAGAAGCAAAAAGGGCGTGACAGAATTACTTTAATGACCCTATACAGTTCTAGGAGAGCCACGTTGTAACCACAAAAACAACCCCTTACCAGTTTTGTCTATTTCAGTAAATTTAAGTTCAGAGCGAGGTAGGGTTTTACCGCACTAGTTATATATAAATGCGTTTAACTTACCATTGCAATTATTTGCTTCATCTGCCTCCAATTGGCTAGGGCTTCATATTCTGCTTTTTCAAACGCTTCATTTTGCATCGCCTGTATTTCTGAACAACTGGCTGAATCCTTTAACAAAACTCTTTCTTGTTTCAGTTATAACTCTTTGGTAATCAGATTTGCACTTTGGTTCTCTTTTATTTTTATATATTTATTTATTTACCCTGTTCGTCTATCGGTTACGTTACGATATCGAAAACTTAATCAACTTTATTTGATGATTGAAGTTTTCATTCACGGATTTCTATCTACTTGGATTGGCCAAAGGATCAGGTACCGGCGTTAAACATTTCTTTGTTCTGTTATTATGAGCACGCGAGTCCGTTCTGTGTGTCGATTATTTGTTGTCGTTTGTTTTGAGCTACATTATGAGCATTGCGTGGCTCCATATCTGAGTCAACAGCAGGGGCATACTCATTGCCATCTGACTGCCGCTTGGAGCCAATATAAATTTACCTGAAGAAGATCCTTGAAACTCATTGTTGTTTTAAGATACAATACCTGGTTACATTTTCATTTAGTTTTAAGTCTGTTTAGATTTTTTCTTCTTCGTGCGTAAAAAAATAAAGTAGAAATAATTGACATGAAGAGTATAATAAATATTAAACGGGCACTCAGTCAGACACGGGTGATTGTTTCTCAGTGTAAAACAAGCTACCTTTTGCATGGTGCCTAAAGTGTGCTACTTAACACGATTGGAGGGAATTGCTTCTATGTGGTTCCCTTCAAATTTAAAGGAGCTAAATTCTTAAATATTTATGACTCATCATGCTAATTATCTTGAACTAATATGCAATTGTGTATTACTTTATAGAGGATTTTGTACATTCCAATTTATATGCCAGCTGAATGTTGAATTGAAGTTGGCTTAGGACTTGTAAAGCTTTTTAAATCTACAAACAGACAAAGCGACGATAACACTAAACTGAAAACAGATAACTCCGTCTCTGAAATCCCTGGTCGACACTGTTGCAGCAGCTTCTTATATTTTCTATTGCCGCGCGTGAATCGTTGCCGCTGCCACCTGCTGCTTGAGGAGTTGAGGTAATAAACGCCATTTGGTTTAAGTCTTGGTTATAATTTATTTAAAAAATTTGAAGATCTGAAACTGGTGATGAATCTGATTCTTTTAGGACGGAAGTTTTATATTGTTGTAGAGCATTGGGTGACCTTTGTGGATACTTTTGTGATTTTTCTTTCTTACTTGATGCTGTGTTGGTAATTTGAAGTACTTAAGTTGTTTGATTTGTTGCGTTTGCTTACGTAATTATTAGCGTTTTCTGTTGTAAGCTGTAAATTTACGCACTTTATGATGTGGAAGTGGAAAGTTCTCTCCTTTTCTGTTTGTATTACATTTGATGCTGAAAGTTGGGACTTTTCGTCCTCCCTTTCCTTGTATATTTATTTTACATATTTGCTTATCAACAAACAAATGGTTTCGCAGATTTAAGTTAGATTTAATGCCGAAAAAAAGTGGTTCTGTTAAGGCACCTGAAAAAATGCCAGAAAACCCAGTTGTAGAAGATGAAAATCCCTCTTCAAAGCCAAAAAAGTCGGATAATGAGATTGATGAAATCTTTGCTGCTAAAAAGAGGAAAATGCCTGAAGGGAAAAAGACCAAGAAGTTGAATAAAGATGAAACTGTGGAACCTAAGTTGGTCAAGAAAAAGAAAGAAAAGAAGAGGAGTAAGGGAGATACAGGGGATGGGTTGGCTGACCCTCCTGCTTGGCCTAGAAAGCGAACAGAGGATGGACTCACTATCTACACAGAAGATGAGTTGGGTATCAATAGCACTGATGCTGGAAACACACCACTTTGTCCATTTGATTGTTCTTGTTGCTTTTAGCTGTGCTGGCAGATTGGTAAATTATTAGTTAGAAGTTTGCAATTTTGATTCACTGATGTTAATTATGGATTTTGCTGTTCTAGTTTGTAGATTATTGCTCAAAGTTTTTGCATTGTTCGTTGTAGACTTGAATTTGATCAAAGAAAACAAGTGTTATTTATTTCATTCCATAATGAATTAGTTTTGTATCCTTGAAAGCATGGAGGAGCAATTTGATCTAGTTTTGACCCACATAAGTGTGTCGGCAAGTGTATTTAAGTGTAGTTCCATCATCAAATATCCTACCAAGAAAGATTTGAATTTCTGAAGGAGAACTTTTCATGCAGCAGGGAGTATGAAATGTTCTATATTTAGTTGATTTCATCTGCTAGTTCAAAGTTAGGGTGCTCTCATGAACCTTGTATGCATCAATGTCTTATTAGAAACACTCATCAGGCACTCCTCAATGACTAGCCTCAAAATTGCTCAAAAATTCAGAACATAATGCCATCACTGCAACAGAATTTTCCAAATAACGAGACATAAGTAGTCAATAGCCAGCCCCAATGTGCCTTGAATTTTAAGGAATAAGACAAGAATATATAGAAATGATAAATTAGAAAAAGAACTAAAAATCATGGAAGATATCCCCAAATATATAGAAATGATAAATTAGTCCTGTGCTCAATTCTCCTTTTTTTGTTTGATTACAGATAAAGATGCTTCTCAGTTGATGTTTGTAGATCTTGCAGTGATACGAGGGATGTAGTTTGGAGGACTTTTGAGGGCTACAATCTTATTATAAAGATCGACTATTGACTTGATCTTATGTGGTTTGTGAAATAGGTTGAGATCTCGGAATATTGTTATTATGTGGTTTGTGAAATAGATTGAGATCTCGGAATATTCATGCTTTTGAGAAGTATTATGCAGAGAGCCGAACAGAATATATATTACATATTTATTGTGCTGTTGGTGACGAAGATACTATCATGGAATTTGTGCCGTTCGATAAATAGGCAGGCTGCAATTTCTCGCTCATTGGTGACTGATTTATCGCTCATTATTATGAAGTTTTATATTGATATGATTGGAATTTCATGGTTCCTTTTCAGTTATTGGTGACCAGGTGTTATTATAGGCCGACATTATGGGTTGGAGTTGTTTGCCTTAATTTTTTTTTTTCTCTTCATTCAATTCCTGTTGTGTGCGTGGAGATTTGAGATATCGATAGGGCGTGTGCTCCAGTTTCTGGACTAATAAACTTGGAACTGTCAAGTAATGAGGAGGTGTCATTGGTCCTTTTCTGCATTTTTCAACCATGTAAATTACAAATAGTGGTTAGAGGAGTATGGGGGCTCTCTCTCCACCACAGGTTTTTATGACTCTTATGTTTTCTACTCCTTTCTAGCTACCATCTGTGCCTGTCTGAACCCTATGATGTACAGCTCATATTTTGGTCTTCCATTTTTGCATATGTTGCTGTGATGTGGAGATGTTTTGAGTCTTCCTGGAAGACTGGGATTCTGGGGATGTGTACAAGAGTTTTCTGACCCTTTCTCAGTCGATCAATTCCCTCAATGAAAATTTTTAGTCAGATGAGGTTGCCAGTTCCTTTATTGTTTTTCCTTGTACCTCGCTTCCATCCATCCTATTCGAATAATATAATGTTCAGTTCATAATTTGGTCTATCACTTTTGCAAATTTCTGTTGCAGTGGTGTGGAAATCCTTTTGTGGAAGATTTTGATTCTGCAACTACTCGAGGGTGTCTAATGAGTTTTTTTGACCCTTTTTAGTTTATAACTTCTATCTATGAAACTTCAAATCAGATTGCATTTTGGTCATTTAATTTTCACATACTTTTATGTGGCAGTGTTAAAGAAATGGTCCGAGTATTTGAGGAATATAGCGAGACTGCATCTGGGGAATGTCTAATGAGTTCTTTTTGACCTTCTCTTAGTTGATCACTTGTATCTATGAATACTTGACTGCAGATTGTGTTCTGGCCATTTTTATGTTTCAGTGTTTTAGAAATGGTTTGGGTGGCTGAGGAACATTTGGACTCTGTTACAAAGGTGGTATCCTAGACTTTTTCATAGTTTACTCTATATATTGTTGAGCATATCTTTTTGGTTTTGGAATCTTTTGTTGTAGCAATAGAGGAACATTCCAAGTTTTCAAAGAATACTAGGACTGCTCTACTCGGGGTTTTCTATTGTGTTATTTTAGTAACTTTCTGGTTTATTTCTTCTATCTCTGCCTAACTGAATCCTTTAAGTTTGTACAATTATGTCTTTCATTTTTTTGCAAATTTCTTGACAGTGATGATAAATTGTTTTTAAGTTATTTTGGCCAACTCTCCACTGCAGGGGTTTCTCTCTGTTGTTCTTTCTTCTTCTTTCTAGCTTCCTTCTATGCCTATTTGAATACTATAAAATTCAGCTTATAGTTTGGTCTTTCATTTTTGCAAACTTCTGTTGCGGTCATGTGGTAATTTTTTTTCTTTTAAGATTTAGTTTTTCCAATTCGGAGATGTCCAATGAGTTTTTTCTACCCTTTCTTAGTTGATTGCTTCTATGTGTCTATCTATGAAAACTTAAAATTAAATTATATTTTGGTCATTTGATTTTTGCAAATTTTTATGTGGCAGTTTTTGAGAAATGATCTGGGACTTTGAGGAATATTGAGAGACTGCTTCTCGGGGTTGCTGTAATGAGTTTTTTTAGAACTTTTTTATTACTTTCATTCATGTATATTTTAAAGCATATTGTAATCTGGCCATTTCATTTTTGCAATGTTTAATGTTGCAGTGTTCATTGATTTAGTATCTTGACTGCTGCAATGGAGCTTCTCATGATTGAGGAATTTTCCAACTTTTCAAAGAATTATGTCTTTCTTTGTTGCAGGCAAAATGTGTTCAGTTTTTTAGGAGTGTTTGGGCTCTCTTTACTGCAGGGGTTTCTGACAATTCTTATTCTTGCTTCTGGCTTCTAGCTTCCATATGCCTACCTGAATACTATGGCTTCTAGTTTATTTCATATTTTGTCTTGCATTTTTGCATATCTCTGTTGCAGTGATGTGGAAATGTTTGAATTGCTCGTGGGTTGTTTTTGAAATAGATTGAAATTTTGAGCGTTGTGGATTTACTAGTTCGTGTTTTGTATTTGAGCGGAGCACCATTCAAAGAGTTTCCAATAAATGAGATAGCTTCTCATTAGTGTGTAATTTGGTCAGTCATTTTACTCATTTAGCCAAATTGTTGTTGCTGTCCGCCAATAGAGAATTGTTTGTGGAGGTCTGTGAATAAAAAGATTCTTTGTCAAATTATTTTGTGTCAGACTTTGTTTTTATTTAATTATGTTGTAGATTAAATTATAATGAAAAATTTATAATGCTATTCATATGAACAAAATACTGTGGATTAGATGGTAATTTGTGTGAACTCCATAATTAGAATGAATTTCATCTTTTTACAAATTAAATTAGATTGAAAAATATGTAATTCACAAAATCGCAAATTCAACGTGGGTAAATTTCAAAGCCAAGTAGTCCGATAAACAAACACACCTATTAAAAATCATCAATTCAAATATCTACTATGTTTCCATCTTAAGAAATATCCGGAATCCTAAATGTCTTAAAAACAACTCAAAAATGCAACTTGTGGTTTCATGTTTCCATCTTAAGAAATATCCGGAATCCTAAATGTCTTAAAAACAACTCAAAAATGCAACTTGTGGTTTCCATGTGTTTAGCGAATTGTCTGTTTGTTATTATTATTGGAAGTAATTATATTTTTCAAAAAATTATGTAAGATATGTTTTGAATTGAGATGTTATAATTTTTAAATTACAATTATTGTGAAAAAAATTATAATTATAAAATAAAAGTAAATAATATGTAATAAATATAATTTTTAAATAATAATTTTAATAAAATTATTAAAAATATAATATATTTTTTATCATATAAATAAAAAAATATATTAACATAAATTATAAATTACAATAACTATTATTTACTAAATATTTTAATATTATAATTTAAAAACTACAATTATCTAATCTCAATCTCAATATTTATCAAGTTTGGCAGGTGGGTTTAGCGTGTATGGGCTGTGCAAATTTGTGTGACCATGTTTGGGTTTGAGTAGGTCTAGTCAATTTTACATTTTTTGTTTATTTATAGTTAAATTTATGTTAATGTTATTTAGTTAATTTGTTTATCTAAATTAATTATCTAGTTGCTTTTTTCATCACCAGTGGCAAACCGTGAGTTATTTTTGGCAACTCTTGATCACTATAAACTTTTGCAAGGTTTTTACTGCAAATCTACGACGAATGAAAATTATGTTGTTAGAAATATTAGCATCGTTGTGTAGAGCCATATATGAGGATTTCAATGGTACCAAGTACAACTTAAATAGTAAATACTTGCAATGATACAAATAATACTGTTGCATAGAGCCGAAAATGAGGATTTCAATGATACCAAGTACGACTTAAAATAATAAATACTTGTAACTTTCGAGGTGGTGGTCGGTAGTGGCAACAAGTGGTTATTTTATTTTATATTAATAAATTAAAATAATTTTATCGTGTTAATTTTGAATATAAAATATTAAAATATATAATACAAACATACTATACCAAATATGATATTATATAAATTTTATATCATATTATATAATTCAATTCAATATATTTTAGTACAATTCAATATAATATATTGTACTAGACACATAATTACGGGACAAAAAAAGTTATTGTGTTTACACATAGAATAAGAGTAAAAATAATCATCTAAATATCAAATACTAGGTGGTGCTTTTACCATAAAAATTAAAGATTAGTCGGTAATTTCTAATGTTAAAATTTATTTTGTCTATGAGGCTCACGCTTTAAAATTTAACCGAGGATATATTCATGTGTTTAGAAAAAAAAAATATATATATATTTTAATAAAGAAAATAATCTATTCAAGATAAGTTATGTGGGCAAGTCGCGTGTACGCGTACGACTCGCATGTAAAGCCACTTTCTTTTGGGTACAACTAATAAGCAGCACGTGATTAAAACCGACGCTAAAAAGGAATAAATCTGGATCGTTGATGCCTCCGTGCACCGCTAAGCGATAGCCGTCGATATTGACCAGCGATCCTATAAATATACCCCGCGCCTGTAGCCTGCGAGAGCGAAGCTCGTAGATTTGTATGTGTATTCGATTTTCTTTGTTCAATTATTAGCCTTGCAGGTTGGGTATGTAGTGCTGATCGGGAATTAATACCGTTCGAATTGATTGAAATTTCTTGGTTGTTTTTGAGTTTTTTCGGAGACGAAGGTATTATTATTTTTATTTTATACGCTGACGCCTTGACTCTTGTTCGAATTGATTGAAATTTCTTGGTTGTTCTGAGTTATTGGAGACGAAGTTATAATTATTTTATACGGTGACGTAATGGATCGAAGCTGTTTCGCTTCTCTTTGTTCAATTATTGGCTACAGAACCGTGAATCTGTGCTGTTCTCTAGCGATTGGTGATCTTCTTAACTTCTTTGTCAAGGACTTTTGAGGGCTACAATCTTATTATAAATATCGACTCTTGACTTGATCATATGTGGTTTGTGAAATAGATTGAGATCTCGGAATATTGATATTACGTGGTTTGTGAAATAGATTGAGATCTCGGAATATTCATGCTTTTGAGAAGTATTATGCAGAGAACTGAACAGAATATATATTACATATTTATTGTGCTGTTGGTGACGAAGATACTATCATGGAATTTGTGCCGTTCGATAAATAGGCAGGCTGCAATTTCTCGCTCGTTGGTGA
The DNA here is from genome assembly GCA_025617385.1 of Murraya koenigii. NCBI lineage: Eukaryota > Viridiplantae > Streptophyta > Magnoliopsida > Sapindales > Rutaceae > Murraya > Murraya koenigii. Next base: position 3,861,577 of record CM046817.1, on the reverse strand, counting down.
CTGATTTATCGCTCATTATTATGAAGTTTTATATTGATATGATTGGAATTTCATGGTTCCTTTTCAGTTATTGGTGACCAGGTGTTATTATAGGCCGACATTATGGGTTGGAGTTGTTTTACCTTAATTTTTTTGTTCTCTTCATTCAATTCTTGGCTACTGAATCTTGAATTCCTGTTGTGAGCGTGGAGGTTTGAGATATCGATAGGGCGTGTGCTCAAGTTTCTGGACTAATAAACTTGGAACTGTCTAAGTAATCAGGAGGTGTCATTTGTCCTTTTCTGCATTTTCAACCTTGTAAATTACAAATAGTGGTTAGAGGAGTATGGGGGCTATCTCTCCACCACAGGTTTTCATGACTCTTATGTTTTCTACTCCTTTCTAGCTACCATCTGTGCCTGTCTTAACCCTATGATGTACAGATCATATTTTGGTCTTCCATTTTTGCATATGTTGCTGTGATGTGGAGATGTTTTGAGTCTTCCTGGAAGACTAGGATTCTGGGAATGTGTACAAGAGTTTTCTGACCCTTTCTCAGTCCATCAATTCCTTGAATGAAAATTTTTAGTCAAGATTGTATTGGCTATCTTGCCTCTGCATGGGGTCGCCAGTTCCTTTATTGTTTTTCCTTGTATATCGCTTCCATACATCCTATTCGAATACTATAAAGTTCAGCTCATAATTTGGTCATTCATTTTTGCAAATGTCTGTTGCAGTGATGTGGAAGTTCGTTTTGTGGAAGATTGTGATTCTGCTACTACTCGAGGGTGTCTAATGAGTTTTTTCGACCCTTTTTAGTTTATAACTTCTATCTATTAAACTTCAAATCAGTTTGCATTTTGGTCATTTAATTTTTACATACTTTTATGTGGCAGTGTTAAAGAAATGGTCCTGAGTATGTGAGGAATATAGCGAGACTGCATCTGGGGAATGAGTTCTTTTTGACCTTCTCTTATTTTATCACTTGTATCTATGAATACTTGAGTGCAGATTGTATTCTGGCCATTTTTATGTTTCAGTGTTTTAGAAATGGTTTGGGTGGCTGAGGAACATTTTGACTCTGTTACAAAGGTGGTATCCTAGACTTCTACGTAGTTTACTCTATATATTGTTGAGCATATCTTTTTGGTTTTGGAATCTTTTATTGTAGACATTCCTAGTATTCAAAGAATACTAGGACTGCTCTACTCAGGGGGTTTTCTATTGTGTTATTTTAGTAACTTTCTGGTTTATTTCTTCTATCTCTGCCTAACTGAATCCTTTAAGTTTGTACAACTATGTCTTTCATTTTTTGCAAATGTCTTGACAGTGATGATAAATTTTTTTTTAAGTTATTTTGGCCAACTCTCCACTGCAGGGGTTTCTCTCTGTTGTTCTTTCTTCTTCTATCTAGCTTCCGTCTATGCCTATTTGAATACTATAAAATTCAGCTTATAGTTTGGTCTTTCATTTTTGCAAACTTCTGTTGCGGTCATGTGGTAATTTTTTTTCTTTTAAGATTTAGTTTTTCCAATTCGGAGATGTCCAATGAGTTTTTTCTACCCTTTCTTAGTTGATTGCTTCTATGTGTCTATCTATGAAAACTTAAAATTAAATTATATTTTGGTCATTTGATTTTTGCAAATTTTTATGTGGCAGTTTTTGAGAAATGATCTGGGACTTTGAGGAATATTGAGAGACTGCTTCTCGGGTTGCTGTAATGAGTTTTTTTAGAACTTTTTTATCACTTTCATTCATGTATATTTTAAAGCATATTGTAATCTGGCCATTTCATTTTTGCAATGTTTAATGTTGCAGTGTTCATTGATTTAGTATCTTGACTGCTGCAATGGAGCTTCTCATGATTGAGGAATTTTCCAACTTTTCAAAGAATTATGTCTTTCTTTGTTGCAGGCAAAATGTGTTCAGTTTTTTAGGAGTGTTTGGGCTCTCTTTACTGCAGGGGTTTCTGACAATTCTTATTCTTGCTTCTGGCTTCTAGCTTCCATATGCCTACCTGAATACTATGAGGTTTATTTCATATTGTCTTGCATTTTTGCATATCTCTGTTGCAGTGATGTGGAAATGTTTGAATTGCTCGTGGGTTGTTTTTGAAATAGATTGAAATTTTGAGCGTTGTGGATTTACTAGTTCGTGTTTTGTATTTGAGCGGAGCACCATTCAAAGAGTTTCCAATAAATGATATAGTTTCTCATTAGAGTGTAATTTGGTCAGTCATTTTGCCAAATTGTTGTTGCTGTCCGCCAATAGAGAATTGTTTGTGGACATCTGTGAATAAAAAGATTCTTTGGTGTTCTGCAGTCTACTTGTTTATCTTATATGCTTAATTTTGATGAACTTACATGCTTCGGGTTTGTGTTGGAGAATTCTCTGGCCATTGGTCGATATAGTCAGTGGTTTGTCTTCAGAGTTATGATTGTCTACAATGTGGCTTTTGCAAGTTTGTAGGGGCCCAAAATTTCTTGCTATTTGTTAATGATCACTTTTAAAGAGGCTGCTGGGATCAACTAATGTGGCAACAATAAGTGGGTTGTGAGCCATTTCTTACTACTGTTTATTGAGCCTTTATGAATTATCCACATAGTAAACTACTTCTGATGTTTGTCAATAATTCGCCCTATCATCAGATTCTTTGGAGTGTTAGCTTATTAGCAAATATTCTAAGTGGCAGGGTGCCCTCCTGTGGGGAACATAATGCTGGCAAGCTTTTCTTGCGTCCTATTTTCTCTTTGGTGCATCTCTCTGTTATTTGAGTTAATCATGTGATCTGTTCTATGATTTGTTTTACAGAGAATTTTCATATGTTGCATTGTCCCACTTTTCTCTAGTTGAAAGGTGTGGTGGACTTCCGAGTGTTGTTGAGCAAATATTGCCTATTGATGCTATACATCCTGATCTTATTTTTCCCTTTTTACTATTTTTTGGCTTGTCTTGGCTGCTGTTTGGGTTAGTCCTGTGCTCAATTCTTCTTTTTTTGTTTGATTACAGATAAAGATGCTTCTCGGTTGATGTTTGTAGATCTTGCAGTGTCTATAATGAGCTTTTTCTCTCTCAGTATCACACATATCTATGGAACACATTTGTGCTTTGGTAATGTCATTTTGCAAATTTTTTTGTTGCAGTGATAGATAAATGGTCGGAGTTTTGAGGAGTATTGGGACTGTCTTTGGTGTGCCTCTAATGACCTTTTTTTCGACCTTTTCTTCGAATACTATAGATCAATGTGTACTTTGGCACTTGCAGTTTGGCAATTTTTTGTTGCAGTGATAGAAAAATGTTCGAAGTATTCAAGGAATATTAGGACTATTCTACCCAGGTATTTTCAAGCGGTTTTTGAATCCTTTTCTAAGATTGTCATCTTTGGCAAAATTTTGGAGCAGTGATGGCGAAATGTTATAAATTTTGAGGACTGTTGGGGCTAGCTATCTACTAAGGGGGTGTTTGATGAATCTTTAAATTTCCCCCCTAATTCCTCATTTTAAATTTTTTGCTGCAGTGATACGAGGGATGTAGTTTGGAGGAACATGAGGGTTGTTCTACTTGGGGATATCTTCCATGATTTTTAGTCCTTTTTCTAATTTATTATTTCTATATATTCTTGTCTTATTCCTTAAAATTCAAGGTACATTGGGGCTGGCTATTGACTACTTATGTCTCGCCAGTTGGAAAATTCTGTTGCAGTGATGGCATTATGTTCTGAATTTTTGAGCAATTTTGAGGCTAGTCATTGAGGAGTGCCTGATGAGTGTTTCTAATAAGTTTATTTTATTTATTTATTTATTTATTATTATGTTTCTTTTTACCTAGTTCCAAGTGTTGGTAGAATAATGGGGCTTTCTGCTACCCAGGGGGTTTCTGATGACACTATTTTTTTTCTTCTAGTTTGTGCTTGTATCTATCTGAATGTACTGAGGTTTAAATTGGTTTTAGGCCTTTGATTTTTCAAAATTTCTGTTGCAGACTTGCAGTGATATGATTTGAGTTTTTGAAGAATGTTGGGATTACTCCAAATTTAGGTTGCATAGTTCTGAGTTTTGGTGGAATAATGGGGCTTTCCACTACCCAGGGGGTTTCTGACGACACTTTATTTTTTCTACTAGTTTATGCTTGAATAAAACTGAATGTGCTGAGGTTCAAATTGGGTTTAGGTCTTTGTTTTTTGCAAAATTTCTGTTGCAGGCTTGCAGTGATATGATTTTTTGAAGAATGTTGGGATGACTGCAAATTTAGTTTGCATAGTTCCGAGTTTTGGTGGAATGATGGGGCTGTCAACTACCCAGGGGGTTTCTGATGACACTTTATTTTTTCTACTACTTATGCTTGCATCTATCTGAATGTACTGAGTTTCAAATTGGGTTTAGGTCTCTGATTTTTCCAAAATTTCTGTTGCAGACTTGCATTGATATGATTTGAGTTTTTGAAGAATGTTGGGATTACTGCAAATTTTTGTTGCATGGTTCTGAGCTTTTGTGGAATAATGGGGTTGTCGACTACCCAGGGGGTTTCTGACGACACTTTATTTTTTCTTCTAGTTTATGCTTGCATCTATTTTAATGTACTTAGGTTCAAATTGGTTTTAGGTCTTTGATTTTTGCAAAATATCTGTTGCAGACTTGCAGTGATATGAGTTTTCGAAGAATGTTGGGATTACTCCAATCAGGGGTTTTTTCGTTGTTGACTATTTTCTTCTTAGTTTTTCACTTCTATACAGGAATACTAAATCAAATTGTTTTAAGATTTTTCCGTTTTTACAAATTTAGGTTGCATGGTTCCGAGTTTTGGTGGAATGATGGGGCTGTCAACTACCCAGGGGGTTTCTGATGACACTTTATTTTTTCTACTAGTTATGCTTGCATCTATGCATCTATCTGAACGTACTGAGTTTCAAATTGGGTTTAGGTCTCTGATTTTTGCAAAATTTCTGTTGCAGACTTGCAGTGATATGATTGAGTTTTTGAAGAATGTTGGGATTACTACAAATTTAGGTTGCATAGTTCTGAGTTTTGTGGAATAATGGGGTTGTCGACTACCCAGGGGTTTCTGACTGACACTTTATTTTTCTTCTAGTTTATGCTTGCATCTATTTTAATGTACTTAGGTTCAAATTGGTTTTAGGTCTTTGATTTTTGCAAAATATCTGTTGCAGACTTGCAGTGATATGAGTTTTCGAAGAATGTTGGGATTACTCCAATCAGGGGTTACTGCAAATTTAGGTTGCATAGTTCTGAGTTTTGGTGGAATAATGGGGTTGTCGACTACCCAGGGGGTTTCTGACGACACTTTATTTTTTCTTCTAGTTTATGCTTGCATCTATTTTAATGTACTTAGGTTCAAATTGGTTTTAGGTCTTTGATTTTTGCAAAATATCTGTTGCAGACTTGCAGTGATATGAGTTTTCGAAGAATGTTGGGATTACTCCAATCAGGGGTTTTTTCGTTGTTGACTATTTTCTTCTTAGTTTTTCACTTTTATACAGGAATACGAAATCAAATTGTTTTATGATTTTTCCCTTTTTTTGCAAATTTAGGTTGCATGGTTCCGAGTTTTGGTGGAATAATGGAGCTGTCCACTACCCAGGGAGTTTCTGACGACACTTTATTTTTTCTTCTAGTTTATGCTTGCATCTATTTTAACGTACCTAGGCTAAAATTGGTTTTAGGTCTTTGATTTTTGCAAAATATCTGTTGCAGACTTGCAGTGATATGAGTTTTCGAAGAATGTTGGGATTACTCCAATCAGGGGTTTTTTCGTTGTTGACTATTTTCATCTTAGTTTTTCACTTCTATACAGGAATACTAAATTAAATTGTTTTAAGATTTTTCCGTTTTTGCAAATTTAGGTTGCATGGTTCCGAGTTTTGGTGGCATAATGGGGGCAGTCCACTTCCCAGGGGATTTCTGACAACACCTTATTTTTTCTATTAGTTTATGCTTGCATAAATCTGAATGTACTGAGGTTCAAATTGGGTTTAGGTCTTTGATTTTTGCAAAATATCTGTTGCAGACTTGCAGTGATATGATTGATTTTTGAAGAATGTTGGGATTACTGCAAATTTAGGTTGCATAGTTCTGAGTTTTGGTGGAATAATGGGGCTTTCTGCTACCCAGGGGGTTTCTGATGATTCTACTAGTTTATGCTTGAATAAAACTGAATGTGCTGAGGTTCAAATTGGGTTTACGACTCTGTGTTTTGCAAAATTTCTGTTGCAGGCTTGCAGTGATATGATTTTTTGAAGAATGTTGGGATGAATGCAAATTTAGTTTGCATAGTTCCGAGTTTTGGTTGAATGATGGGGCTGTCAACTACCCAGGGGGTTTCTGATGACACTTTATTTTTTCTACTACTTATGCTTGCATCTATCTGAATGTACTGAGTTTCAAATTGTGTTTAGGTCTCTGATTTTTCCAAAATTTCTGTTGCAGACTTGCATTGATATGATTTGAGTTTTTGAAGAATGTTGGGATTACTGCAAATTTTTGTTGCATGGTTCTGAGCTTTTGTGGAATAATGGGGTTGTCGACTACCCAGGGGGTTTCTGACGACACTTTATTTTTTCTTCTAGTTTATGCTTGCATCTATTTTAATGTACTTAGGTTCAAATTGGGTTTAGGTCTTTGATTTTGCAAAATATCTGTTGCAGACTTGCAGTGATATGAGTTTTCAAGAATGTTGGGATTACTCCAATCAGGGTTTTTTCGTTGTTGACTATTTTCATCTTTGTTTTTCACTTCTATACCAGAATACTAAATTGAATTGTTTTAAGATTTTTCCTTTTTTGCAAATTTAGGTTGCATTGTTCTGAGTTTTGGTGGCATAATGGGGGCAGTCCACTACCCAGGGGGTTTCTGACGACACTTTATTTTTTCTTCTAGTTTATGCTTGCATCTATTTTGATGTACTTAGGTTCAAATTGGGTTTAGGTCTTTGATATTTGCAAAATATCTGTTGCAGACTTGCAGTGATATGAGTTTTCGAAAAATGTTGGGATTACTCCAATCAGGGGTTTTTTCATTGTTGACTATTTTCATCTTAGTTTTTCACTTCTATACAGGAATACTAAATTAAATTGTTTTAAGATTTTTCCATTTTTGCAAATTTAGGTTGCATTGTTCCGAGTTTTGGTGGCATAATGGGGCTTTCCGCTACCCAGGGCGTTTCTGATGATTCTACTAGTTTATGCTTGAATAAAACTGAATGTGCTGAGGTTCAAATTGGGTTTAGGACTCTGTGTTTTGCAAAATTTCTATTGCAGGCTTGCAGTGATATGATTTTTTGATGAATGTTGGGATGACTGCAAATTTAGTTTGCATAGTTCCGAGTTTTGGTTGAATGATGGGCTGTCAACTACCCAGGGGGTTTCTGATGACACTTTATTTTTTCTACTACTTATGCTTGCATCTATCTGAATGTACTGAGTTTCAAATTGGGTTTAGGTCTCTGATTTTTCCAAAATTTCTGTTGCAGACTTGCATTGATATGATTTGAGTTTTTGAAGAATGTTGGGATTACTGCAAATTTAGGTTGCATGGTTGTGAGCTTTTGTGGAATAATGGGGTTGTCGACTACCCAGGGGGTTTCTGACGACACTTTATTTTTTCTTCTAGTTTATGCTTGCATCTATTTTAATGTACTTAGGTTCAAATTGGTTTTAGGTCTTTGATTTTTGCAAAATATCTGTTGCAGACTTGCAGTGATATGAGTTTTCGAAGAATGTTGGGATTACTCCAATCAGGGGTTTTTTCGTTGTTGACTATTTTCTTCTTAGTTTTTCACTTCTATACAGGAATACTAAATCAAATTGTTTTAAGATTTTTCCGTTTTTTACAAATTTAGGTTGCATGGTTCCGAGTTTTGGTGGAATAATGGAGCTGTCCACTACCCAGGGGGTTTCTGACGACACTTTATTTTTTCTTCTAGTTTATGCTTGCATCTATTTTAACGTACTTAGGCTCAAATTGGTTTTAGGTCTTTGATTTTTGCAAAATATCTGTTGCAGACTTGCAGTGATATGAGTTTTCGAAGAATGTTGGGATTACTCCAATCAGGGGTTTTTTCGTTGTTGACTATTTTCATCTTTGTTTTTCACTTCTATACCAGAATACTAAATTGAATTGTTTTAAGATTTTTCCTTTTTTGCAAATTTAGGTTGCATTGTTCTGAGTTTTGGTGGTATAATGGGGGCAGTCCACTACCCAGGGGGTTTCTGACAACACCTTATTTTTTCTATTAGTTTATGCTTGCATAAATCTGAATGTACTGAGGTTCAAATTGGGTTTAGGTCTTTGATTTTTTCAAAATTTCTGTTGCAGACTTGCAGTGATATGATTGAGTTTTTGAAGAATGTTGGGATTACTACAAATTTAGGTTGCATAGTTCTGAGTTTTTGTGGAATAATGGGGTTGTCGACTACCCAGGGGGTTTCTGACGACACTTTATTTTTTCTTCTTGTTTATGTTTGCATCTATTTTAATGTACTTAGGTTAAAATTGGTTTTAGGTCTTTGATTTTTGCAAAATATCTGTTGCAGACTTGCAGTGATATGAGTTTTCGAAGAATGTTGGGATTACTCCAATCAGGGGTTTTTTCGTTGTTCACTATTTTCTTCTTAGTTTTTCACTTCTATACAGGAATACTAAATTAAGTTTTAAGATTTTTCTGTTTTTGCAAATTTAGGTTGCATTGTTCCGAGTTTTGGTGGTATAATGGGGGCAGTCCACTACCCAGGGGGTTTCTGACAACACCTTATTTTTTCTATTAGTTTATGCTTGCATAAATCTGAATGTACTGAGGTTCAAATTGGGTTTAGGTCTTTGATTTTTTCAAAATTTCTGTTGCAGACTTGCAGTGATATGATTGAGTTTTTGAAGAATGTTGGGATTACTGCAAATTTAGGTTGCATAATTCTGAGTTTTGGTGGAATAATGGGGCTTTCCACTACCCAGGGGGTTTCTGACGACACTTTATTTTTTCTACTAGTTTATGCTTGAATAAAACTGAATGTGCTGAGGTTCAAATTGGGTTTAGGACTGTGTTTTGCAAAATTTCTGTTGCAGGCTTGCAGTGATATGATTTTTTGAAGAATGTTGGGATGACTGCAAATTTAGTTTGCATAGTTCCGAGTTTTGGTGGAATGATGGGGCTGTCAACTACCCACGGGGTTTTTGATGGCCTCTTTATTTTTTCTACTAGTTATGCTTGCATCTATCTGAATGTACTGAGTTTCAAATTTGGTTTAGGTCTCTGATTTTTCCAAAATTTCTGTTGCAGACTTGCATTGATATGATTTGAGTTTTTGAAGAATGTTGGGATTACTCCAATCAGCGGTTTTTTCGTTGTTGACTATTTTCTTCTTAGTTTTTCACTTCTATACAGGAATACTAAATCAAATTGTTTTAAGATTTTTCCTTTTTTGCAAATTTAGGTTCCATGGTTCCAAGTTTTGGTGGAATAATGGAGCTGTCCACTACCCAAGGGGTTTCTGATGACACTTTATTTTTTCTAGTTTATGCTTGCATCTAATTTAATGTACGTAGGTTCAAATTGGTTTTAGGTCTTTTTTTTTTTTTTCAAAATTTCTGTTGCAGACTTGCAGTGATATGATTTTTTGAAGAATGTTGGGATTACCGCAAATTGAAGAGTCAACTATTGTCCTACTTTTCTTGTTTCTTAGAAAAATTTGCCCAGTGTACTCCTAAAATTTGGATTACCGGTCTACTGAATCGAAAGAATGACTCACGCATTTGGAACAGATAAGCTCGTGTCTGCTGCCCAGGGGGTTTCTGATGACACTTTATTTTTTCTTCTAGTTTATGCTTGCATCTATCTGAATGTACTGAGGTTCAAATTGGTTTTAGGTGTTTTATTTTTGCAAAATTTCTGTTGCAGACTTGCAGTGATATGATTTGAGTTTTTGAAGAATTTTTGGATTACTCCAATTGTTTTTTTTTTTTTTTTTTGACTTTTCTTAGTTTATCACTTCTACATAGGATTACTAAATCAAATTGTATTAGGCCCTATCCATTTTTGAAAATTTAGGTTGCATAGTTCCAAGTTTTGGTGGAATAATGGGGCCATCCACTACCCAGGGGGTTTCTGATTACACTTTATTTTTTCCACCAGCTTATGCTTGCATCTATCTGAATGTACTGAGGTTCAAATTGGCTTTATGTATTTGATTTTTGCAAAATTTCTGTTGCAGGCTTGCAGTGACATGATTTTTGTTTTTGAAGAAAGTTGGGATTACTGCAAATTTAGGTTGCATACTGAGTTTTGGTGGAATAATGGGGCTTTCCGCTACCCAGGGGGTTTCTGATGGCACCTTATTTTTCTTCTAGCTTATGCTTGCATCTATCTGAATGTACTGATGTTCAAATTGGTTTTAGGTCTTTCATTTTCGCAAAATTTCTGTTGCAGATTTGCAGGGATGAGTTTTTGAAGAATGTTTACTCCGATCAGGGGTTTTTTTGTTTAGACTCTCTTCTTCTTAGTTTCTCACTTCTATACAGGAATATTAAATCAAATTGTGTTAAGATTTTTCCATTTTTGCAAATTTAGGTTGCATAGTTCTGAGTTTTGGTGGAATAATATGGGGCCGTCCACCACGCAGGGGGTTTCTGATCACACTATTTTTTCTACTAGTTATGCTTGCATCTATCTGAATGTACTGAGATTCAAATTGGGTTTAGGATCTCTGATTTTTGCAAAATTTTTGTTGCAGACTTGCTGTGATATGGTGAGTTTTTGAAGAATGTTGGGATTACTGCAAATTTAGGTTGCATAGTTCCAAGTTTCGGTGGAATAATGGGGCCATTGACTACCCTGGGTGTTTCTGATGGCACTTTATTTTTTCTTCTGGTCTGTGGTTGCATCTTTGTGAATGTACTGAGGTTCAAATTGGTTTTCGGTCTTTGATTTTTGCAAAATTTCTGTTGCAGACTTGCAGTGATATTATTGAGTTTTTGAAGAATGTTGGGATTACTCCGCTCGGTTTTTTTTTTTTTTGACTTTTTTCTTCTTAGTTTATCACTTTTATGTAGGATTACTTAATTAAAATGTATTAAGATTTTTCCCTTTTTGCAAATTTAGGTTTCAGTGATGGCAAAATGTTCACAGTTTTTGAGGAATATTAAAGAGACTCTTTTTGTGGTTCTTGTCGTTCTAGTTTATTTCTGTTCTCTCTTCTTATCTGACAAGTTATAATTTTGTTATTGATTTTTGTCAAATATGTTTTCGTGATGGCAATGTGATATGGATTTTGAGGAATATTGAGGCTAGTCACTACTAGTTTTTTATTTTTATTTTTGGGCTCTCTTCTAGTTGCTTTCTTCTATCTATTCTTATCTGAATGCCTCATTGTGTGTGGTGGTTTCAGTGAAATGTTCTTAATCTTTTCAAAGAATTTTGGGAGTCTGCTACTCAGGGGGTGTCAATTGAGTTTTTCATTCCCCTTATCTGGGCTCACAATCTTATGACGAGTCTTCCTTGGGTCATTTCCTATCCAATCATGCAAATTTTTTTTGCACACACATTTGTATGTTTTGAGGAATGGTGGGGCTATACTGCTACTCATTTATATTGCTGTGATGGAAAACATTTGGATGTTTATTAGGAATGGTGGGAGCTACTACTTCAGGGAGTGTTTTATTAGTTTTTTGTTCTTTTTCCCATTTATTGCTTATGTCGGCTATTTGAATGTCTTATAAAGTGTATTTTGTAATTTGCGCTCTCGTTTTTGCAAATTTATTAAGTGATAGTGAAATGTTCTCAGTTTTTGAGGAATGTTGAGGGGTTTTGATGAGATTTATTCTTTTTCCTAGTTTCTGGCCTCTATCCATGCTTAACTTGCGTTCATTTGCAGTTTTCTGTTTCAGTGAGTGAATGTTGTAGTTTTGGAATATTGTACTATGTGATCTCAGGGGATGAGTTTTCTAGTCTTTCTCGGAGTTTCCTGCTTCCATCTATGTCTATCTGAATATTTTAGGTTTAATTATAGTTTGATCTTTCATTTTTGTTTACTTTTGTTGCAGGAGAAGTACGTTGCGCCTTTTTGAAGATGGGAATATTAGTGTGTCTGGCTACTGCTTTCCAAATCAATAAACAGCTGATCTAAGTGATGGGTTAGCTTGCTTCTGAATAGTGTTTTCAAAATCCTTTTCCCACTTTTTCAAGTTTGCAAGCTTCATCTGTTACATGCACGTGCATCCTTAAATTTATAACGTATGCTTTGAAATATATGTTCCCAAGATTTGCAATTGACATTCTTTTCACAACTAAGTGGTCATTTTGCTGTCAAGCTGCTGCTGCTAATTTGCCGCCTCTATGTTTATTAGTTGAGTTAGATATTTCCTTGATTTCTATGGTTTTCTGGTTACTGAATGATGCCGGAGCTTCTTCATCACTGGTTATTCTTACAGCTTGAAATGAGTGTCAATGCAGATGACCTCCAAATGCGTTTTCAAGTGACAAATGGGGATATGTGCTACTTGTCATGTGAGTTTTTTAGTGTTTTTTTTGGGGTTTCAGTCTTCTATACATGCTTATATGAATAATGAATTGTAGTTTCTAAACCTTTTTGCTGTGATAAGATGTGGTTAACTTTTGGTTTTAAGTGAAATTGTAGTTTCTAAACTTTTCTGCACTGATAAGATGTGGCTAACTTTTGGTTTTCAAGTGACGATTAGCTTCAGTTCTAAATAATGCTCTTGGAGCCCTGTTTTCTGCTTTCTTCCTTTTGATAAACATGGTGTGAGCTCTGTTCATTTAGTGATTTGATTCTCTTTTTTTTTTTTTTTTTTTCAATTTATTTGAACTACGAGGACTTTGATCTCTATTTTAATAGAGTACGTAGGCGTTTGGGTTCTCACCCAAACTCAAGTCCAATTCTGTAGATTTTTTATCTGACAATCAATTTTTTATTATGAGCTGAGCAATAGACAGATATTACGAGGAAAATGCTAAGATATTTTTAGTGAGTTGTTTCCACTTTTATTAAAGCAGAATGATAATAAGGTTGATGCCAATATCTGGAAATTTTCTTGCCTACCGTTGTTTTGTGGAGGTGTAAAAGGACTTATGCTTGAGGTGGTGGTATCATTCCCACTAAGCCTCATTGTGTGTTTGGCTGTCTGCAATCCACGTAAGTTTGCCTTTCGATCTACCTCTCTTTGGACAACTTTGAGTCCAACTTCTGCGGGCAGATAGAACACGTACTCCTATGAATTGGTTGACGTGAAGTTTTGAGTGTAAATCTCTCATTGCACCAGTAAACTCGTCTCCAAGATGTCGCGAAGTTTTTGTGTGTGAATCTCTCATTGTACTAGTAAACTCGTCTCCAAGATGTTGACATTTTTATAATCGAATCAACCACAGCAGTTTGTTCTGGCAATTTCTGTGAATAACAGCTACCCAATGATTGGACTCTGGTTCTGCTTAGAAGGAAACAAACCCTATGATGAATGTTTAAGTCTTCATTAAGCAATACTCCTCTAATGATTTTACAAAAAAGAAGCTCTCGACGGATGCTGGTACTTTTTCCCCTTTCTCTGAAGGTAAAGGTAAAAGAATAAAAAAATTGTCAAGGGCATAGATTTATTAGTTTACTGTCAAGGGCATTGGCTTATTAGTGTATTTCTTTTGCCCTTTTTCCCCAAAGCGGAAAACTGGAATAAGACATGGTTAAGTTAATGTTTAATGATCGTAAGAACATAATTGGCCTCGAATCCATCATTTTCTACAGTGATAGTAGTCTTTACTTAAGTCGGCCCAAGTAATGCCCAAAAACTCCAATGGCTTTCTTGGTTGAGCAAGGCGATTTCTGAAAGTCTTTCTTGTGTAGTTCACACGAGAAAAATATGATGTAACCTCTACAATTCACAGTTAACCTCTACAAATTGAGGACAAATTGAGGTTTAAATAACAGCACACAAATATCTGAAATATTAATTAATGATATAATTTTTTATTTATATAATAAAAAAATTATTATATTTTTAATAATTTTATTAAAATTATTATTTAAATATTATATTTATTATATATTATTAATTTTATTTTATAATTATATATATTTTTACATTAATTTCATGAAATCTTGGACCTTTGACCCTGGAACCAACTTAAGGGTTAATTGTACATCCTCGTCTATGAAGTAACTTACATTCCTCGTAGAAAAATAATAGATCTCATTTCTTTGTTACTAATTTAAAGTTACTTAGCAATTGTCTTGAACAATATCCAAAGTAAATCTATTTTTTTTCTGGTTTGAAGACGGGGAGGTCTAGCGGTCAACCCGCTTCTACTGTAGTAAATGACAAGAATTTTTATAGTGATTAAAATTCCATGTCAAGAATTTTCTCCACCGAGCCCCATCAGGTAGTAAATGGTACGAGAAATACCCACTCAAGGGTCTGTTGCTCATGAAAGGTTGCAATCAAAATTCAACGAAAAGAGAAATGGGCCTTCAATAACAAAAACTAGCAAATAAAAAACCAGTTAAAAAACCCCATATAATTTAGCCTGCCGGGCATGTCTCATGTTGGAACCGAAACACCCTCTCCAACAACACTCCTAAACATTGAAAAGAATACAGACAATTTAGCACTCCTGCGTATAAAGGAACAAACAGCAAAGATTTTTTGATCCTTTTGAACTCTGTCATAGTCTCGGGAAACAAAGAGAAGATGTGTATGAACGAGATATCCCGCAACAAAAAAAGGGAAAAGGATTGAATAGAGGAATTCCCAAACACTTAGCGATCTCAAATGCGTAGATATCAAGATCACCCTGAAAATATAGATGTCTTTTATCATGTTCCACAGATAGTATCACAACTAAAGAAGCTATAAGAAATAACAATCAACAAGTCCAACCTGCAAACCTCAAAAAACAGCATTGTTGATGGCAGATTCCAGTTCTACTCCAAGGGCAGGAACTTTCTTGAAGAAGATCATGGCACCTTTTGGATCTGTCAAAGACTGCATAGAAGTCATATATATTGTGGTAGAGGGGGGGACAAAAATAAAGTATCAAAAAGCAAATATGAATATAATAATACTTAAAACTACATGACTATTTCAAAGAGTAAACTCCTACCTTGTGTGGGTCAGCAACCAGAGGGCCGCAATGCGAGAATTGGAAATCCAAACATAGCAGACCCTTTACAAGGAAAAGGAGAGCCCTTCACCCAAGTATGCTGATAACTGCAACATTCAAATCTGCAGTTCCCCAGCTTCGAACATTTAAAGAACTAAAACCCTAACATGCAGATAAAAACGGCTAAACCCCTGAACGGCTCTGCTGTCGCCCGTCTGAACTTATCGTTTTAACATTTAAATCAATTTTCCCTTCTTTTTGGGGATTTCGCAAATATTAACGAGGATTTTGGTTGGATTAACAGAATTAAGTTAGCACGTAGATTCAGTTCCAAGTAAGGTTAGACATTTTATATAAACAAATATAAATATAAATTATTGAAAAAAAAAATCACGAAGTATAGTGAGTTTTGCAAATCATCCCACTCGAAGTCATACACAAGGAAAATTCACTGGATATTAACATTGATTTGGATGTCCAAGCGTGAAAGAATTTCTAAAGTTTTACTGAGAAATATCCGCAATTTTGTAATCGCGTTTGGCGGTTGGATTTGAAAAATGATGTCGAGAACAATAATAATAATAATAATAAGAATTTTATTCCTACAAAGAAAAAGCATGTACCAAATTCAAAGAGGGTGCAAAAGTAGAAAATTTTTATAAATTTTTTTACGGATAAATAAACACCATACATTAGAATCATTGATCGGTCTTGGACGGATTTCTCGCCTCATTCATTCCTACTTATTTAAACAGCTTCAGATAAAATCTATTCGCAGCGGGGGGATTGATATGTTCTCAAGGCATTAGAAATGCTGAACTGAACCCAGGATATTAATGGGACGTTTTACATAAATATAACTCTCCGCAGATGATAATGAATTTGCACCAAAAACCAGAACCCATAATTATGAATTTACAATCATCACATTAGCTGGTTGCAACGCCCTGAAGCTATCCGTAACAAAACAAACCTTTAGTTCAATGTGTTAAGACACTGTCCCAGTAAGAGATGCCATTGCCACCCAGAAAGAAAGCAGTTTGGCAACAATTCTTGAAGCTTGTATTTAGTTCTATTATCAGAGTCTGAAAGTACATTAAAGCGATAAACCTTGGTATGGAACATGAAATTGTTCACCCCACATGCGAAAGACCACCACCACTTTCAGACTTTGTTCTGCACAGGCCATCAGTTCCGATAAATACAGGAAACTATATAGCAGCATATAGAACATAACATGATTGAACTTGACTTCAGAATCAGACTTGAAATGACATGGGACAACATTCCACATATGGATGATGGATATTTAATAATTGTGCAAATGCCACACAAAATGAAATTATATTATATAAAATTAGAATAAATTTTGAGCATCATTTGTTCTACCACAGTGAGGTTGATAAATAAGTTCTAAAACCCTACTACATATGAAAATATTCCCACAAGGACAATCAAAACTTACTTGTGATCAGATGGATTTGGCCTCAGCTCATAAACAATTGTTGCAACGACGTCCCTCTTCAACTGTTACTCAATAGACCAAAAACAAACCAAATGGGTGTTAGAGGTGGAGGAAGAGGAAGGTATTAGTTGGAAGCACAAACGTTTCACAGACAAGAACAAGAGAAAAAATTATTAAAACAAAGACAATAACAAATTCATAAAATTTAATATCAGCCAATAATTTACCTGGGTGGCTTCCCCTTTTAGGCCAATGTAGTGTATCTGGGTTGTGTCACCCCCAAAATTGTCGGGGAAGTGTAATGTGATATTGGCCACACTTTGAAATTTGGAATACCTAAAGTATGGATTAATAGGACACTAAAAACAATTATAACTGATGAAAAGAAGAGAAAAAAACATTTGTCCAGAAATACAATAATACAATATCAACCAAATAATGGTAAATTATTAATAAATGGGAAGCACTCATATTCAGTAGATTATGCCTGGTTGCCTCAATTGCTCGTCATGAAAGTATGGGTATGAAGTGTTTGCAAACAAAGCCTCTACTGCATGTCAATGAAACTGAGTAGTAATCACTAATTACCTTGTTTGGTATTCTAACACTCCTTGCAAATTCTCAACCAAATCCCATTCCTTGGAACAAATGGTACAAATGTGTCAGATAAGTTGAAATGAAGAATTTGTTAAAAATGCACTGATGAGCCAACATGAGGCATACCTGAATAGCTTGCATATCTTGGGCATCTGAGAAGTCAATACCCTCTCGATTGATGAACCTATTAAAAAATGAAAAAATAAGGGGAAAAAGAAAACTCAGGACACCACTTCTTTTTTCAAGAAAAACACAAGGTAGAGAAATAGAAACAAATTTAATATTTGAGTAAAGCCTCAATGGCATGGCAAAGAGAGACTAAGATTGAGCATTTTTCGTTCAATCCACTAAGCATCTAATCCTAACCCAGACCAGACACAAAAAAACACAGATTGAGAATTTTATGATAAGCCATTGAAAATTCCATCCAAAATTTATATTTCTAAGATCAGTTGATCCTTTCCACTTACTATGATGAGAAAAACTGCAATTTTAGTTTCTTTCTAAATTGGATAGTATCACATCCAACGATTGATGGAGCATTACAGCATAGATAAAATTCACAAGTTCAAACTCACACTCTCATCTTTGAAGGACTTGTTCCATCAGCACCACCAACAATTGAAATGCCCTTGATTTTAACATCAGTAGTAAATCTGTCAAAATCAAGTGGAAGGATGATTCTCAATGAGCCCTTTTCGAACAGAAAAAATCTTTAGGGAAACAAATTCTTAGGAAGAACAATATGAAACAATAATTTCAAGAGCATCTTACTCTGAAGAAAAAATAGATTGGTTTTCAGAAAAAAATTATGTATAAGAAGTATATGTGCAGAAAGGTGGACATCAAACTCTTTGTAGAAAACAAAAATTGAATGGTGGGATATTAAGAGACATTATTGTTCCACTAAATGAGAAAAAGTATGGATAAAGACAACAGAAGTCCTCAGTATTTTAATCATCAATTTCATTTCATTCCATAAAGCTTATTTATGAAATTAGTAAATTTCAATATATGGCTTATTTTAACATCAATTTCATACAAATTATAATCAGACATATTGAATGGTGGGATATAAAGGGTTTTAGAAAGAACCAACCCACTTGGGATTTGAGAAATTACAAAATTAAAATACAGTTGGAAACATGAATGATAATAAAAATTATTGTCTATTTCTCTGACCGTTGAGATCCCAGCTACTGTTTACTCTTAGAGCAAAAGTAAAAGATTTTGAAACAGAGTTAGCCACTTACGGAATAAAAACAAGTAACTCTGGATCACCATCATTGCTTTCCAAATGTTCCTATGTCCACAATGAAGATCACATGAGCTTTAAGAGGGCATGTAATAAAGAATTGTTTTGATACATCATAAACAAAATATAGCATGCTAAATATTGATATTTCCCCCAAAACATCATCTTAATCAACTAGGCTTGCAGATTTTATAGTAACTTCTCTAACAGGGTTGGCAGATTTTTTGTTTTTTCAGATGTAATTTCCAGTTCTAGGTTAGAAACAGGCAAGAATATTAATTTGTGTATTCATAAAATTACAAACTAGAATAATAACGAGACTGGTATTTGATAAATAACTGAAACAAATTGTACAATCATCAAAAAAAGCTGTACCTTAGTGGTTTTCTGGTTTGATATAGATATTAATCTAAGAGCACTACTCACATGAGTAACAAGAAGTAATGCGTATCATGACCAAAGCTATTTTGCCTTGCATTCAATTTTTTTATTTGAATCTTGCTCAGCCTTTTAGAAGAACTTAATCAAGTGTGCTTAATCAGGGTGGCAATCCTAAGCACAGGTTGCAATATTAACACAACTTTCACAAAAGAGGCATACGAGTGATGCATTGTTTGCAAGTGAAAACCAATCTCAGTACAATGACAATAAGGGTAAAAGGAATCAATTAACAGAAAGCAACTTCCAGTGGCAGCTTTCTGCAGCATATTTGAGGCACATCTTCAAAAATCCTGCATCCTCAGTAGAACTTCAAAAGATAACCAGGCATAATCAATCACCTCAACAGAAATGTTTACCTAACCGTAATGTGAAAAAGCCGTGCCAATAAATCAAAAGCAAATCAATACTATATGTAGAACTCAATCACTGTAATTTTAATTCAAAATGGAGACATAGAACTAGATTTCAAGTACAAAAGTATATGGCTATGGTGCAAGGATGAGGACTTTTAGGAAGTCAACCAAACTTTCAATGAATGATTCAATGCTTGAACATTTATAACATACTTAAAAGTTGGAAATAAGTAGCAAGTAGACTCTGTGCAGCAACAAATATTTTCCAATCACATACACACACATTCACCTGAGAATACACATCCACATTTCAGACACACTTTTCGGAAATAGGCCAATGCCTAGATAAAAGATGAACCATAAAAGAGGATACAAATGCACAAATTACCCCAGAAGAATTCAGACGCTGCTCCCATGCTTTAAAAACTGACTTGACACTCCCTGGAACAGCCTCATTTAATGCAGACACCTAAGAAAGCAATCCAGTAAAAAAGAAAAGGAAAAATCAGTGAAAGCTATTAGATGAAATGAACTGAAAAAACAAACAACAACATTTTCTTTTCAATCCTTAACAAATGAAATGAACTGAAAATAGAGCCAACAACGGCTCAGAAGGAAGTAGTTTCCTGTCACAAAGCAAACAGGGCCTCCATTCACATGAAGCAGCCCATCACTCTGAACCTGTAAAGGACCATAGCCCGGCCTATCTACTGAGTACACTAAAACAAGGTGGGGGAAATGATCTTAAAACAGCTCCCTTGCAATTACCACAGACTTTTTCAAAAGCTAACTGATGTTTTTTCAGCCGGGCAAAGGGAAAAGAGGGAGAGTCTTAAATTGGAAAAAAGTTCTACACAACCAAAGTCTACCAAATTCAAGCTCTATCCTGCTTAATCATAAAGCAAATCACAACTACAATTTCTAAATGATCCCTTTCTCATTTTATCATGTAACTGGCATACAAAGATGTGAGAATCCAAATTTAAAAGAGTGATAATTACACAAAACCACGGCATGTGTGCCTCATAATCCACAATTTTTAACCAAACCTGACTGACACCCAAAATATTAGTGTCAGCGTGATCAGCATACAAACAAATAACAGGAAAAGTGAACACATATGCAATTTATCAAGCAACCAAACATTTTACAAATTTATTTCTCCGGCAATTTCATATACATCGAGTGAGAAGAGATAGAAATTAACCTTGGAAAGGTCTATATGTTTGTAGAGAGACCAATCAGAAGAGCAATCGTGATCTTCACAGCTGTGATCGTGTAAACACGCCATTTTTCTCTGCCTCCAAACCTCTGTTACTGTTACTGCCACAACACAACTATGTGCGGGCGGGCTAGAGCCTACAACCACGAGTTTATCTGATATGACTAAAATACCCTGGGAAACGAATGCAACAAAACCCTCTTCTTTTTAATAATTTCAAGGGTATTTTGGTCGCACTGTGTTTTTTTTTTCCGAATAAAATGTAAAAACGGTGCCGTGCTGTTGTGGTCTGCTTGTGCCACGACGTCGTGTCTATTCTCTGATGCAACAATTCGTACGGATTCAAACGCAGCGCGTCTGCTATCTCTGTCTCCAACGAAGCTGTCTGTAGAAGAGAAATCGATGGAGGGAATAGAGGGAGAAAGCTCAGGAGCAGGGCGATTCGCGTTGCCGCCAATGCGCATAAGCAACGAAGACATAATATTTTGTGTAGACGTGGACGCCGAATCGCTGGTGGAAATGAAATCGACTGGCTTCAATGGGAAACCAATCACCAGATTGGATGCTATGAAGCAAGCAATCCTCCTCTTCGTTAACTCCAAGCTCTCTATCAACCCCGATCACCGTTTCGCCTTAGTCACTCTCGCCAAAACCGCTTCCTGGGTATTCTCTCTTTTTCCCCTTTTCATTTTTCAATTGAACCTCTGAACGACATGTCGTACATACGTGGGTCCTGCTATCCTTGTGATTAAATTGAAAAAACAAATATTCAAATTTGAGAATAAAGTAAAGAATTTTCTTCAATGCAGTTAATGTATTTCCAAATCATTGCAACTGAAGCATGTAATCCTATTACAAATTTACTAACATATTACTTGTACCTCAAGTTGGAATACATAGTTTGTATCTCATGTGCATAAATTGTCTGTGTGTGAAGAGGGTAATTAGCCTATCATGTCAGTGTTGGATGAAGACTTCATTTTTGTTGCATCAAGTGCAATACAAACTTTGTAAGAGTAGCGGTACTTGTATATTTATGCAAGCCATTTTAATGTGAACAAAGTGTTGCATGAGGTATTGTCAAATAAGTGTTTCTTATTCTTTTGCTCTTTTGCCGAAATTAAGAACATGATGTGTGTTTGATATGTTGTAGCATCGGAAAGAGTTCAGCAGTGACATAGAGTCTACTTTGGCTGCAGTCCGGGGGATTTCGGCTACTTCTGCCTGTGGTCAGGCAGATCTCACCCATCTCTTCAAGTTAGCATCTCATGAAGCAAAGAAATCTCGTGCACAAAACCGGATTCTCCGTGTGGTAAGATTTATTCAGTTCATTTCACTCTGCTTTCTATGTGCTTATGCATTTTTTAGCTGAGTAAATCTTTTATCCGTTCATCTTGTTGTCTCATTTAAATTTGCTAGTAGTTAAATAGTCAATGAGTGTGATTACTACACCTTGCTGCATCTTCACAAAAATCATATAATGTCTTTGTTTAATTTACTGCCACCTTCAGAGTTTTGACAAGTACTTGAAGCAATTTTTTTTCTTTTTTCAATTTCATTGAAGTATTTCGATCTTGTTTCAACTTCATTCTGAATTGAGATCATAATAAGAAGTTTATGAAGTTGTGAACTGCAATGCAACATGTGTAACATCCCACTTGTATAACTAAAATAAAACTATTTTTTTCAAATCATTTAAGATCTTTTTATTTATTTATTTATTTATTTATTTTAATTTTATAAAAAACACCAATTACTTAGGATTTTACATAACAAGCAGAAACTTTGTTACAAACATAATACATATAAAGGGGCTTCTTGGTATAAAACTTTGTCTTATAGAAATACATCTAAGCCCATCAAAATACCCTGGTCAATATGCTCATGTGCATTTCGTCTTGGTTGAGGCTTGGTGCCAACCTGACCTATTCATCATTACCTGCAATGTAAGGACAACGTGAGCTAATTGCCCAGTAGGATAACACTTGTGTAAATTATTATGCACATGAGTGACCTTATGAACATTAAGAAAAACTTATAAAATAACTTTATTAGGGCCCTTGGTATATTGCACTACAGGGTTGGCATCTTTTCATTCTTTAAACAACTTGCCCTTGGATCTAGATTAATAGTTCATCTTTTGGGTGTTACGTATCGCTGTCGCTAAAAGATCATTCTTTACTTAACTTTGAGGATTTGCCCTCCTTACAAACTTGCCACTCTAGTAGTACAACAATCCATTTTTTTCAAAACTCATTTCTTAAAATTTATTCTTTATTCATAAAAACATGTACATGCACAATGCAACTTATGTCAGCACGTGTAAAGTTCCTAGTACACAACAAGCCAACCATACAAGGCTTTAATAATAATTAGGTTATGTATAAATTAACAATACGTGAATATAGTATAGGTATATAAGGAATAAATGACATATAATTGAAATATATGCCTCAGGGCTGACCATATCCATATAAATAATCCCATTATAGGCGATAGAGCTAGCCATATCCATATTAAATAAGAAATAATTACATTATAGGTGGCAGAGCTAGCTATGTCCATGTTAAATAATAAATAATCATATTATAGGCGGTATAGTCAATCATAAAAAGTTAAAATAATTAATAATAATAACATAGGTGACATAGCCGACCATATAAAAATAATAAATAACCATAACATATAAAAATAAAATGATAAATAATCATGATATAGTAACAACAAAATACAAGAATATAAGTAATAAAAATATATGTTCCTATATTGCAGTTGAAGTGTTACTTACCTCTTGAATTTGATTTTTGTTAAATCCTTTTTGATTTTTTACTAACTTGAAGATTTTTCTATTTTTTTATGTTATAGCTTAGAATAGAAGAGAATATAATTTTTAGGTTGATGTGTAAAATGATAGGGTTAGGGGTATTTTTAAAGTTTCTTAAAAAAATGGATGACTCGGATTTTGCCACCAAAATTCTTGACCAACGATTGAGATTTATCATTGCTTAAATATCTTAATAAAATATTTTATTTATGTCATCATTGATGTCAACGCTTGTGCCATTGCTTAATATCAGGTGAACTATCTATCTTCGAAACTCCTGCACGTGTTAATAGACTCAGGAGCTACGCATTTATTTGCTTCACATGCATTTATTAGGAAAATCAATAAAGTCTCTGATAAAATGAATAGGCCTTTTGGTGTCATGGTACAGTCTAGTGAAGTATTAAATTCAAAATAGGTGATTGAGGCATGTGAAGTTAGCATTAGTGGTCATAAATTAGATATTCACCTAATAATACTTGAAATGAATGACTATGATGTAATTCTTGGCACTAATTGGTTATCAAAGCATCATGCCAAGATAGATTGCAAGAAAAAGGAAGTAACTTTTCGACCACCACTAAAGAAATTTGGTATAAGAGCCCAAGGTTTAAAGCTGTTGTGCAAATTTTAATATACTCGTAAGCGCATCAGTCTATTGTAATATAGATTAGGAATAATGAGGTTAAATCCACAAGGACTGTTAATTTTTAGAAAAATCAAATTTAATCTAAGCTAATTATAATTCAATTTTGTTTAAAGAAATTAGAACTAAAGATGCAATTAAAATAAAAATGAATAAATTGACACAAGAACTATAATTCAACTTAACAATTATCTAATTACCAATCAATTCTCAATTTTAGAGTGACAACTCGAATTAATCTATATATACTCATAAATATAACAATTAAGTCTAATTAAATTAATCACAAATAAGTTCTTTTTCTGCTTAATAATATAATATATAAATATCACATATAAACAATATTGAATAACAAAGAGCCAAAGTTTTCCTAAGCAGTCTGTGTAAATAAGTTAATAAAGACACAAAATCAAAGATAATCACATATGAATTTTATAAATTCAAGCATAAGTTTAGTCAAATATTAATCCTAATAATCAATAATGTATGGTAGAATTGGTGAAAAAATTTAATAATATTCAACCAAACATGTTAAATAAAAATCATAAACATTAAAGCATAAAAGTAGGGAATTAATTTAATAAAAAATTATTTATTTCATTAAACAAGGCTTTATCGTTAACCTTACTATAAAAGATTTAGTTAGACATAAGAAGATTGAGAATAATAAAACCAGTAGAACCCATGGCTGCTGTTGCTATGATCTTTCTCTCTCTGCCTTTCGTCTTCCCTCTTCCATGTCCTCTATTCGTCCCTTGGCAACTCTCATTCTCTTTTTAAGCCAAAGGCTTGGTTTATATGTAATTCAGCCACCTACCTTATGAAAACCTAATGCCAAAAGGCTTGGCCTTTTAATTTGTTTTGGATTTGGCCTTGCTTTAATTTCAAATCAATCTATTTCATTGCTAATGCTCTTCATAGGGATGACAATGGAGTGGGGTGAAAGTGTGAAGGCTTACTCCATTTTCCACCTCATTAAAAATTCTTCCATACCCTATTTCCCAATAAATTTAGTGGCTGGGAATGAGAAATTCTCATGTGGGAAATGATTTCCTCATCCCCACCCCATTTTTCATTTATTTATTTTATAGATATATAAATATATAATTAAAATTTAGAAATTAAACAATATATTATAAAGTATTTAAATTATTAAAAAATTTTCTAAAAGTTTGAAACAATATATTGAAATAATATCAAACTGTAAAATATTTGAAAAGAGCGGTATCTTAAGAAAGAAAAGAAAAGAAAACAATATTTTAGAATTGAATAAGAATTATATTTTTTGTTTTCTTTTAATTATAGCCTATTTATATTAGGTAAAAATAAAATAAAAATTTATTAATAAATCAACTTTGTAATTGATAAAAACAAAAGTTATTAAATAAAAATTAAAAGAAATTACTTATAATGGGGATTAAACCCTACCTCATTAAGAATTTGAGAATTATTTTCTCCCCATTTCTAGCTCTATTCCTCAAAACTTATTTAAAATTTACCCTATTTGAAGTCCCACCCCAAATCTATGGAGGATTTTGTCATCTTTAGCT
Source organism: Murraya koenigii (assembly GCA_025617385.1). Lineage (NCBI taxonomy): Eukaryota > Viridiplantae > Streptophyta > Magnoliopsida > Sapindales > Rutaceae > Murraya > Murraya koenigii. The sequence continues at coordinate 3,836,134 of CM046817.1, read as the reverse complement.
CTTCACATGCTCTACTTACACATTTAGCCAATTAATTTAATTTCTAATTTAGCCATAACCCTACTAATAATAAATCCAAATAATCTTCTTCTTTCTTCAATTTGATTTCTTAAAGCATTGATTGTTCCCAAACTTCAATTTATTACCTTGTTGAATAAAAATAGATTAATTAACTAAAATAATAGATAATAAACAACTAGTAAATATATAATAAAAGGTAAAATATGTAGATAAATTATGCCTATCAAAAGCGATTCTGTAAACCATCCATATACACAAGTCGGGGGAAGGACAATGGCTTGGCTTGGGTAAGAATTTGGAATTAATTAGATTATTTATGAATCATACATTTGATTTATGTGACCTGTAGAAGCTAGATCAGAAACTTGTCAAGATGTCGAATTCTAGGGTTAACAGAGGCAGAAAGGTGAGAGAAACTTCAAGAGAATAATCTGCAATGGATTGCCTTATAGATATGCCACCCATATAAAAAAAATAAACAATTGTAACATATAAAAATAAAATAATAAACAATCATAATATAGTAACAAATTTTAAAATAGCAATGACATAAGCGATGCATCAGCGATGACATAAGCAATTATGAGAGTTATGACATCAGCGATGATATAAGCGATTATGAAAGCGATGATATAAGTAATTGCATTAATATTGCATCAGTGATGACATAAGCAATGACACAAGTGTTGACATCAACGATGACATAAGCAAAATATTTTATTAAGATATTTAAGTAAGGATAAATCTCATTGATCAAGAATTTTGGTAGCAAAATATTAGTTATCCATTACCTTTAGGAAACTCTATAAATATCACTAACCTTTTCATTTTACATATCAACTTAAAAATTTTATTTTCTTCTATTCTAAGTTATAACATAAAAAAAAGTAGAAAAATATTCAAATTAGTAGAAAATCAAAGAGGGTTTAACAGAAATCAAGTTAAGAGGTAAGTAACACTTCAACTGCAATGTAAGAACATTGGTTTTTATTACTTATATTCTTATCTTTTGTTTGTTACTATATCACGATTGTTTATCATTTTATTTTTATATGCTATGATTGTTTATTTTTTTTATATGGTCAGCTATGTCACCTATATTATTATTACTTATTATTTTAATTTTCTATATCGGTTATGTCGCTTATAATATGAATATTTATTATTTAACATAGACATAGCTGGCTCTACTGTCTATAATGCAATTATTTCTTATTTAATATAGATATGACTGGCTCTGCATGGACATAGTTGGCTCTACCGCCTATAATGTAATTATTTCTTATTTAATATGGATATGACGGACTCTACATGTTAAATAATAAATATTCATATTATAGGCGACATAGCCAACCATAGAAAGTTAAAATAATAAGTAATAATATAGGCGGCACAGCCGACTATAGAAAGTTAAAATAATAAGTAATAATAATATAGGTAACATAGTCGACTATATAAAAATAATAAATAATCATACATATAAAAATAAAATGATAAACAATCACGATATATTAACAAACAAAATATAAGAATATAAGTAATAGAAACCTACGTCCTTACATTACAATTAAAGTGTTACTTATCTCTGTTAAACCCTCTTTGATTTTTGTTATACCCTCTTTGATTTTCTACTAACTCGAAGATTTTTCTACTTCTTGATGTTATAGCTTATAATAGAGGATAATAGAAATTTTAAGTTGATATGTAAAATGAAATGGTTATGAGTATTTATAAAGCTTCCCAAAGGAAACGGATAGCTAGGATTTTATCATCAAAATTCTTGATCAACGGTTGAGATTTATCTTTACTTAAATATCTTAATAAAATATCTTGTTTATATCATCGTTGATGTTAGCACTTGTGTCATCGCTAATGCATTATTGATGTCGTCACTTATGTCATCGCTAATGCCTCAGCGAATCACTTATGTCATCTCTAATACATCACTGACATCATCACTTATGTCATGGCTAATACATCGCTTATATCATCGTTATTCTATAATTTTCTTAAGTAAAATAGTAACTCATGGTAAATTCTAGAATTTACATACGGTAATTTATAGTGAATTCTAGATTTTATCTTATAGTGATCCATTGTGAATTCTAATTTACTAACATATTTTTAACTTAAAGGAATTTGTCAGCTTAAAGATTTAATTCTCTGGAGTAGGTTGTACCTCACAACATGAGCTCTGATATTCTGCTCTATGTAGATTCTTATATACTGCAGATCATCTGTAAGACCCCAACATCAATGGCCTGTAAACCAGAAACTCTTCACTATGGATGTACTTTACCTCCATGACAAGCCTGGACCTGACAATTGCCCACAGAAGGTCTATGATGCTCTCGTAGATGCCCTTGAGCATGTCACTGAAAATGAGGGCTACATCTTTGAGAGCGGGCAGGGGTTAGCTCGCATCCTCTTCCGTCAAATGTGCGTGCTGTTATCACACCCTCAACAACGTTGTGTGCAGGATGATGTTGACATACCCAAGTCTCTTGTAAAGAAGTCCCCTGCAGCTGAGACAACAAACGGTGAAGATAGTGTTCCTGTATCGTCCAGCTAGTGAAAACGTCAACAACCTGATCAATTAGTTCATTTTGCCTCTGAGCAATCAGTTGTGTTTTCGTTGTCATGCATTTAGGTGGTATATTACTTATTGCATTAGAATGTTTACCCTCTTTGGCCTTCTCCCATCTTTCTTGTACAAATTGTGAATCCTTCGTGAGACTGAATGAATTGTTGAATATGAAATATTTAGTATCAGATTTTGGAATTTTTTTTCTTTCCTCTTCCATTGGAACACATTGCAACCCTGCAGTTTATTCAACCCTGCAGTTTTGTGGACTAGACAAGAGCTTGTCTCATTTTTTGTACTTATTGTTGGTTTCATTGAACAAGTATTATGCTTATAATGTGATAGAAACTTTTAAGCAATTAGAAAAGAAAGCCAATCAGGATAAATTTGCTATTATTGAATATAGATTGCATACTCTATCCCAAACCAGTCTAATAACAGGAACATGAGTGAAGTGTATAGAAATAGAAGCATGTGAACTGAATTGTTGAAGTTCATTGTATTGGGATTAAAGAAATTTGTTTATTGAAGTGTGATTAAAGAAATAAGTCTGAAGGATGACAGAGATTAGGATTGTGATGATCCTTGTCATCATCATCCTCTCCTAATTTGGACAGATTTTGAGTCATCTCTTCATAGATTCTTGCCTGAAGGCCATCTTTTCTTGTTCTGACAGATGTAACAATGTGATTTATCATGTGAATATTATTATACGTGGGATCACATATTCTCATAAAGAAAATGAATCCTGTAGATTCAAAGAAGTTTTTGAAAAATAATAACAATAATAGTCGATGGTTTCTAGCAGTACCAACAGCTATCCAAATTATGTCAACTCAATGTTTTAATCTCTCATTTACCATGAAGTTTAACAGCAACATAAGTGTTAATTACCACTAGCAACAGGCAATTTTTATACAGTTAAATAATTGTTTGTTAGACACAAAGCACCATGACTGTACTTTGAGTACATTGATAGAAGCCATAGCAAGAGCAGCTCTTTGGGTATTAGCAAGATTTCATTGGCATGTAATGAGAATCAGAGAGCCGTTGATGCCACCACATTCCACACATACTATGTTAAAAAAAAGATTATGAATCTATAATTCGGTTTAGTATGTCACATCCACAATCAAATTAATTGAAGGCATAATGCAATGATGTCGGCGAGATTGTTGGTAAATTTCACTTTGAATTGAAGAGTGATCAATAATTTTAAGAACCTGTAAACAAACAAACAAAATGAACGTGTAAACAAATGAAAAACAACATTTCTGGATGAATCTCAATTCATAATAAATTTTCATTGTTATCCAACGATTTGGACACCCACCTGCCCATCAGATTCTTGCTTTGAAGGGTTCAGGGTTCTTTTCTTTTCTTATTCTTATAAATTGTATGCGATTTTATTATTATTACCATTATTATATGAATATCAATATCCATGGGATCAATTATTGATACTAAAGAAAGAGAATCAGGCAGATTCAAAGAAATAAAATTTAAAAGAATAAAAATCTAACAATAGTTAATTGCATAGTCAATGGTTTCCTTGCTGTACCAAAAGCCATACAAGTTGGCAACATATCTCTTCAACCCAATTGCTTGAAATTTCTCCATTCACGTTCATTAAAATATCCATTAATGCCTTTTGAAAATTATAAGATATCAAATCGCTCAATTGATTAAAATTTCTTGTGATGGTCGGCAAGATTCGTGTAAACATTGCAAGGCAGGTGGCCCGGGTGCTGAGAATGTTTTGATAATATTGATAAGAGCAAATACTTCTTAAAACCCATTTAATTTTGATTGAATCCATTATCAAATCATAACAATATTATAATATAATATTTCAGTTATATTCAATTCAAAAGTCAAACCCTCTTGCCCTTTCCTTTGCGGCTAAAGATTTTCTCTTTAAATAAGAAATTAATCAAACTTATCTGACTAATTTTCTTCTCTTTTTTTTTTTTTTGGCAATAATTTTAGATACCACTTGCTCCAATCATACGGGGTCATATGTTTTATTTGGCCAATGGCTGGATGGGGAAGAATCAAACATCCACACGATTGGGAATAGACCCACTCCTTAATAATTTATTTAAGAACAGAGTCAACTACAATTGATGATCATGATTCATGATGATGATCTAACTTCTGAAAAATAATCCACAGTTTAAATGGTCAGGATCATCTGATCAAATTTCATTTGTATATAAAAGATGTATACTAATTTTGCTCACCCCCAGATAGTAGTGGCCTGTGGTCCTCCTAATTTGCGCATGCTTGCATTAATTATTATAAACACAATTACAATCTATAAGCCTAAATCATATATTTAATCGCTAAACTTATTCTTTTTAGAGGGTGACCAACCAACTATATTAATCCCTTTTCATCGATTTTCCCAAACTCTTTATGCACTCTTAACGGATTCCAATTGCCAAGGATCAAAATTCAAATCTACTTTAATTTATACATAATATGCTGCCACTCGTCCACAATCAAAGACTCTTATTGCTAGAGGTAAACTAGAGGTAAACAGAACTGAATTTAAAAGTTTATTTGCTCGGTTCAATATATTTTTAGAAAAAAAAATAGAGTATTTCAATTTGATATAAAATTAAATATTTTGATTCGGTTTTTAGCTTAAAATTTTAAATTCAAAAACTGAATCGAAAAATTAAAAAATAACTTTTTAAAAAAAAAATACTACATGACATTTATGAATTGATCGAATTAGACCAGTTTTTTTTTATTATTTTAGTTCAATTTTTTATTATTAAATATATATATATATATATATATATATATAAAAAAAAAAACCAAAACCAAACCAAATAAAAATTTTCAAATCAAATTTTTAAAATTCACGAACTGAACATCAATTTTACATTTTGCCTACTTTCTTGTTTTTAACTTTTGGAAACGACCAAACATCAATTTTACATTTTGCCTAATAAGGCCATCTAGTTAACCAATTTATTGTGTGTTATTTGCAAAAAGGGGTATTCAGAAAATTATATCAATGGGGTAAAATAATTTATGGTTGACAAAAGTATAAATTTAAAAAAAATTATATTTTTATTATGTATACATTTGTGAATATTTGAGTTATTTTTAAAATAAATTTTGAATTTGAATTATTTTAATGTATTATAAAATCAAAGAACGTTTTAACTGGTGCAACAAGAGTAAATTTATAATTTAACTTAATTAAAAAGAAAATGTCTTGCGATTTTTTGAATTAGGAGCGGACAACAAAATAAACATAAATTAAATAATAATAATAATAATAATAGTTTCAATATTTGAGTTGTGTAAGAAGCAGCGGCTCTGTCGCAAGTGTTACATCAAATCAATTAATAACTAACCAGTTGACAACAGTTTTTAATGAGAAATATGAAATTTTCACGAGAAAAAAAAAAATTATCAGAAGCAATTCGGTGCACGCGTAAAGCTACAACCGGCTAGGAGAAGTGCTTTTAAGATACTACTCTAGTCTAATAATCTTACAAGTAGGGAACACCTCATTTGCCTCTTTAAGTGAATCTTGGGGCAGTCTAAAATAAATAATACACGAGCATTAAAAAAAAAAGCCTAATGATTCTATATTCTTATTGATCGTAGAGTGTGCTTTCATCTCGTCGGGGCCACTTACACATTTTTATATTTACAATTATTACTTTGCTAACATGCGCTTTTTTTTTTGGGTCCTTAAATCCATGTTACAAAAGACTTTTTTCAGTCATTGGAGTTTTACGAGTTCAAGTGGAGAGGGTAGGAGAAAAAAATTATACCATTTTGAGAAATGGGAATCTGCATATCCACTGCATCTTCAGAGATTCATGATCAAGTTGAAAATGGCCAAGAAAATGTTATATTTGTTGAAGGAAATATTGTTTCTCGTGAAGTTAAGAAACTTTGTTCCCTTTATTCTGAGCAAGGACGCAAAGGCCTTAATCAAGATGCGGGAATTATTTGCCAGGTTTGTCTTCCTTCGGGCTTTGTGCTTTACTGCTTTTGGGGTGTTTATTATAACTTGCAAACTTTTGGTTGTTTATAGGGCTATGGAATGGAAGATGGAGAATTCTGTGGAGTCTTTGATGGGCATGGAAAGCATGGTCATGTTGTGAGTAAGCTTGTGAGAAATCGGTTGCCATCACTCATGCTAAGCCAAAAGAATGCTCTTTCAAGCAGTAGTATTAAAGTAAATGGAGAAGTGATGATGCCAAGCGATGACTTTTATAAATGGCAAGAGGCTTGTGTTAAGGCCTTTAAGGTTATGGACAAAGAGGTTAAGCTTCAAGAAAGTTTGGATTGCTCTTGCAGTGGAACCACTGCTGTTGTTGTCATAAGACAGGTATTAAACCAAGTGATTCTGTAAACAAAAAGTGAAATCATTTTTTGCAATTGTTTTCAGTTTTGGATTTTGAAGAGTCGTGTTCGTGTGTAATCCAATCAGGGTGAAGATCTTGTTATAGCTAATCTTGGTGACTCGAGGGCTGTGCTAGGCACAGTTGCCGATAACGGGGAACTCAAGGCTGTTCAATTGACAACAGATTTGAAGCCTAGCTTGCCCAGTAAGAAACTAAGAACCCTCTTTCTTTTCGCATTCAAAAGTATAATGAGTGATGGGAATGTTTAGTTGAATTTGTTACCGGTGATTGACAAGCATTTGTAATGCATAGGTGAAGCAGAGAGAATAAAGCAATGCTGTGGCCGGGTACTTGCATTAAAGGAAGAGCCACACATCCAGCGAGTGTGGCTGCCTCATGAAGACTCACCAGGCCTTGCAATGTCTCGAGCTTTTGGTGACTTCCTACTCAAAAATCATGGCATAATTGCCACCCCTGATGTTTCTTATCGCCGTCTAACACCTAATGACCAGTTTATAATTCTAGCAACCGATGGGGTGAGTATTTCGGATTAAATTGCTAGCATCCCATGCTGTCTATTCAGTTATAGATAGTGCTGATTGCTCGTGTACGCAGATTTTGGATGTGCTTAGCAACAACCAAGTTGCAACAATTGTATGGGAGGCAGATAACGAGCAGGAGGCAGCGAGAAAGGTGGTTGAGGCAGCAAACGCTGCATGGAAAAAGAAATTTCCATCTTCAACGATAGATGATTGCACTATGGTTTGCCTCTTCCTTCAAAAGAGGTGATCGAGGCTTTAAACAATTTGTGTAATGTTTCTTTGGAATTCCTTGGTGCAGCAGAAGTCAATCTCTTGTCACTCTGTTTTCTGTTTCAATTTGAAGCCACATATTCAACAAACAGCTGTTGCTTTAGTTGATGAACCAATGTAATCGAGGGATCGGAATACAAAGCTTCTAGTTTGTACAAAACAAGAAATAAAATAAAAATGGCCTCTCCAACACTTGCAATAACAAGCTCTCGCCATAAACTGATAATCCAAGAGTTACATACCAAAAGCCTCAATTGCCATGGAAGAAATCCTCTCAATCAACAACACTAACTCTTTAAACTCATATATTAAAAAAAAAAAGGAACAATAATCACTATTACTCTGAAATCTCTCTTCCAGGATGGCAAAAAAATTTGTTCTGTTGCCTCTATATCCATACCTCCACATGTTAAAAATTTGAAACAGGCCATAAAGGATTTCCTAAGAATCAAATGGAATCATTCTTGGGATCCTCTCCTAGCAGATCATCATAAGCAACAGGTACCCTGATCCTATCATGAACAGATTTACGTTTTCCTTCAGCACCAGACTTTCCATCTTGATCTAGAGGAATAGACTGAGAACCATCTAGAATACTGACTGAGGTTCCATCAGTGGGTGCACCAACAAGTCTTTGCGTGGAAGCCTCTTTAATTTGCTCTGGAGCCTGCCAGTTGTTTTGCTCTGGCACCTGCCTGTTATTTTGATGCCTGAATTGCTTCTGCAAAAATCAGAAACAAAATTGTAATTTCAGAATAAAAAATTTAGTACACTAGGGAGTTCTAATATTTTACACATCCAAAAGGAATCTTCCCATAGAAACTTCACCACTGCTATAGTGATGCTGCTTCACAGCTGAAGTTAAAAAATTAAAAACTAAAAAGGAAGACAGAAGCCAGAAATTCTGCACATACGAAACCATATTCAGGCAGGAAAAAGGTATTTTTAACAGCTAAAACTCCTCAATTCTGGTGTAAATGAACCACAGAACAGGGGAAACTAATAATAAATGCAGATTAAAAACAAAAAAACACTGCATATTGGCAAATGAGAAAAGACTTTTAAGCAAATTGTCAAGCTTCTTTTTTGTTTTATTTCGCTTTATTTATCTTCCTTACAGAGTGTGTGATCACACACAATTATAACCACGGCAGTTTGAGCTATATAGAACCAAAACCCAATTGCCATTTTGTTTTTTACATTTCTCATTACCCTCCATGGAACACAGTCAAGTACGATCTCATACCTATAATCATAAATATGAAAAGAAAAGTGCATCTAAATACCAATTAAAACAATATTTACTGCAGAAAATTCACACACACCTCAAATTCCTTTGTCTTCTTCATTATCTCTTTGTACGCCCCTGGTGCCCGTCCTTTAATGATACTCCACAACACACCACCACCTGTCCGAAAACGTCTGCCATCAGCAGTCATCTGACCTCCACATGCCTGAATTGCCTCCACCTGAAAATTAACATTTCGTCATACAATCCCAATGGCAAAGCAATGTTTAATCCAAAAAGTCAGCATTAACGAAATGAAAAAATTCTGACGACAAACAACAATATCTACAATAAACCAAATGTAGTGGTACAAGATTAAAAATACATATATAAATGTATACAAGCAAAAACTACATGCAATCCATAAACTACATGCAATCCATAGCTCAAATTCTCTAATATAAACTCCATATCTCTATGTATGTTCCTATAAGAAGTAGCTACATAGATCACATTGTCTATGCTTCCCATAACTACCACACCTTCCACTCTCAACAGCAAGTCAAAATAGCTTTATAACTCCCAAATTTCGTGCAATCCAAGGCTCAAATTCACTAATATAAACTCCATGTCTCCATGTATGTTCCTACAAGAAGTAGCTACATAGATCACGTTGTATATATGCTTTCCATAGCTAACACACCTTCCACTCTCAACAGCAAGTTAAAATAGCTTTATAACTCCCAAATGTCGGTCACCATTTTCTAATCAAACAAAAGCCATGGTCAAAAGGCCAGTTTATAATATATGATATATCTTATGCAGCAAAATTCTTGATGGATATAGAAGTTTCTTTAACTACAATAAAAAGATTATGTATAATACGGCAAGGGAGAAAACGGATTGCATTTCACAATAAATCCTGACAATGAAGACCATAAAACCAAGGAAATTACATATCACTGGTAGTAAATAAGGTAGCTTTAGCTTACACCAGCAGTGTATGTGAAACAGAGACGAGCTTCGCTTGGGCTCAACTTCTTCGGTTTCGAAGTAGCTCGTCGCCACGCTGTCCGGTCATAATCGCGGCGCGAGCTAAGCAAGTAAGGTCGCCACACTCGTAGGCAAATGGATGATGGCCGCCATCTCCTTTTCGAACTGCAGTAATGGCTGCTCGTGTCATTAAGCTTTCGACTCGAACGCAATCGGGTGGCTATCTTGCATAAGGACTCCGCCAATGGCGAAGTTCTGAGGCATCCGCTTGCACTTCAAGGTCTTTAGCGGTCCTGAAGAACTAGGACTCGCCTCCGAAATTGCTAGTTTCAAGCCTTCGAATGCATGTTAGCAATCCCTGACCAATGCCATGTCCGATTTTTCTCGAAGCATATCCGCTAGCGGTGCCACTGACCGAGTAGACTTCGAACGAAGCTGCGATAGTAGTTCACCTGCCAAGGAACGAGCAAAGCTCTGGCACCTTTCATGGAGGCTTCCAATCGAGGATGGCCTTGATCTTCGAGTTCTCCATCATTATCTCGCTCACCGAGATTTCGCGCCCGAGGAACTCTACTTCTTCTCGAGCAAACGAACATTTCTCCATTTCGACGTAGTAGTTCATTCTCCCGAAGTACTGGAAGACTTACTGCAAATGTTCGACATGCTTCTCGAGCGCAGTGCAGACACCACAATGTCATCCAGTACACGCACCACAAAGCTGGCCGAGGAATGGTCAGAAGACTTTGTTCACGAGAGTGCAGAACGTCAGCGGCATCTGTTAGTCCGAAAGGCATAACAAGAAACTCAAATGATCCGCACTCGCGACGCACTGCCTTTTGTTCATCTCCTTCTACGATGCGCATTTGGTAGTACCCTGAGCGCAAGTCAAGTTTCAGCGAAGCACTCAGACCGCTAAGTCGGTCAAATAGATCCGCTATCAAGGGTATCGGGTACTTGTTCTCGATAAGTGATCTTGCTGAGCGCTCGATAATCGATGCACATCCGCAGCGATCCATCCTTCTTCTTCGAACAAGACCGCAGCAACCGAACGGGCTTGACGGGCGAACATAGCCGCGATCCAACAAACCGCGAGCTGCCTTCGCAACTCTTCGAGCTCTGGGTGGCGCCACGCAGTAGGCGCCAAAGCTCTGAGGCTTGCACCTCGCTCCAACTCGACTCGACGATCCACCTCTGCCTAGTGCAAGCTTCTTCTGAGTCATGGAGGCATCACGTCCTCGAACTCCTCGAGGACCTGCTTGATGTACGGAGGACTCAGTCGGAGCACTCACCGGATTTTCCCCTCGTAGCTCCCTGACTGGAGACCAAGCTCGGGTCCTTCTCAAACCCTTCTGAATCGCATGGCGAGAGTGTCTTCTCCTGACTTTCCTCGCTCCGTAGTAACCATGCATGCCTTGCTCCCGCCGAGGATGCTCAGGAGTTCGTGGTCGGAAGAGGAAGGCATGGACTTGGTCGAAGAACCCACGCCAAGGACCATCTTCAAGTCATCCATGGGCACGATAGAGAAATCGAGCTTCCACCCACGTGCCAAGTGCCACGTTAACTCCACGGGCGCTCCCGAACGGGCTCAGTGCGAGTTCACCGCCTTCATCAGGCCTCCTACTCGTAGTTCCAAGTGCCCAGCGCTGGCCTCATCCCTGACACGAAGTTGCGCGTAGCTCCCAGATCCAAAGAACGCCGAATCTGCGTGGCTGCTTATCGTCACGCTTACATACATCACCCTTTCGAAGTGCCGATCGAGGGTCGCTGAGCGCGCCAAGTCTCGATCGAACCCACGCTGGCTCGGGTTCTTCCGACGATGATGAGGGTTGCCTCGAGTCGGGCAATGAGGGCATTCGAGCGACTTCTTCTCCTGACAGCACGAACCCAATGAGGCCCGCTGTATACGAAGCATGGGTCACGAGGCTTCGCGCTTCCTTCGCCTTCCGATTTTCTTGCCCACTTGCCGCCGAGGCTTTTTCTCGCCTCAATCCTGCGATTCTGCCCTTGTCCTCGCGAACTCTCCCCACTTTGCCTTGGCTAGGCTTTCTCCTCGATCAGCGGAGTACTGCAGCAATGACCACGGCAGGCAATAGATCGCCAAATGTTCGAACGCCACGCCTATCGAGTCTCGCCTCGCCCAATCCTCGAGGCCATCTTCGAAAGTAAGAGTGAATCCTTTCTCGACATGTCGCCGATCTCGAGCATGAGTGGTAGTGAACCCGCTGACGTAGTCGCGACGCCACCCGCTTGCTCGAGGCGACGTAGGCGTGTTCTCGCCTCTCTCAGATCGTCGAGGCAAACTGCTTCTGAGTTCTCGTCAAGTCCGCCCACGTGTTGATGGCGCAGATGCCTTTGCCCATTTCGCCATGCTCACGACGCCACCATAGTCAGGCAGTCACTCTAAGAACGCTGGTGCAAGGCCCACCTCGATGCCTCATCTCTCACACCCATGGCATCAAGTATCGATCCAACCCGAACAGAAGTTGTCCACGATGGTTGCATTCCGCGTGCCATCAGTATGTGTCCGGCTTAGCATCGCCAACGCGCCGCGATCACTCATGCCTGTAGGCTTGGCTAGCGGAGAGTGTGCGCCAGGCATGCCCAATCTTCGCGACTTCTCTACTTCCACGCGGACAACAGGCACTCGCCTCGCACGAGAGAGACCCAAAACAGTGTTAGAGCTCACTCATTTCCGACACTGACATATCACAATCTAAAGTCATTGAAACAAAAGATACGAAATGCTTTTGCTATAAAAATTTTAAAAGTTTATTCTTTTTTTGAAAAAAACAAATACCAACAATATATCTTCATTCGTCGTTAGCATTTCTACTTAGATTTTTAACATAAATCCACGTAGATCTAATTATTTTAACATGCACAATGTTTGAAAAAACTTGAAGGAAAAATTATAACAACCTACACAAAAAGTAAACCAAGAATAGGTTCAGCCATGGTATATCTCAGCTCAGAGCACATAATTTGAGCAGCAAAATGGCTTCAGCCAGAAAAATCTGCAAGGGTATGGAAACAACATAGAGCATCAGACATCAAGAATGGTAGAATGTCTTTAAATAGAGTGGATATATATTTCAGCACTGGGCTGGTCCAAATCCAACTACAACCCAGATTCTCACCTTTCCTAACAAGACACACACAAATTTTACTTTTGCAGACTTTTGAGCAGTTGATTTCTAAACATTATCAATCGAATTGGCAAAGTGGAAAAACTTCAGGAGATAAGGTCAGGTCATCGCCAGAAGTACTCAGAACTAACAACAATCACAGATTCAGGACCAACATCAGCATAATGCCAAAAGTTGTTTAATGAAGTAGTAGGTACAGAACAAGATCTCAACTTAAAGGTTTGATTTTGGATAATAATATTACAACACGCTCATTCTAACACAAAGAGATGCACGAGTAAATCCGACAATAGGAGATACTCACATAAAGACCACCAAAAACAATAAACACCAAGTACTGCATTGATTTGATGAAGAAAAAGGAGGCAGCAGGAAATTTTTAAGCAATCCATGTACAAGTCCAGGGATGCACAATTGAATTTATAAGCATCATAATCATTATAAGTAATATCACTTTTAGTTTTATAATTCTTGTGAAAAGCAAAAATAGGTAGATGTAAAGGGAGAAAAATACCTCCTTAACGAGATCGCATAGTGCAGAAATGCCAAGACAACCAACAGCAGTGTATACCATGTAAGATTTCTTCTCTTTTAGCCGCTTACATGTGTCTAAAACAAACCTGAGAACAAAAACTACCAGGTCATCAGAACCACAAAATGAACTCCTTCAACCAAATGTCAATAAGAGTAAGAATATAACCTGTTTACGTTAGTAACATTTGGGCCGGGAACACTCCTCTTTCTCTTATTCTTCTTCTTATTTGCCCTTCGCCTGCGGTTTTTACTTTGTAAACCCTGATCTCCTGCACTGACATCTCCATTGCTGCCCTGCTCCACATTGGTTTGTGAGCTTGAATTACGCTCCACGAGCTCTCCTTCCTCTACATCAAGCATCTCAACATCTTCGCCATCTTCTAAGTTATCTTCACCATCTTCATATATTACTCCTAAAATGCTCTCTCCTTCGTCCATGTGAACTCCTAAAACTAATAAAATAAATAAATAAATAAAACAATGATTTAGAAAGGAACAACACTGACAAGTTAGATTAGGTTTGAAATCGAATGCTGATTAAGATTAAAGTTTTCTTATCATTGTTTTTCCCCCCTTAGCCCACTCCATACCATAAACACAACTCACAAATTGTGATATTATATTGCCATCCCTACTCACGATTATGCCACCAGAAACAAAACTTTATATTAAATCATTTAAAATAAAATACAAGACATAAATGTAGCTAACAGAAATTTCACTACAATGCTGTAATTTTTATTTTTATTTTTTTTTATAGACTATGATTAGTTAAATCGCCTAAAGAATAAGAAAACAAAAATCCTACAAAAAAACAAAGTTCACAATATATCTCAAAACCCTAGTAATTGCCATGCTAAACTTCAAAACTCCCCAGTATCACGCAATCGATTACCTGATAATCTTAGATTGAAAACCTCGAATTAAAACCCTAATTAGAAAAGTCCACAAGCAAGCCTGTAATGCTGAATTTTAGAATTCCAATAATAGAATAGGCACTCTTGAGAAAACAACTAATAAGGGGTGAGTTGAGCTCGTGTTTGCGTTCGCCTACGCGGCACGAGCCACGAGCAGGTCAATTATTCCCAAGGAATTGGGACATTCCTGGGCTGGTTCCGGTTTAGCCCAACCCAATTAATAAAAATCCAAGCTTTGGTTTAAATATTGGGCTGGATTGGAAACAGACAAGAGATAGATAACCAACCCAAGAAATTAAAAGTTCTATTTACCCCATATTTTATCCTTTTAGAACCCTTTTGCTATAATATTGGGCAAAAGAATGGTTCATAATAGATTCAATTTTATCTGAAATTAAGCATTCTGATATTATAATTAAGAAAATCCGAAATAATAAAAGTGGACGCTAAACAGTTGGATAAGGAAAAATTAGCTATTTGAGTATGTCTTTTGACAACCCTTTAAATTTGTCATGATCTCCCATTTTTTATTGAAATTACTTAAATAACTAAAGTAAGATTAATTTATTTTTTGTTTGCTAAGAAAATTCAATCCAACACTTATTTTTACACACGCCTTATTTCATAAATTATAATTATCTTTCAAATTTTAAATTAAAAATTATTTTTTAAGAAACTTATAAGAGTTTAGAATTATAGGGAATAAAATTATATCATAAAATTAAAATTTATTTATATTTTATATTTTATATTTTTTTAATTTATAAATAAAAAATTTTATCAAGATGTTAATTTTAACCCACAAATATATATATTTTATTAATTAAACTAATGGTATATTAGGAATGAAAAAGAAAAAAGGTGTTGCTAAGATATTAGAGGGATGCAAAAGATGCATCTAAGCCCGATAACTTCTTAAGATATTTAACAACGTAAAGTACTGCGTATTGATCTCCGGACTAATACACTGTAATTATCTTTTAGAACTGTTATTTTTTATACAAAGCTGCAAATTGCGAGAACACAAAGTTTAGCCCCTTATCATTATTCACACGGCTTAAAGTATATTTGAGATTGAGATTGAGCAGTTATAATTTTTAAATTACAGTACACTAATTGTTATAACTTAAAAATTATATTAATATAATTTTTTATTTATATAATATAAATTTTATTATATTTTAAAAATTTTATTAAAATTATTATTTAAAAATTATATTTACTATATATTATTAACTTTTATTTTATAATTATAATTTTTTTATAACAACTAAAATTTTTAAACTATAATGCCTCGATCTCATTCGAAAAGTGCCATTAATTTCAAACTAAAGACGATAACCCATTGGATAAGGCACAAAGTAAATACAAGCGAAAAATGTTAAGAATAAATAAATAAATATCTTTAGAAAAGGAAAGTGGGTAGATCACCCACGATTCTTGCTATTGAATTATTGAATTCTTGAATTTGACGTTAGAGATGCAAGATGGATTCCTGCTCCTCAGGGCTCAATTATTCTATGCCACCACATCACGAGATTGACAACTACAATGACTTTCATTATCTTTACTTTAGTGCATCAGAACTACTGTGAGTGGCAAGTGGATACCGGCCACTGTCAGCATGACAGTGAGCTGCCGCCCGATGCAATTATTTTCCATGTTTGTAAATCGCAAATTGAAGTTGATTTCTCGTGAGCTTCAAAACGATAATAGCCCAGGCTGCGGCTGCCAATTATGACAACTTTGTTTATTTTATTATTACCACTAAAATAATAATAATAATAATTTGATAAAACAGCACCTGCATGTTGCCGGGACCCTGTCCGAATTCAGATTTTTTTTTTTTAAATAAAAAAATTTGTTGCGTTGCGTAGAAGCACGAGTCGTCTTTCACTTCCTCCAATAATTCCGTAGTACACGCCACCCAGGGATTTGATTTGGTGCTATTGGTGGGTTCGTCTCTCAAATAAAGTTGCTCGGAAGTGAGGGTTCGGTTAGTCAGTCAATGGCTCAATCAGCGGTGCGTTTGTCCCTAGAAACAAAAATATATATATATATTTTTAAGTTCGTAACTAATTCTCATTAAATTTATAAATTCATAAAATATGAATTTTAACTTTAAAAATTATAAAAACCTATATTTTAATTAAAAATAATAATAACTCACCATTTTAATTATTATTTTATTACTAAAAATATGATGAATTCCTCTTATTTTTATAGTAATAATAGAGCGAATATTTTTAATAACGAAATTTTCAAATGAGATGAATGATAGTTTAATTACCTATGTAAGAAATATTACATTTAATAATATTGATAATAAATTTATTGCATATTATTGAAGTTAATATCTAATAAATTATTTTTTAAAATCTACTATAAGACTCAATGTTAAGACTCGGCCCAAGTCTATTGGGATATTGTTTGTTTTGGACACTCAGTCCGTACGATTTTATTCTCAGGATAGTCATACTACCCTAAAGACTTTCCAACAACTCAAGACTTATTTTCTGTTATAGTTTAAGTTTCATCCGTATTTTATCGATGTGGGATCTCTCACTCAATGCCACGATAAATTTAGGTTAACTTTTATGCTGCAATTTATATTCTTGATAAATTTTAAATTATAATAGTTATAGTGTGGTAATCAATTAAAGGGGCAAAAAAATCATAAACTACAGAATAGTTCGAAATTGAACGTAACGTGGCTTGTCTCTGTGTTTTGAGGCTTATTAGTAACCTGAATGCGTCGTTACGGGCAAGTGGCAGCCTAGGCGTTGATGCGTGCTGCTTTTGGTGACCCAAAACCGAAATGTAGATGATGTTGATATCTTTGAAAGAGGACATCAAATGAAAACAACCAATGACAACCACTGTCGAAAACTTTATCATAGGAAATATTCTGAATTCCCAATGGTCAAATGTACTGTTATCTATATCTATTTGAATCAAAGGCTACAAGGTGATTCTCAAGAAAGATTGATTTTTTTCCGAGCCATGAATATTTTTTACTGTCTTAAAAATCACATGGGTAAGAAACTCAAATCTCAATCAATATAAACAACTCATGGAATATATACATACATACATATATATATATATATAACCACAACACAACTTTTAAGAGTGAATTTTAACAATTGGTATGATTTATGGACAGGTTCAAAATAGGAACTATTATCATATGATAGCATTGAATATAATAATCTTGTACATTATACACATCAAAATTCAACTAAAATCAATTAATTTAATGAATTTGACTATATATTTAATGCTCTTACTACTAAAAAATTATTGTAGAATTCATCAATTAGTAATTTTTTTTTTATAAATTTAATTGATGATACTATTAGAGAATCTCAAAATGGGAGGTAGAAGGGGATAAGAAGTGGGTGAAGTGTGCAATTAAGAAAGCATTCCTTAACCACCAATCAATTTTTGGCCTAATAGAAGAACTTTTGTTCTTATAATATATAAAAGTAAATATTTGAGTTCCATAAAAATATTATGAGAATTAGTAGAAATCTTTCTTTAATTATAAAATAATTGAGTGAAAATAATATTTTCTCTTATAAAATATAAGTAAAAGATGGACAGGTCTTCATAAGTTTAACATAGACAAGTCATAATCTTATAATCCGATTATGATTATAAATACTAACTATATACCAATTATAATATATTGAAATATCAATAATAATCCTTACTTCTTGTTAACTGCCTGTTCTGTTTTGTCTAACGTAAATGATTCTAATTGATTCCAACTAAATCCTGTGAATGGATAAGGGCCATAGACCATGGCCCATAGTTGTTTTATATGTGCACGATTCCAATAGATTCCCATCAAAGTCACTCTCACAGCAAAAGAGGGCAAGTTGAAAGGGTATCTTGCTTGACAATTTCACCAGGTTTTGGTTTGACAAAATGAGATGACAGGCGTTACGTCTGTGTTCTTAAATATTTGATAATTTCAAATTATTCTGACTGAACGATTCTTCTCTATGTTCCCCAATTTTTTTTTTTTAATTTAATATAAAAATTATTAAAAAGATCACAAAGAGTTTATCTATGCTTTAGAAAAACTCAAGTCCTAGGTAGAGTGGATTTCTCCAAATTTATTTCTGTGAGATTTATGTAATTTGGAGCTAATTTATGGGTTAAATTCATTATTATTGTCCTAATCAAAGCTTTTGCTAATATATGTTTAATAATAAGAATAATAAAATTAATGTAATATTCAAGAAAATCATAGGATGGGACACTTTTCTTGATAATATATATATATAACTTTATTTGACAATAGATATACTTTTGTATATCTTGACAAATCATCAATACAGATAATATTATACATTTTATCCCTTATAGTCATGGTTTTTGAATCACTAAGATTATTGTAAATTAAACAGAAAAATTTAATTTCTCTACTTAATATTGGTTTATATGTATTTTTTGTATGAATTTTGATTTCACACAATTACATTTGTTTTTTGATAAGCTTAAACTAAACAATAAACCAAGTTCTCTTATGTTCTTAATCTAAGAAAAAATCTCATGACCATGTCTCTTATACTATAGAGTCAACAACATAAAACTCACCTTTCAATTTTAACTTAAGAATAATATGTTTAAACAATTTAACATAACAATGTCTCTTTCCCAACAAATATCTCATTATCTAAAAATAATTTTGTCATTCTCAAATAAATATTTTTTATTTATGTCTTGCTCAGTATAAAGACTTCATTCAAATAGTGTTGTATTCCATAAATATAACATATATTATTACAATGAGAGGATTTTCTCAAAATTAAATTGAGGAAAATATTTTCCTAGCTCAAGGCTGGTTGGACCAAAAGTCATCAAAGTAAACAAACTGTTCTCATTCCTTTATTAGAATATAATAGACTATATTTAATTTAAAGATAACAATAATAATAAAGCCATCTATTTTAACCAAATTGGTTTATATAGGATTTTGTTGTCTCCATTTATTCGAGTTTAATTGTTACATTTGCTAACATGGTGCATAATTTTTTTTTTAAATAAATACAATACAATGTTCTTCTTTTTTAATAATGAGGTTGAAGTAAATATTAGGACTTTTGTTCTACTTCTTGTTATGAGGAATTCTCAAATAAATTTCCCTCCTTAATTTTATCAAATCAAACTATATTTTCAAGAATCAAATAATATCACCGTCAATTCCTTAATAGAAGGGTCTTTAGTCTCCGTATTTTAATAAATTGGTCGTTTACTCAAACAAATCTCATATTTTACATAGAATATACTGACATACAAGGTTCACAATAATAAAATTGTCATAACTTATTCCATCTAAAACATTTGAAAACAATTTTCGTTTTAAACCTAATGAAACCTATCAATTTGTTTTCTGTCATGACCTCATTGAATTCAAAAATTCAAAACAATTTATCCTTTAATCTCAAAATCATGAAACTTTCCATGAATATACTGGACATATATAGGAAGCAATTTTCCAAATTTCATAATTTTTTAAAAAGACTAGATATGGTAAATTAGTTTCGTAACTCACGCATTGTGCTGAAATAAAAATTTTAGCGTAACATACTTGAATTCAAAAAATCATTATAAATTGCATTATCATCTAATTTTGTTGAAACAAGTTTCAAAAATTTTTCTTTTGAATGTCTAGTATAACATATAAAAATTTTGTATTTAAACTCAATTTGTATTAATTATTATGAATCTCGTAATAACTCTACGTCAGTATAAATTTATGCTAGAACTTTAGTAGTAAAATATCATAAGTACATACCTTATTTGAAGTAATTATCAAAACTCACTATTTTGATCTTAAGATTGTTGAAAATATATGTCACTATTGCTTCCTTGAAAGTACAAAATATGAATAGTAGCTATTCATCCATCATGTTTGTAGACACTGCTCACTTCAACATTATTTATAAATATTGTTTATATGATACTGTTTACGACAGTTTGGAAAGAAAAATAACAAATAATCACGGCGTGTGATGACGCTACGCTTAAGCGTAAATTCTGCACCTCAATATTTGATATCGCAATGTAAGAAGGATAAACAAAATAGTTTAATCTTTGTGATACAATGATGGTAAAATGTAAAACGACGAAGGAAAAACACAGAGCAAGTTTTGGATGCCATTGTGTGATATATCGGCTCTTTAAATAGACACTCGCCCTGGCCTCGTTTTCCTTTTAATTCTCTAATATATCAGTATTAAAAAAAAAAAGAAAAGAAAAGAAAAAGCAATTCCTTAACCGAATGGGCATCCATCACTTGTTGTTAACCACCTATTCTGTTTTGTCTTATCGAATTCCAACTAAATCCTATGAATCGACGAAGGCCATAGACCATGGCCCATAGTTGTCTGGTATGTGCACGATTCCAATAGATTCCTATAGAAGTCATTCGCACAACAAAAGAGGGCAAGCTGAAAAAGTATCTCGCTTGACAATTACACCAGATTTTGGTTTTAAAAAATGAAATGTTAGACGTTATGCGTCCGCTTAAATATTTGATAATTTTAAATTATGTTGATTGAGCGATTCTTATCTAGGATCCAGCTACTGTGCATCCAGTTGTCCATTAGATTCAACTGGGACTTGTTTCAATGGCATTTATGTATTTTCGTTGGTTTTTAATATCTGTGTCTCCATTATTTTTGAAAAAGTAAAATAGTCAAAGTTGGGACACATATTTTTTAATTATTTTATATTTTTATATTTTAATCAATTGACGTTATTTGAATATAAAATTAATTATAGGTATCGTTTATTTTTTTTTATATAAAATATTAATAGACTTAAATTAGTCAAAAATTTTGAATAAAATTAAATATATAAATTTAAATAATATGTTTATTTTTTATTTAAATTATTGAAAATAAATATTAAGTTATTTGTTTTATTAACTTAAAAAATCTTAAAACTAATACTTTTAGTTTTATACCCTTATAAATTATAAATATTAAATAAATATCTCAAATAACTTAAATAATATAATATATTATCATGATTTAAATTGAGATATCATAGTATAAGGGCAATAACTTATAAAAAAAATAGTGCATTAATATTTTTTTATGTTTTGAAAATAACATAATATCTTTAAATATATAATAAAAATATATGAATTTATTAATAATATTTATATATCTTTTTGGAAACAACATACAATCTATTTAATCAATAATAGATTGTTTAAATATATAATTAGAATTTAATTCATCAATAAAATATGACCAAATAAAAATGAAAAAAATTTCATATTAATAAAATATGGTTTAATATTCAAGTGTAAATAATAAAAAATATATTGGACTTATGTGTTAAGGTTTTAAACTTTTTAGTTTTTTCACTTTTTAGCAAGTAAGAGAGACCGCAAAGTGATTTACCAAAAATTAGGTGTACCCGGTACCGTCCGTATCTAAGTTCCCCAGTTTTAATTTTTTATAATTTAATAAAAAAAATCATTAAAAAGATAACAAAGAGTTTATTTATGTTTTAGAAAACTCGAGTGCTAGGTATAGTAGATTTCCCCAAATTCATTTATGTGAATTTATATAATTTCGAAGCTAATTTATGGGTTAAATTCATTATTATTGTGCTAATCAAGGTTTGTTCTAATAGATGTTAAATAAAAAGAATAATAAAATTGATGTAATATTCAAGAAAATCATAGGATGAAACACTTTTTTAGATGGTATATATATATATATATATATTTTAAATATGGATATAAAATTATTTTGTGCATATTTTGTTATGTGATATCAAATGAATATACATATTATTATTTTTGACAGAAAGAGAGGTAACACGTTTGCAAAATAAGTTATTAAACTCAGCAATGAATTATCAAAGATAGCACGTCTTATGCTTTAAAAAAATGATATCGTGTCTTTTATGTTCTATGTATAAAGTACGGGCATAAGTTGTTATAAGTCTCTTGTGTACAGTGTACTTGCATATTATATACGTAAATTCCGTTCACGGTTCATGGTGTTCTCGCCAATTCTATTTTATAGACACTCTGCTCAGTTATCCAAAGATTTTCAAATTTTATAATAATATCAATAAAATAAATATTTCACTAATTATTACGATTAAAAACAGTCATTTACACTAATTTAGTGCACTGTGTAAATCTCAATTTGGTACGTAGCGTAGGGACGGTCTGGGTGTGTTTTCCAGGAAAATGAATAATTTTTATTTTTTTCTGGGAAAATGAACGAAGACGTGATGGGCCCAAACTCTTCATTTGACAGAATGAAAAAGCAGCCGAATGCAGCCAATAAAATAACATTACTTAACGATAACGGGCTAAGTGACCCCACAATAAAACGCCCAACGTCTAAAGGGACCCAGTCCTAGTCTTGCTAAATTACCCCACATTCCCCGTATGGATCTTTCTGCCTTCAATGCTGACGTACGGCTAAGATGCATGGTGCAACTGACAACAACTTTTGTAGCAAGATCGGTTGATCTGGACCGTCCGTAAGACACTTCTGCTGACGTGTACGTGCCAGCTGCAATCTCACTCGCTTTAAATTATCTCAAATTCTCAATGCCGAATTAGAAAAATTTAACGCTTAACAGTAAAATCAATGCGTCCCCAAACGTTCTACTGTATTTCATTTCAATTAAGAGTTTGAGAAGTCTGAAAAATTAGTATAACAAAATAATTTATTTTCTTTTATAAGTAACGAAAATGAGAGTTGACATATTATATTTGAGCTCATAAAGCATAGTTTATAAATATAGTCAAGAATCTCATACACTAATTCGCCTTGTTTATTATTTACATGATCTATTTAATATAATTTTATTTAATTTTTAATAAAAGCCCATTTAACGTGATTTTAATAAATATTTTAGAACATTTGTGGCACTACTTAAAGTATAATCAACTTTGTCTTAATTATAACTAATAAATTTTAAAACATGACAAATACAATACATTTCCATAAAAAATTTTAGCCAATACAATAAAATTAATTAGTTTAAGAGTTCTAACTCTCAAATATATTTATTAAACAAGTGATTTTTTTCTAATTCATTTAATAAACATGTTAGTTTTAGCTTTTAACGAGGGCTGCTAAAACGGGTCATTGAGTCATATTTCGTGTTATATCAAATTTTAATCAACTTAAATATAACTCATTTAATAATTATTTTAAAATATTAAAATTTAAACCCAATATAAAAAATAAATGGATTATTCAAATAACTCGACTTAATATATGTATATTCATCAAATTATATATATATATATATTATTTTACATTATTAAAGTTTTAATTATATATATGTAAAAAATATTATATATCTATATTAAAAATATACATATTTAGCAATATTTTTCACATTTACACTATTAAAATTTGAAATCTATATGAAATTTTATAAATAAAATATTTAGTGTATATTTATCTTTAAAACAAAAAAAAGAATTATGTCTAATATTTGAGTTTTGATAATAAAAACTTAGAAATTAATTTAAAATAAAATTTTAACCCTAATCTAATAAAAGAAAAAATCGTGTCGACTCAGACTTGATTTATTTAATAATAATATTAAATTTAATTATTTATATTATATTCTTATCGAATAATCGGGTTGTATAAAATTTTATCAGCTTTACTTTTACCCGATTTGTAATTTTGTAATAAATATGACATTTGACTGAGAATTTTATAAATTATTTGACAATACTTTTCCTTTTTACATAAATGATAATAAAAAAAATCCCGTCACTAGGTGTCTAGACACCAATCACCATTATAAATAACGGAGCTCTCCCTCCCAATAACAATAATTCCGTAATTAGCTCCAGCAAGTCAGCACCCAATCAAACCCCTTCACAAAACTATGACGCGCCTAGCCTCCGGCGTGTTAATCACGCTCGTAGTCGCTCTTGCAGGAATCGCCGATGGAAGCAGAGACATAGCAGGTGACATTCTGGAGCTACCCTCGGAAGCCTATAGGTTCTTCAGCAACGGTCGGGCCGACGCAAAGGTCAACGATGGTGATGATTCTGTAGGCACGAGATGGGCCGTCCTGCTTGCCGGATCTAATGGCTTCTGGAATTACAGGCACCAGGTCTGCAATCTCAACTTTATTTTTTCGTATCACGTTTTATTTTAATAAATTCCTTGGAATTACCAAATTTTATTCTTCTTCTTATTATTTTTTAAGAAAGTGAAGTAATGGTTAGGTTTTCTTTGATGCTTGTATTTAAAAATCTGGGCCGAAATTATGTATGACTACTGAGAATCTCCTTTTGCCCGTTATTTTTTTATTTACGTACGTAGCAAGTAATCCGAGACAAATGAAAGAAGGTGAAATTCATTTCATGTTTTCGGTTTTTTAAAATAATAATAATAATAATAATAATAAAACAAACAAACAAACCAACAAACTTGACGGTTAAAGGGTTTTTGGAATAAAATATTTTCGGTTATTTCTTTGAAACATTTTTTTCTCATTTCATTTATTTATTCATTGTCTCAAGTGAAACTTTTATGATTTGTCAGTGAAATTTTTAGGAGTGACAATTGTTTGTGTACACTGTCAATGGTTTTTTGTGTCAGAGGAAAGATATCTTATTTTAAATAAATAGATAACTGTATTTGAACCTTGTGACGTAAATATTGTTGATATGGGATTTGAATACCCTGTCAAATCTAGTTTTCATGTATATATTTTCATGGGACATCTTCACTTTATTTAAAAAATATATAATTTTGAATATATTAAAATATGTATGTTTTAAAATTTTAAATGTATTCGCTAGATGACTATATATATATATATATATAATTATTTTTAGTGAATGTATTTTCACCTTGTTAAAATAAGTAATTCTGTGGTTTTTAGTAATTTTGTGATATTTTTACTCTAAATTGAGGACCACCTAAGTAAAAAATGACTTTACATATATACTTTTTAATTATGAATTTCAGCATATCACTGTCTATTGGTGTCATAATCATATTCTGTGTAGAACTTCATAAATTTTTTTGTATTTATTTTATTTCAGGCTGATATTTGTCACGCTTATCAACTCTTGAGGAAAGGTGGGCTGAAGGATGAAAATATTATTGTTTTCATGTATGACGACATCGCTTTCAATGAAGAGAACCCAAGGCCTGGGGTCATCATTAACAACCCCCATGGGGAGGATGTTTACAAAGGAGTTCCAAAGGTCTCTTTACTTCAAGAATAATTCTAGGTTTACACTCCTTCACAAACTCTACTCATATAACGTGTTGTGGCAATTTTATACCATTGAAATGTGTCTCATATTTTCAAAGGAATGAAAGCAAATAAATAATGGGGAACATATGACAGTGATATAATAATGTCACATCAGTTTGTATGGGTAGAG
Organism: Murraya koenigii; assembly: GCA_025617385.1. Classification (NCBI taxonomy): domain Eukaryota; kingdom Viridiplantae; phylum Streptophyta; class Magnoliopsida; order Sapindales; family Rutaceae; genus Murraya; species Murraya koenigii. Next base: position 3,810,098 of record CM046817.1, on the reverse strand, counting down.
TTGTGTCGGAGCTTGGATCCTTATTCTCTTCAAATATCAACCATCTGAATATCTGATAAAGTTCTTTGTTATTATTATTTTATTCATGGTTTCTTTTTTCATATGGCAGGATTACACTGGGGAAGATGTTACAGTTGACAACTTTTTTGCTGTTATCCTGGGAAATAAAACAGCTCTTACAGGGGGCAGTGGGAAGGTTGTGGATAGCGGCCCCAATGATCATATTTTCATATTCTACTCAGATCATGGTGGCCCTGGGGTGCTAGGTTAGTAGCTCATGATTCTCAATAAACGCTGTGCTTCCCAACTCTCTCTTATCTTGTATGCGTTTGTTTTCATGTTATATGAATAGTGGCTGTAGTTGTCCATATTAGATGGTGGTGGTGGTCCTGAGGCACTTGGATGTCTTCATCTTATGGTCAATTTCTGGTTTTTGTTGGGCAAGTGTCATAAAACTTAATTTGGAATCTGGTGTGATTTTTGCAAAAAGACATCGTAGAATTGGAATTTCTTTTTTTCTTTTGATCCAAATAAAACCAGTTTTGGTGGTATACGACTATCACTATAAAAACCATGTTGGAGAACATTTCGCATGGTTTTAAGATTCAAAATTATTTTCTTTTAACCACTAAAGACACTTCTATTATAGTAATATTACACTTACATAGTTAGGATTCATAGTTTGTATCTAAAGTGATGTTTCACCTTTCATTAATGATCACGGTTAAGTTTTCGTTGACTTTATTATTTACCATTAGGGTGTTAATCTTGCAACGTCAGATGCCACATCACTTGGGGTACAAATTATGTGTACAAACAAATTTTCTATTATTTTTATTATTTATTTTCTACATTTGTGATATTTGATTATGTTATTATACTGTTGCATGTTGTTTGAAGCCTAGGCCAACATGACTTGTATAAAAGTTGGTTACTCAGAAGGTCAATGCTGTATTGGTTTCATTTGGACTATTGTACCTTAAGTAATTCAGAGTGGATATATATGTTATAACTGACATTTTGTGATCTATCTCAGGGATGCCAACCAGTCGATACATTTATGCTGATGAATTGAATGATGTCTTAAAAAAGAAGCATGCTTCTGGGACGTACAAAAGCTTGGTAAGTAATTGGTGAACTGCCATTTGACATGTGTTCTATTTCGATAATCGTCTTGGCAAATTGAAATTTTTGTTGGTTTCAATCTCTAAAAATGTAGGTATTCTATCTCGAAGCTTGTGAATCTGGAAGTATCTTTGAAGGTCTTCTTCCTGAGGGCTTAAATATCTATGCAACCACAGCTTCAAATGCTGAAGAGAGCAGTTGGGGGACATATTGTCCTGGCGAGGTTCCTGGTCCTCCCCTTGAATATAGTACCTGTTTGGGTGACTTATATAGTGTTGCTTGGATGGAGGACAGGTATGACAACATTTATAATTTTATTTTTTTCACTTGGCAACATTTTTCTGTTTCCTCGAGGAACAACATGTCTATGACTGTATTCTGTAATCTCTTAAAACAGAAGAAAAATACTTGGTTTGACTGGATTTGACCAAGTTTCTCTTTTCATAAAGAACTTGGTCAATATTCTTCCATAACTATACCTTATTAACTTACTGAACAAACTTTTTCTGAAAAATTGACATTTTGTGAAATTTTGTCCTAGGGAAGCAGTTTCTTTTTTCCTTTTTTTGGGGGTGAATTTTAATATTTTGACCTTTGCATAGTGACATACACAACTTGCGGACAGAAACTCTGCACCAGCAGTATGAACTGGTGAGATCTCATTGACACTTTATTACCTCATCGATGTTCATTATATACAGATAATGGTTAACTCAGTGCAAATAAAATTAATTATAGTTGGATTTTTAAAGGTTATTCCTCGATCCAGCTTTAACCTGCTTGTGATTACTGCTAACATCAGTTTTTTGATTTTGAAAATTTCAGGTTAGAGCAAGGACTGCTAGTTACAATTCATATGGCTCTCATGTCATGCAATATGGTGATATTAGTCTTAGCAAGGACAATCTCTTCATGTACATTGGTACAAATCCTGCAAATGATAACTACACTTTTGTGGATGAGAACTCCTTGGGGTTATCATCTAAGGCTGTTAACCAGCGCGATGCTGATCTCTTGCATTTCTGGGACAAGGTATGTATCCTACAATCCACATAGCTCATTAAATTGAATGCTGCCTCTTTATCTTATTTTACTTTACTTTTTTATCCCCAGTCTCGGGATGACGTGCTTTAAATTTTGCTGTCTCTTCAGTATGCCAGAAAATTGTATCCTGTCTACTTAAAAATATACCTGACTTTGCCTATTCATTACTTTAATAGTACCGCAAGGCACCTGAGGGCACTCCTAGGAAGGCTGAAGCTCAGAAGCAGTTTTTTGAAGCAATGTCTCATAGAATGCATGTAGACCAGAGCATCAAACTTATTGGAAAGCTCTTATTTGGAATTGAGAAAGGTCCAGTGATCTTGAACACCGTTCGACCTGTTGGTGAGCCTCTTGTTGATGACTGGGGCTGCCTCAAATCACTGGTAAAATTCCTGATTATCAATTCTTGTATTTTTTACTGCCTTGATGACACTGAAAAAGTTTTTGACGAGGTAATTTTCTGTCTATTCCTCTGTGCAGGTGAGGACTTTTGAGATGCACTGTGGATCTCTATCTCAATATGGAATGAAGCACATGCGTTCTATTGCAAACATCTGTAATGCAGGAATTGGGAAAGAGAAGATGGCTGAAGCATCAGCACAAGCCTGTGTAAATATTCCTTCTGGTCCTTGGAGTTCACTTCACAGAGGATTCAGTGCATAAAGAAGCCGGGAACTGTGCGAATATGATAAGGCAGTTCTTGAAATCTGTTAGTTTTCATTATAGTCTCGCCAATATGGCAATATCTATTCTCATTTGTCTGGTGATTGCTTCCATGTAATTATTATATTTAAAAGCTCTTCCCTGCCAGACTGCAGTTGTAATTTGATTGTAATATATTTCGGATGTATGTGATGCTGTTCTATGCTTATGTAGTAAAATCTGTTGTTGATTTGTAGACCGCACAATATTGTGGTATGATATGCATTACATTAATAATTAACTAATGGAGTATGTTAAATTTATTTTATAGACATTGATAAAAAAAATAAGCTTAGTTTAAAAAAAAAAAAACTAATTAGATGTATGCATACAGTGTTGGAAACATACAAAGTCTTATTAAAAGTCTCTTAAATATTTGTCTCCTCTTTAATGTTTTCTTCTCAGTCTACTTATATATTATCTAGAGGTAAATTCTTTTAATATAACATAACATATATTTTTATAATATATAAATAATTATTATTATATCGCTGTAAGTTCTTTATTATATTGCTGAATTTAATTTTATTTATAATTGGCTCATATTAGACCTTAAATTTTATGACTATAAAAATATTATTCTTATATAGAATATCACTAAAAATAAATTTTATTGTGATTGATGTGTTATAAATTTATTATCAAACATCTGTAAAATAATATCACTTTACTAAATATGTCATTGTTGTGGTTTATTAAAGTTTTAAGTTCCAAATTCCCAACAAAACTATCAAATTGATTCTAAATTTGTGTAAGTCAAGTGCATTTAAGAAAAAATTCTAGAATATCTATTTTATACTACACTTATTTAATGAATGTATAATATATATTTATTTATTAAAAAAATTATTTCTTTAAATTGACAGTTATAGACTTCCGATTCGAGGGATACTTATTAGGGGCCGGGCTATACAGTCAATTGCGAAACCCCTTTTGTTGCAGGCAGCATCACTTAAAAAGAGTGAAAAAGGAGGAAAAATAAAATAAACAATAATCTCATTCACTCACGGATGTCGTTCATATATTAAATAATCATAGAACAGCAACAGTAATCTTCAATTCCTAGGATCTTTATTCTTTTGTATATGAAAATCTATGGGATCGTTAAATGGTTAATTTTGTCGCTGGATAACTGCTTGCGTAGGGTCAGGACAAAGCGTTTTCTTCATTTTCCCCTCCGTCTTCTTGAAAATCAAAATAACTTTTCCTCCACACCCGTCAACAAATTTCAATACCAAAATTTCAAACCCCAAATCTTCTTTTAACGGAGAGTTCTTCCAGCGGGAGTTAAATTTTTCTAATAAATCCTTGATATAAAACATTAATATAAACAGGCGTCGATCATCTAGTCAGCGGCAAAAACAAAGTAATAATTCATTCACGGAATACAAAATGGGAAAATATGAGTCTTCTAACATCGTGACATACCAGCTCCTAACCATATATGTTTTCCGGTACACTGACCGAGCAAATACAAATCCAGACCATAATTGCAAATACTCCCATCACAAAACCCAATGCATAAACGGTAAACCTGTATGAGAAAGCCCCAAACAAACACCACCAATTATATCAGCCGACTTGGGTAGCAGAAAATCCCCCTTCCATAACTTCAGCAAGCTAGTTTAGCTTGGAGGTTGCCTATCTTGTCAGCGTTGATCTAGCAAGCCTGTAATAACTGATTTACTGCAATCAGAGGGAGCAAGCATCATAATACAATCATGGACTTTTGTCTGACATTATTGTATTAATCAATTTCATCTTTGTTTTCATAAAAGATGCATATAAAATAAAGTAAATAACAATTTAAGTTCAGATGTTGCCATGAGTCTATCCCGCACATCAATTTCATTCTTTGTACAAAAGTTAATCTGTCTAGGTGTGACAAAAAACGCAGATAGAGGCTACACCATCCTAGTCATTCAGGCATGTCTAATTGTAAATCCAAGATGCTTAGATGCTAAAATTCACAAATACCCAACTGCCAAATGGAAACAAAACTTTGATTTCCCCCCAATTCCCTACTCAAGCTTTATGTGGTGTAGCTAGCATGCCTTTCAGTTGCCAATATGTAGAATATAACCAAAAACCTGACAAAAGAAAGAAAACCTGCACCATTTAAACCACCATAGTGCATGAGTGACTTAACAGCATGACATATGGGTTCCATTTTCTTTCTCTGCATTATGAAAGCAATTTTCCATGCTATCATGCATTGCAAGTTTATGTGAGATGACAAAGGAAACTGGAGACATCAGCTTAGGTCTGTCTATACTTCTAATACAGGCTATACTAAAATATTGGAATTTACAGGCTTAAACATACCAGGATAAAACGTCGTCTAAAATTTCAATTTACTTTCTAAAAGAAATTTGAAACCTTTTCACCAACACAAGCATAAAAAAGTTCTAACAACAGAAATAAACTCACCAGCAATACAGTAGATATCAGATAGCTGCTTCAGTCTTGACGTCTGCCCCGAACATCATCACGCTTGTATGCATACCTCCTTCTCTCACTTGACCGAGAATCATCATATTTAACTCTCTTGGAGTAATCTGCTTGTTTGTCCCACTCATTTCCTTTACTTTCTTGCACTTCTCCCTCTCTTCCATGCTTTCGACTACGCGGCTCTTCTTTCTCCCCTCTTCCAAGCCTTCGACTTCCTCGCTCTTCTTCCTCCCCTCTTCCAAGCCTTTGACTTCCTCGCTCTTCTTCCTCCCCTCTTCCATGCCTTCGACTTCCTCGCTCTTCTTCCTCTCCTCTTCCATGCCTTCGACTTCCTCGCTCTTCTTCCTCCCCTCTTCCATGCCTTCGACTTCCTCGCTCTTCTTCCTCCCCTCTTCCATGCCTTCGACTTCCTCGCTCTTCTTCCTCCCCTCTTCCATGCCTTCGACTTCCTCGCTCTTCTTCCTCCCCTCTTCCATGCCTTCGACTTTCTCGCTGCTGCTCTTCATGATCTTTTCCATGCCTTCTATATTTGTGTTCTTCTTCAACTCTCCAGTCCCTTCCCCCTCTAGCCTCCTCTTCATCCATGTGCCTTCTGGACCCCACATGCTCTTTGTAATCCTCATCATCCCCCCTCCTATCATCCTCGTTCCCACGTAGTATGGCATTCAATTCAGACTCTGCTTTTGTATCTGCATGATGACCTTTGTGCATTGCATCCTTCCCAACAATCCTACTCCTTAACCTTGCTTCTGGTCGCCCCTCCCTGTTTGCCTCATCATACTTCCTCTCGGCCATCCTCATTTCCTGATGTTCATGGGTAGACCTTCCCTTATCTGCAGCATCTCTTTCAGACTGGCACAGACTTTTCTCCTCTAATTTCATCAGTGCAGCTAACATATCGTCATCTTTTTGACCATTTCTTTCTCTTTTTCTATCACTTCCAGTAGGACTGTATCCACGACCACTTTGTTCACTTCTACCACTCACACCATTTCCACTTTTCTTACGTCTGCAATCACTTGCACTGCTGTCTGAATCTCTGTCACCACTTCCCTTGTGATAGACACTTCTATTTCTATTGCTAATGTCCAAAGAAGGCTCATTTTCAATTTCTTTAGGCCTTCCAAGGGATGCTTTATAATTTTTCCTCCCATAGCTAGAATCCGAGTTTTCATCATCAGAATAATGCCGCCTCCTGCGATTCTCGATTTTATTGCCACTGTCATCATCAGTGTCATTCCTTCTTGGCCTCCTCTTTATCACATCCACATCATCAACATCATAGCCTTGCCTGCTTTTCCCATAACTATCATAGTCGGTCTTCTGGACAGACCTTAAGTCAAAATTTTCTCGCTCTCCTCTGCAGCTTCTACCCAGCTGATTGCTCCTTTTCTCAAGTTGACTTTTTTTCTCTTCCATCCCAATACTATTATCAGAATCATCTTCAGAATCATGACGTCTTGTTTTCACATGCCGATTCCCCTTCCGAGTCCTGTGCTCAGATGAATCTTCATCGAAATCAGAACTATCATCCGAATCATGTCTCCTATGATGTTTTCCATATTTAACAACTTCCTTCTTGGTACTAACCTTACCAGGGTCATCAGAAGTAGAATAATCTGAACCATCACTAGAATGTTTTCTGCTTTTCTTGTGCTTCTTCGAAGAGTTCCTCCTTTTCTTATGGCTTTCACTATCACTGCCACTGTCACTTTCACTATCACTTCTCTGGCTAACCTTACGATTCTTCTTTGGAATCCTTCTGGTATGCTTACCGCTGCTATCGGAATCAGAAGAATCATCCTCATGTCTTCTCTTTCTACCATTACCCTTATGGTGCCTGGTCTCATCCTTCTTAATTTTCTCATCTTTAACAGTCTTTTTCTGATCGTCCTCCACAATTTCCCCATCTTCTATCACACGTCTCTTCCAGACATTCTCTCTATCCAAAAAGGCATGTTCGCTTTTCTCATGCCATTTGCTGTCATCATTGGAAGTATTCTTTCGACCATTTCTTGGTGCATCATCACTTCCTTCAGCCCCTTGTTCAATAGCTTCAGTTGTACCTATCCCAAGTGCAGCTCTAAACATTTCCATTTGTTTTTCCTTTCTAGCAGCAATTTTGTGGGTCTCCGTTTCTGATACCCTGATCAAGCAAGGAGAAAATTAAAAGTTAATGCCTAGGTAACCTATACGAAAAACTTCCCAGTGAGAAGACATGATTAATCCATTAAAATAACTGAAGTAAAAGTAATCTCAAGTGTAAAATAACCCTGAAAATGGAACAACTATTAGAAACATGAATGAATTTCCCAGAAAAAAGAGTAAGGGAAATTAAAAATAAAAGCAATTCCCCTTTAATGAATCCCATTCTGAATTTCATATATGCCTCCAGAACAAAGCCATCAAGGAAGTAATTCAACAATCCCCTTGCAGCCGAAAGGAGAGGCAAAATTGCCGGTTCCCTAATTATACAAGCTTAGAACTTTAAACACAAGCAGAAAATACTAAAAACATTCCAATAGCTTTATCACACGTATAAAACAATGTACAACAAAACTAACCATTGATAATACTATAGCAGTAAAAAAACATAAAATTGACACGCTCAAAAGTTACACACACAAAAAAATGTCCACAAGATCAACTCTACAAACTGAAGTTGCATGAGTACTCTTCCAATCATATCATATCATATCATGTCACCTAGAGAAAGATAATTTGTATGTATCTTACTATTCATAGCAGGAATTACTTACTTTGCATCAGCGCCAGGCCCACCACTTTCCTCCAAAGCTGAGGCGGCTTCAAGAGTCTTCCGAGCCTCCTCAAGCTTCTCAGCAATTTCAGCCTCAGTGTAACCCTGATCAACGAGTTTGTCTTCGAGCACCACCAATTTGAGTTGAATCTGGCGCTTACGCTCATGCTCGAGGATCTCCTGGTTCGGTTTTCTGGTGACTCCAGCCGTTCCCTGACCCGCTTCGAATCCCTTGCTGCTGTCGGTAACCCGACCTGTTTTGGCCTTCACAAAAAACTTGTTCGTTTGTATGTATCCGTTGGTTCCGGACCCCCTCGGGGTCTGTAAGCCGATTCCGTTATACATCTAACCAAAATACAAAACAATTCTCAATCTTCAGAAAATTTGAATTCATAGATCTTGAATTTCAAGATCATATATATATAATTTTAATTCATATGCATGTGATATTTCGATCGGAGAAAAAAATCTCACAAATAAAAGCTCGAGAATATAACAATTGGAAAGCAAATAAATCGCACCAGTGATTAATTAGTTGATATGAAACGTGATATCTGATTGATTTAGTGTTCTCTTCTTTCTCCTTAACTCGGTGATTCTTCCTTTTGTCAATTCGAACAAAGGGCAAAACCCTAATCTGATTGATTAGAGCCTGGAGGGACAATTTGCTTTGACAGTAATGTCCTCTATTCTTGGCCTGTGAAGCCTTAGATATGAAGGCTGTTTATGTCTTTGAACTAAACTTTTTGAATCTGGTTTTATCTCAATGAAATAAAAATCTTTCTATTCATTGATATAGACCTTTTGATTTCTTTTTTTTAATTTTAAATACCGATTTACATAATCCATAAATACTAATATAAAGCGGTCGAGTAATCGGACTACCGACAGAATATTATGATAATTTTTTTTAGATGATTGTCATTTTATTTGTTATTTATGAAAATGTTCTAGTTAAATTTTAAAACTATAAAAGCACTCCATTGATTTTAAAACATTTTATGATGCTCTTATTTTAAATATCTAATTCTAAATAATTTGATTAATTATTAACGTTCTATGAAATTTTAATAAATTAAGATAAATATTAAAATAAAAAATAATCACAATAAACCGTTATTATAATAGTTAATGAACTAGTTTTTACTCTTTTTATTTTCAATTCTAAGTAAAATCAATTATTTGATCTTTCAACATTAATTTATAAGTGATAAGTCTAGTTAATTCTAATGTGATAACTTCATTTTGTATATTGGAAAAAGATATTTTTGTCTTATATTGATAATGAAATTATCTTGTATTATTTTCAACATATAAAATCATGATGAGTCTTCGACAAAAACAATTGTAATTCTTGAATTTATTATCAATGAATATTATAGTTGCGATATTATATATTTTTATCTAAATTTTTAGAAGTATATTATGTTTTAAATAATATTTCAATCAGATGCACGCAAATGCACTACATAATAAGTACGATTATACATGTAGCAAGCTCCCATTTGGAGTTTTGTAGGACCCATAATACAATTCACTAAATGATAGTTTACCACACATGTAGTCGCACACTCGAGTCATGTTTGATTTTAAATATGCCCCAATTCAATGAAAATCTTGACTACGTCTCTAGTCATGAGCTATAGACGACCTCTCTTGATAGGAGCTTACCACTCATGCCATCACACACTATAACGTGATCGACGGCATACACTAAATCAAGTTTCTAGTTCTAGATATACCAAATATTATTATCAAGGCACTCCACTAAAATAGTCGAGTTGTAAACTGTAACTCTCATAAATCACCATTGTGAGGATTGCTATTTGAGTCCCCAAAATAGACTTTTATTTCTCTCTTAATTAGTAATTGATTAAAGATAGGTATCTCTTCATGGTAAATGGTGAGTGGAGCATATATCAAATATTTGATATAAATATTAGTACATATTAATAATTTAAAAGAAAATTTTATTTTTAAGTTTAATCCAAATTATGTACCATATGTGTTGATCAATTAGGTTTTACGAATTAATCAAAGTATCAACTTCATCCATGGCTAGGGATGGCAAAAAGTCCTACTGATTTCACTGATTAATTGATCTTATTTTAGAGCTGGACCCAAATTTAAGCTAAAATCGACTGACTTATACATATCAGTCTGCTTAAATTGAGTAGGCTCAGCTTTATATAACTCGACCGTACTTAACTTAAAAAAAAAATTAAACGTAGGCCATAAGTATTGGAGTAATTTTTTTTTCCTTTATGTTGGATTGTGAATTGTCATTTTTAAACTAAATAACTTATTGTTTAAATTGTGTAATCGAATTATGTGTTTTTATTTGTTTGTTAAACTAATGAACTCTTTAGTTGGATTATTGAATTAAATTGTGTTTTTATTTAAATTATATCTAATTTTTGTTTATGTTTAATTATTTATATAATTTATGGTAAAGATGTTGATTATAATAATTTTTATGTTTATGTTATTTTAATAAAGTTTTAAAGTTTTTAAATATTAATATATTACGATATTTTAAATTGAAATTATTTAAATATTTATAAAAAATTAGTAGGATTCGAACAAAGCCCGAGCCCAGCCCATTGTCATCCGTATCCATGGCACATCGCTTTTATTGTTCATGACTTTATAGAGGTATTAAAAATAATTATAATAATTAATAAGCTTACATAGGTGGAATATAAAAGTCTGCCTTCAAATTGATGTGGTAGATGACACAATATTATTTCATGAGATCATTTGGTAATGGATTACAAATTGGGAGACCATTAATTTTGTGTTTATTGAAATTAATATATATAACTTTTTAAAAATAATTCCTATAAATATTTTTATAGGGATTCGAACCCTTACTTTTAATATTGTGAGTGCAGATGGTTCTCCCACTAAGCTATAAGTCCATTGGTATATATATCACTTACTTTCTACCTTTCTACTATATTTAAAATATCTAAATATATGCAAAGATCAACTAGCACAAAAATTTAAGCAAAAGAGAGCTAAATTGATTGTTTACGTGATATTTTATATTTAAAATATGAAATAATAGTTATTATAAAAAATAAAAAGTACAAAAAAAATCTTATTATTAATTTTTTATTCACACTAAAATCCATATTTCTTATTTTTAGTATTTAAATCTTTTAATTTAATTTTAATTTACAGCTAAATCAATAAAAATATACTTGAAAATAAGATTAATATTATAAAATTATGGTGCTAATGAGTTACTCAGTATTATGAAAAATGTAGAGAGTAAGTATTTTATATTGATTTTAGTATAGAAATTTGACAATCTCCTTTGGTAATCCTTATCAATTAATATCTAAATAATGAAATTGTAATTAGAACTTTATAAATATATCAATATTCTATAATTTTTTTTTAAGTCATAAAAACACTCAACCTCATCTAGATCGCAAATTGAACCATCAATTATTAAAAAGGGATTATTTGCATTGTAAAATTTACTATGAACACTCAATTTTAACTAAAATTTTCAATTAGCTAATTGTCTTTTAATGAAATTACTTAGATGGACAAAACAAACAAATGAAAATTTTCTTTATTTTATATCAGGTGTTCAGTTCTTGTTAGATCATCAACTTTAGATTTTACATTTAATCTTCTTGTCGTGAACTGTGGCGTACAGTGACATCTTCAAAAAAAAATTTCGTTAAAAGTTCTGTCAATCTCAATTTATCATGTGTAATATACGCAAACTTTTTATATTGTTAATCTTCAGTCGTTAATTAAAAGCTGCATTATTGAAAACGAAGAAGATTTTATTTATCTTCTCATTTTTAGTTATCCAAGACAATGAAGCTAATGAGAATGAAAAATAAAAATTCGATCTTATAAATCTGATTTTCTTAATTTTATCTTTTCATTGAAAGCAGTCATGAATTCTCATTATTTTTTCCTTTATATATATGTGTGTGTTTTATAATTTATAATCAAAAGAACAATCTAAAATGCATACATAAACAAATATGTCTTGAAAGAATATTAATTAAAGTAACGTGTTAAAAACATCTTATTTATTTAAATTAGGATAATATTAGCATTTTCGGAATGTAAGTTTAAATAATGGTTATATTAAGAAATTGAGACTTTTAAATAATTTTTTGAAAGCAAATAATGTAATCAAATGTTAAAATGCATAATGTACATAATACGCAGACTTCGGGAAGGGGACTAATTCACCAAAAACTGACATTATTTTAGGCATTGTTGCTTAGGCCACGTCAAAACCGTTGAATTTGAAGCGCACAAATCCAAAGGCCCAAAAATAGCCACCCGATGTTAGTTTACGTGAAAAGTGACAGAATTGACCGTAAATAAAAGAGCAAATTGGTAAAGATAAAATTGTTGGGTTAGGAGAGCAAAAACAGTTGAGGGAACTACTTCTGCGGTAGTGTGAGCAAAAGAACCGTACGAGTAATTGCAATCGCGTGGGAAGCCAATTCTTGGAAGTCGGTATAAAGAAGAGGATTTATATAAGTTGTTTGTCAAAATGCCTCAAAGAAGAGGATTTATACAACTTCTTAATTTTATAAACCTTGCTAAAGATTAGCCAACACACAACATAGCTAGGACATAAAATTCAAGGGCTTTTGACAAGCTACAATATACATTCTAAAGACAAAAGAATCAACATAAGCAAGAGTCATTCTATTACTTTATTTCAAGAGTAATACTATTGCCTCAAAATATTATGCGTACTATTTTTTTTTTTAACAGAATGATGAGATACAATAATATAATTAGTTGAATAAAAAAGTAAAATAACTAAAATAACTTATATGGGTCATATGGTATTTTCATTTAACAACCATATTATGTCACATCAATTTCTATAAGGATTTAATTGTAATTCATCCACATTATCTTATATCAGTTTATACAAGAAAGAGTAGAAAAAAATTGTTTACACACAAGAATTGCAGCAAAGCAAAACAAATAATTCACATTAAGGGTGTCTTTATTTATTGAGTTGGGAAATCGAAATTCAGAATTAGAATTATTGACAACGTTTAGTTTATTAAAAAAGAACGGAAATTAAAATCGAAATTGCAGAATTCACCTCAAATTGAGAATGGAGAACAGGAGACTGGTTTCATAGGGAGTGATGGGAATCAATCCTCCATTCCCAAGATTCTCAATTATGCTCCATTAACAAATTAAAATTTTAAAAATACCTATTTAAATAATAATAATAATAAAAGCAAACAAACCTCACCACTGTAGCCAATTTTCCCAAGCCGTCACAATAAAACAATCGTCATAATCTCTGATCGTCATCGCTGGTTGTCATCGTCATCGTTGGTCGTCAAATCGAGCAATAGCTAGTCCCCAAGATTGAGCACATTGATCTCTATTTTGGTTGAAATATTCGTTATTTGTTAGTGTCTTCATTGTTTAGTAGCAACTGGTCGCCGAAATTGCACACTCCGTCTCCATTCGTGACCGTCGTCTTTGTTATTAATATAATAAAGATGATGATGGCGACGATAACGACGATGACGACAACGATGATAATTTTATTGTTATCACTGGTTATCATCGTCATCACTTGTTGTTGTTGTTATCATCGTCCTCGCCCTCCATGTTATTGTTGTTATTATCATTATAATTTTATTATTTTAATTATTATTGTCTTTATTTTTATTATTTTCAGCTTTATTATTATTTTTGTTCTTATTACTATTCATATTATAATTCATAAAAATAATACTAGAGACAATAATTAACAAATGATATTTCAGTAATTTGCTACAATTCATTCATATTACAAAATAAAGTAAATACATTAATAAGAATTTAATACATTTCGATTCTGATTTCTATTATTCAAGTAAACAATTTATTATATTTTCAAACTTTATTGAGGACGTTAAGTCCCTAAAGAGGGTGTATGTAACACCCTAGACAAATCTTACATTGACAAAATACGAAAGAGATACTGAGTTTATAAGAGGTTATCCACACTTCAGTTAGCAAGACACGTTTTGAGTTGTATGAACATCCTATAAACAAAACTGTGCAGGTCTTATTAAAGCCTAAAACAGACAATAATAATAATAATAATAAATTAAGAAATATGTTTGACCGACTAAAATGGTAGCCCACTTTAATAATGTATTTGCTCTTTTCAACCAGGTTCGTTAAATTAGATTGTTTCAAATCTAACAGCTCATCCCAAAATATTTTTAAAAATAAAAAGTACAAGATTTTTTTCTCCCCCAAATATATTCTTATTATTGCAGGATGAAATTTCAAAGTAAATAAGTTAAATGTTGCGAAAATTTTTCACGCATATAAGACATAAATAACAACTAAGGCTCTGTTTGATACAACTTATTGAATAAAGCTCATAGAAGTAGAGCTTTTGATTTAAAAAAATATATTGAGTATTTGATTGTTAGTTAAGAAAGCTCTTTTAAACTATTAGACATTTTGATTCTACAAAACTAAAAGTATTTTTATGTAATTAAATTACAAAAGAGATACGTAAAAAAATTTGTTTCATAATTATATAACTTGTGATAAAATATATCCAAGCTATCAATTAATAAGGAAAAAATAGTCCAACCATTTTTTCAATCTTCAAAATTAAAAGCATATCAATAATATATTCTTTTCGAATAAATAATACTATCCAAATTAAAATTTTAATCAAATGGTAGCAATAATTTATATTGTATAGGGTTTTGCATATAATACATAAATCAAAGTGGTGACAATCTCATTAAAAAAAAAAAAAAGAAAGTGAAGTGATGATGATATGTTTTTTATCAAATGGCAGCAATAATTTTATTTTGTAGATTTAGTATATAAATAAGGATATTATGTAATTAATGAAATGTTGTTATGGTATTTTTGATGTTGTGTATATTTTTTTAAAAAGCTCACTAACCTCTACTCCCAAAGGTTTAAATTTTAGGTTTTTGTTAGTAGAAGTAAATTAGCTTATTTAAGTTTAAAAAATTATACTAAAAAAATAATTAAATATTTTTTTAATTTATAAAATTAAATAAATAATTATATCTATTAGATAAAATATATTAAACAAACACTAAGTGTGAACTTAGCTAAAGCGTCAACTGCTTTATTATAAATTCTAGAAACATGACCAATTTTGAAATCTTGCTTTAATAACAGTAGATGCTTCTCATGACTATATAAAATAGCTCTCAATACGAATACTAAGAATTCGAGACTATTTGACCTTTGTACGAGATAGTCGGGATGTATAATAAAATGTTAAAATATGAATTAACATAATAGATCAAAGACAAGAACAATATATACACACACACATACACAAATATTTGTAACATTAAGTAATTTTATTTAGTTATTATTTTTTAATTTCAATCTTATACGCTATTAATTTGCAAATGCTAAAGTTTCGGTATTTGTTAATGGATTGTATAAAAATATCTCGTTGAAAAGTGCATGTATCCCTTTCACTTTTTGAGGAAAACAATTTCTTTTCTTTTTTAATTGGAGGAAAAAAAATTGAAGTCCAAACATAGTATTACAATCTATAGAAACATGGCCAATCTTAAAATCCGCCAATCTTAAATCCTGCATTAATAACAGCAGATGCTTCTCATAACAATTCAAATGGTCCGATGATATTAGAATTACTTTATTATATAATTTTTTGTTATAATTATATAATTAAAATTATAATATATTTTTTATTTTTTATTATTTTACTATGTGATTATGATTTGTATTTTACTTTGAGTAATTCTAAGATAATTATGTATCTGTTCAAGATAGTATAGTATAAATAATATGAATATGAGATTATTTATTCTTTTTTACTAGATAGTCGGGCCTTTGATGCATAATAAAATGTTAAAATATAAATTAACATACTATATGTGTATTTGCAACAGTAAGTAGTTTTATTTAGTTATTTATTTTTAACTTCAATCTTACCCGCAATTAATTTGCAAGTGAAAAATTTTGTGTATTTGTTAAGGGATTTTATAAAAATATCTCCTTAAAAAATGCATGTATCCCTTTCACTTTTTATGGAAAATAATTTTTTTTCTTTTTAAAGTCCAAACATAGTATACTCTCACGGCTACACAAGAAGACTCGAACTCTTCACTTTATTATTAAGGAGAAGAGATACCAATCAATCCTACCACAAGGTTGTTGACAAGAAAATAAAAAGTTAAAAAATTTTAAAATATAATTTTAAAGAATAATAGTAAAGTTATAAATTATTGTACAAATTATTTTTATAAAAATTAATGATATAACATCATTGGTTTAGTGAAGATATAGAAAAATAAAGATAAATTATGTGGATAATATGTTGGTTCCATTCAATCAACTGTGTTATGCTACAAAAATTAGTACAAAAATAAGTAATATAAGAATTTGTAGGTTTTACTCTATTTTAAATGACCACTATAATTCTATAAAAATGGAATCGATGGCATGATTAAGGATCATTTTAAAATTATATCTCTAAAATGGCCCGATTATTAACAATATATATACCACTAAAAATAATAATTAAAATTTAAAACAACTACATTACCTATAAAAATTACCTTAACATTAAAAAATGACAAAATTATTATAAATGACCACCATGAGCAATGACCACGTTATTAAAAATGTAATAAGGTAAAAGAACATTAAAACACGTGCATGTCATTTTATTTATTTATTTATTTTTTGACTCAGCATGTCATTATATTATGGTTGTTTAAATGTTATTTATCGCCATGAAATACCAAAATTGCCCCTAGACATAGCTCTAGACTCAGAAGTCTGGTTAAAATTCAACCATGGTTAGTTATCTCACGTGATTAACCAAACTTACTGCGGTACTGTAATAATGAGCGCCACCACACCGGCTTGAGTGAAAAAGAAAAAAACTAACAGTAAAAAAAAAAACCATGGTTTGATCACTCACGTGATTAACTAACTCTATTGTTTGTGACTCAATGCTCTGTCTAATAATAGGCGCCACGGCCACACCGGCATGCCAAAAAAAATAAAAATTTGCAACAATAACATGATAGAAAACATATCAGAATAAATAATGATATAATTCAACAAAAATTCAACGTCGTTAAAGATTCCGTTAGATTGATGAACTCCGTGAGGAGATAAAAATTTGCCACGGGCACATAGTAACTTGATGATAGACGGGAGTAGACGGAGAGTAATCAAGACCGTGTGATTGCTGATTGACGGTCATGAATGCTCGGTGTCGAACGAAGAGTAAGAATTAGGGGTATAAAACTGGTTTTAAAAGTGAGAGAGAATTTCGTTTATGAGAAGAAGGAAGGATAGCACTTTGTTTGTGTTTGTTTGTTCTCTCTCCGGTTTCTCTGTGAATTTTCCTTCATTTTCTTTCGTTTTCTCAGAAGCCAAACATACTATTTTGGTTCAGAATTAACGAGAATTTGATAACGGAATGTTGAGATTCTGAATCCAATAGAGAGGTAGAGGGGATTTAGAGGTGTGTATTACCAACACACTTACCTTTTTTATTATTAAAAATATCAATTTTAAAAATTTGGCCGGTAAATTGTTGTTTGGTTCATGCTTTAGTTTACAGACAAATTCAAAATGACAAAAAGGGCATCGTTCAGTTGATTTGTTGTTAATTACGTATGACTCATCCTCTGATATAATTCTTTTATTTGTTTTGCAGATACATTTCTCATCAGAAAAGAGAGGGTTTTGTAAGGGGAAGATCATAATCTCTCATTAGAGCAGGAGGTTTTCAAGTTTTGAAATGTCAATCATTTCGTTCAGAAGCTGATATAGATTCGATTTGTATTCTGCCAACTGAAAGAAGCAAAATATCGGCGAATTTGAGATATTGGAGGTATAAAAAACAAGCATATCGATTTTCATCTCGTCTTAGCTTGGGACCGGTTCTTTTTCATCTCAGTTTTGAATCGGTTTCCATTTGCTTCATATCACGAAGCTTATACTTAAGTTCGACTCCGATTCTCGTTTTTTCAGCTCTTTCGCTCTGGCGAGAATTCATCATTAGCGTCTTCAAGATATATCAGTTCCATGAAAATCTTGACTTGTTATTGATGAAATATTTTCTCTTTTTAATTTTTGTTATTTTGACAATCTCTCTTGACATATTTGGACTCTTTTTTTCTAGATTTGCTTCTTCTTCTTTTTCTGTTTGTACTTTAAAATTTTTGTCCGTCTCATCTTATTTGAGTTTTAGCTATGGCTGCTTCTCAGATTTTTCTCAAATTACCTACGTTTGGTTACTGAGAAAGAAAGCAGAGAGAAAAATAACATCTCAGAACTTCTCTCAATTCTCTAATTGATATCTAGAACCAACGAATTGGTTCTGATTGTTTCAATTCACTACCGTTCTTTATTTTCTTTTTCGAACATTTTCTCGGCAGCCAATCAAAATCACGGAGCTTGAGAGAATTTTTCTCTATTTTGTATGCGTATTCTTCGTTAGATCTTCTGGAATTAGTACATCTATGATCTATTTTTGGATTAAAATTCTCATTTTCACTGAGTGATGACTATCACAGCATCACCCAGTGGAGAATTCTGCATTTTTCTCATTTTGTTAGAATTTTCCTTTCGAAAATCCTTGGCTGTCGGATCTTCCTCTTCCAGTCTTCGGTCTTCCTCAGTATTCAATATTTTTGTTGCATTTTAATATATTGTGATTTTTATTGTAAGCCTACTTTTCTTTTTAAAATTTGGGAAAATTCTTAGCCGTTACTTTAAAATTTTAATTTGAATCATTAGTTTTAAATGGCGTGGAAGTTGCCGGAAAGATAAAGCCGTATCCAAATTGTTCATTTTTTTCTAAATTTCTTTTTAATATAATTCTGGAAGTTAACTGTAATTTAGGATGAGTAATTGTAATTAATTTATCGGAATGGGCAGGTTTGCAAAAGGAGATGGATAAGGACTTGTTGAGAAGCAGTAATAACGGGAGCACTAGCAAAGATGGGGGATTATTAAGATCGAGCTCAGAGATCAACAATAGGCCAACGACGTCGTCTGACTTCGTTTTACAGTGGGGGAACCGGAAGCGACTCCGGTGCATGAAAGTTCAAGTCAAAGACAACTCGGCCGCTCCGGCCCATCGGACGACGGTTCGGGTCGTAAGAACCGACAAAGACACGTCCAATCAGCCGAGTACTGCCACCACTAACCATAATATTAGTAACGGTTATTTTAATCTCCGTCAACGGCTATCTTCGCCTCCGCCACCGCCACCTCAGCGTGTGCTCAGGTGATAACTCTATTATTGTTTGTTTGATTTTATATTTGAATAAAAACAGAGATTTATATGCTTTTGCTTACGGCGCGTATTATACACTGTCGGCTGAGATGGGGGATCTTGTTTTTGGCTGTGGGGTTTGTATCATGTATGCGCTGACGGCCTGAGACTGAAGCTTCGGTGGTGTTTGCGAGGCAATTGTAGTGTTGTGTGTGACGTTCAGTTTAGATAATTGAATGGGTTGCGCGTGGGCCCTTGACGCGCTTTGTGTCCGTGTTCGCAGTTTAGTGTTAGGTCCTTATTGTTCGATTTCTATAATCCACATTGGCGCGGAAAAAGATTTCGATCTGCTTTCTTTTTATGGGTCCTTGTTTTACCCTTTATCCTTAATGAATAATTTTCTGCCACAAGAAATATGTTTTTACCGTGGTGAATTATATTTTCTTCTTGAGTTGGTGTTTATGTTAATTTATTGTTGGAGAAAGATAGTTGCCCTTTTCAGTAATAGTTTGGATCGCCTTTAGCCCTTTAGTCATTAGTCGCTGTTGGTACGCGATCATTATCGACATAATTATTTGTATAAATATTAGTAAGCTGGAGTCATTATGCATTTTTGGAGATATTATTATATTATAGATTCCAATTGAATCCTTTATGCTTATTTTTATAAAATTGGAAATAATTAGTTCAGAGTCTGCTTGGTATTGTTTGATACATGTGTCTATTTCTGGTAGTGGAATGGACTCTTCTAGGAATAGATAAGATCATAAGAATACCGGGCTGGCGTCTGAGTCTTGATGCCCAATATGGGTCTCATTTTTAACATTTCAGCCCCAAATTATTATTATTATTTTTTGGAAGTGGAGGTTAGTTGGATCTACTTGGTTCATTACATTATGAAACTTTTAAACTTTCAAAATTCGGGCCGAGTACTTACTTATGAGGCTTATATTTGTCCACTCACTAATTGGTCAGGTTGGTGCAAATCAGAACTCAGGAGAGCCGATGCCTGATGGTGAGTTCATAAGGTCAGGGCACCATCTTTGTATTTGCTCTTGCTTTAGTTTCTAGGATTTGAGTCGTTACTAAAGTGAGCTGCCCATGATATTTATGATCCTTAGAATCTAATAGAAGATTCTGAAGTGTGTGACCCATAGATAATGCACTTGAGATTTGACGATAGTTTCATTTATTTATAAATTTGATTAGTTTCTAGGCTTTAGCATATAATTGGTGGAGAGTAGATGATGTGTTCTCCCAGTATTACATTCACATTCTTAATTGCGATATTAGTTGTAATCTTTGCTGTGTCATTTGACTGATTTCGTTCCTATGTAAGGTTATTTTTTTTATTATTCTCCTTATAAATTGACAATCTTTGAATTATCTTTTTATTTTTTAAATTTTTAATTTACTCTTTTCTTTAGACAATAAAAAGAAATTTATTAACTCATATTTTTCTTTTTCTTTTTAAATACGAATTCATGATGAATTTATTTTTTTTATTTTTTTATTTTTTGGTATTGCATTCTTATTAGACTGATTTTGATTGCTCAAAATTCGCGAAAGAATGGTTAGCAATCATAATCAAAGTACTGTTCTTACTCAATTGTGCTACTTTTGACTTTTTGCATTTGCCTGTACTGTAGCCAACTATGTTTGAGTTCATCACGCCTGATTCTAGCCCATAACGCTGCCAAAGCTTCCTTACACGGTGGCCTCTTTGGAGCTTGCATCTAGGAAGCATGGAATTATCAAGTTCCTGCCACGTGTTCAACGATACCCAACCATTTTCCAGCCGTCGATTATAGTTGTATTAGGAATCTGGTCCACTTTATCCTACATGCCAACCCATCTATGAACACGTAGCCCATACCTACAAATGGAGAAATAAATCCAACGGCCTACAACCTGCCCAAAGGACCAGTTGTGCTCGTTCGATCGAAATAAAAGAATCAAAACTTTTTTTTTTTTGTTTTTCTCATGGAAACCGAAGTTAGCAAATAGGAAATAGCAACACTTCCTAATTCATATTTATTTAAAAGGCGCAACCCAAAGTCTCTCTCCAAATAAGCCAAAATAAAAAAGAACTCACCCGATATGATTTTCTTCCCAAAGTTAACCCAACTTTACTAGATCACTCCTAAGGTTATTTTCGTACTTACGTCAAAATTTACTTCTAACTCATCACTTTTTTAACCTTTTTCCATAACACTCTATGCTTAACTGTATTAAATTTCATTTTTTATTTCACATGTTATGTCCAGATAATTGATGTGCTGTTATGTGTGTATTGTTTGTTAGGAACTCTGAGAATTCAAGTGCCATGAGAGGCCAAAGCAACGGTGGTGTGAGAGGATTTGCTTCACCAGATAGGGGTGCGCACGATAAGAGAGGTACCCGTAACAACAATCACAACAACCACAACAATGATTATAACAAATCAGGGGCATCATCGGAAACAGCCCATGATAGCAAGAAAGGTGGATCTTCGTCAGCCAGCGGCGAGGCGGCACCACCCGTGTGGCCACCAAAATTTGTGATTGCTTTAACCAACAAAGAGAAAGAGGAAGATTTCATGGCCATTAAAGGGTCTAAGCTGCCACAAAGACCCAAAAAGAGAGCAAAGTTTATTCAACGCACAGTCAATGTAAGCTATTTCTTATTCTTTCCTTGTTTAATCCTTGGTGATCTCTAGACTCATCTACGTTGTTGTTTTAGTTATTTTAGAATTTGGATGTCATGAATTTGATTCTAGCTGCAATTTGATTTTCGTGAATAATCATCTCCAGGAATATTTTATTGGGGTACAACATTTAGGAGCACAAGGTACAATAGATTGCTTGCGGGTTTTTGATGATATTTTGGGATAGGGGCACGGTTTTTAAGAATGTAGCTGTTACTACAAATATGGTTGTTGGGTCGGACTCTGATTTAACGTGAAACTATGATCTGCTTTATTATTATTATTTTTATTAATCGTTAATTTTTGTTTTGCCTTAAAAATAGGGCTGTGTGTAAAGTGACAAGTGAACTGAGATATACACATCCACGCGTCGGTAAAGGCGTGGACGTGTACTAAAAATGTCGTAAAGTAACGTTAGCCTCTCAGTGACCAAGTCCTGGTTTGGGTGCGGGATGTAGTCATGTAGAATAAATTAATAATAATTTCTGGTTGGAATATTGCACTTGCCCGAGTTTTGTGCTTTAATAATCAAATTTCTCTGGTTTAGTTGGTAAATTACTAAATTTTACTAGATTAGGGTTTTATAGCTTAAATTTTTTATTTTAAATAATGTGATATTTATTAATGTAGTAATTCATACTGTATTTTTTTTTTGTTTATTGAGTTATCGATAAGTTATTAATTTTTTTCACACTGTATTTTGTTTTTGTTTATTGAGTTATCATCGTTAAGTTATTATTTAAAAAAAATTGTTTTGTATTCTTTGATGTTTGTGTTCTCATTTATCAAAATCAAATATTCTTCAAGCTAGTAAGAGTTACTTATCCAAGATTTGACCGTAAGAGATTATCATGATAAATACTGCAATTTAGAATTTATTTTATTTTTCTTAGGAACAGAGTATTTGTTTTTTTTTTTTTGGGTTAAAGAAACTAAGAAGCTTCGAAAATGTTGGCTATATGAAAATGAGTAATAATAATAGTCCCATAATTACCAGTATAAATTAATGTGACAGAGAGGAAATTAGTTGTATAAAATCATTATATATTTATATAATTAAAAAGTAATTATTATTATTTTTCTGTCAATTTTTTATGTCGTTAATTTATATACATTGGTTTATTTTAAACTGTTCTTGGCACCTGGCAAGAATCCGAAGGGTAACAACATAATGTCTAAGACTTGGGTAAGTAGGGTCGACACTGAACAAGGACGTGCTGGTCCAGAATTGGCAACTGGAATTTTTTTCCTGGGGTTAAAAACTATGATTGTTCCAGATTGAGATGGAGGGTCAGTTATGTAACACGTGTACGATGGCGATTCAATAGATAAAAAACTTAGCAACAAAGTAAGGTCTTAATAATCTTTAACAGACGGAAACCGAAGGGCCCTTTTGCCCATTATTGTGGGGTATTTTTGTAATGTGGACATTGCTTTTTGGGTGAATGAACTTTTTTTACTCTCGATAGTTTTTTATGATTAATTTTCTCTTTATTAAAACAATATTAAGAATAATTATATAATAACAATGGAGGTTGTTTCATGACTCTTGTCGTGGTCCAAGCTGGACCACACTAACGGTTCGTGGAAAGCAAAGATTTCACATAATTTTTCTTTCATAATTTTGTTAAACGCAGTACCTGTTGAAGATTCCTTTTGCAGGCTATGTGACCTGACCCTTGAACGTTATGAAGTTAGAGAGAAGAAAATCTCCAAGAAGGTACTTTTATATCACAACTCCCCAATTGGCGCAGCATTTTAATTAAAAATTAATGGACCATAACTTTTATATTCGGGATCTAAATCTGATGCAGAGACCGAGAGGATTGAAGGCTATGGGTAACGTGGACTCAGATTCAGAGTAGAGGAAGAGGAAGAGCTGTTGATAGCTGTTGTTTTTTGCTTGTTGAGAATATATGACAAAATGTTGGTACTCTGTAAATCATCACCTTTCGCCCCTCCCACCGAGATGAATGAAAGCATAAAATTTCAGCCATATCTTTCTTCTCTCTTGGTTATTTTATTATTATTATAGAAGCATCCACACACCTTTTCTGTTTTGCTTTACATTTTTTGTTTCAGCTTTATTGTGGTGCTGGTTGACTGGGCTGATCACGCTTTAGGCCCAATAGTGGGCTACGGCCATTTTCGTAGTTTACAAGTTAAAAGCTACTTTACCAACTTTGTATAACCTATCTAAAGTGGGAGTGGCCAGTGCACCACTAGCTTTGCTTATAAACAAAGCAAGGCTATTTTCGCACATCACAAGATGCTTCAGCTGAAAGTGCATAAATAAGCTTATTGGCCACTGGACAAAAGTAGTAATATAAATTATTTCTGCAGATTAGTATGATGAGACATAACGTCTCTTATTTTTTTAAGTTAAAAAATAATAAATTATACAAGACGTGCAACAAGAGTATAAAATGTCTTATCTCAATCTTGCATTGATGGAAATCTTGCATTGATGGAATAAACAGCTTGTTAAAGTGTGTATATTTCAAGAATTATTGATTTACTGCAATTATGTAGGGCATAAAGCAAAGGCGAATCATAAATTACCTGGTAGGGTCCACAAACAACTATTATAATATTCGTATAAGCCAAGCAATAGGCAATCTTGGGGAGCTCCAGGTGGGGGGCCGAATAAAAAGGGCGAATTACCTCAGCTTACCCGGTCAAAAATACGTTCCTAATCACGCTTAACCATTGATTACAAAAGCTAGTTGGGCCTAATGAGTCATTTTCGCAAAGACTGCCTTGTACGACATAAACTTTTCCAAAATCATCATTCTATTGACTTCAACCGAGGCATCGCCAAGTGTAATGCAAACCCCTGTAACAACAAATTGGATCATTTACGCATTTGATGGCCTGTTCTTTTCAGTTTTAACAAAATTTAAAAAAAAAAAAATTGGTTCGGTTGGTCATGTGAAGCTACTAGCCAGTGAAGGGCAGAGATTCCCCTTCTCCTCTTCCAAATCTCTCACTTATTGCCATTGCACATGGGGATGGCAGTGCAGAAGCCAATGTGTACACGTGTCAGGTGTACCTTGCCACCAGAGCTCTTTTGTTAATGGAAAATACGAATTAACTGTTTGCAGTTGGATCTTTTTTTTTCATTTAATTATTGTGGGAAATGTATTTCTTCTCTTATCGCCCGGCGATTCGAGTGAAATAAAATTAAAAGAAAAGCGAATAATGAATGACATATGACATAACAACGAAGGAATCTCTTATTATATACTAATAATAATAATAATCTCCAAAAACAAACACAAATCAAATCATATCATCACATCTCTGTGCGCTACAAAGCATAGCTGATAACTCTCTCTCTATCTCTCTCTCACTATAAATTTATATATAATAAAACTCACTCCCTAAGACTAAAACCCACTAGATCCGCCGCTACTAAACCCACATAACGTCAAAAGAACGCAAAAAATGAAGATACCACTCTACACACCCAATCAGCTAGTGACGCGTAACCATAGAGCGAACTAGCCTCTTAAACCCTGAGACCTAAGCCGAACACCAGAGCGAAAAGGAGAGCGATACCGGCGGCGGAGAAGGAAGGCGAGATCGTGCCAGCTCCGGAAGCCGGTGCTGGAGCGGGAGCGAGTTCTTGAGCCGAGCCGGCGAGAGCCAGGGCGGCCAAGACAACGGCCATCATGAGCGGAACCATTGACGCCTTTGAGAATGCCATTATTGAAACCTTTTCTTAGGGTTTGAGAGTGTAACTGAAGAAGCTGAGAGATGTGTTTTTTTTTTTTCAGCCTTCCCGTGTGTGGATGTGTGGAGTATTAATATGAAAAACGGAAGAGGAAAAATAGTGAGGTTTATTTATAGACTAAAAAGTGTGAACGGGAAGAGAGAATTTCGGGCAGCGTGACGATTGATTGGTTAGCTGCCCGGATTTTCCAGTCTGTCTATTGGTTTATTGACAGCTATGTTTATTTGTGGGTCCCAGAAAATCATAATTTCACGCGACGTTTTCGGGTATCGAACGGCGAAGCGACGTCGTGTCGGATCACGAGTGTGGTTTACGCCTAGTCAATAATTGATTCTTTGGGATTTGGAAATTTTGAGCAGAAGTAAATTACAGAAATAGCGATGAATTTTCTTAATTGATAAAATTCTTATTGCTAGTTTGGCGTCTATTTGAATTCAAATTTGGTGGAGGAAAAATTTGACCATCAGTTGTGTTATGTGATTAACAAAAATTATTGAGCAAAAAACGCTTTTTGGAGCAGCAATAAATGAGAAAATTTTAAGTTAAAAGTTATTTTTATAAGTTGAACGAAATCTCGGTATGGATTATTTTGTAAATTCTCAAAGAATTTTTAATGTGGACTGGATGATTCGTCGACGCGTGTTAACAATTTACGTGAGAGTGGGGGGGTGGCGGATTTTGTGTATGATGAGTTTATTGACGAGGCGAATGTTTAATGGTGGGATTAATAATTAGGGATCAGTAATTGTGCAATTAATCGCGCTTCAAGATTTTTGTAAGCGCCCACAGACAGCCCACGTGGCATGCAGTATTTGGACCATTGGAAGGAGGACGCGTGGGGACGGTGCTTTTATTTTTCGAATTTTGAATTTGAATAATCAGATGTGGACATGTGAAGAGTAATAAGAGTATGAAATGATCACGAATTTTATTGGTTTCCAGAACTTTCCGTCTGGCGTGTCTGTTTATTGGCAGCCACATGTCACATGTTTTTTTTTTTTTTAATTACATGATATTAATATTCATAATACTACTTATATAATTATTAATATTAATATATATATATATATTAATATATTAAATTTTATATAATAATACTTAAATTTTTACTTTTTTAATAATTAAAAAATATATTTTATATAAAAAAATTATCTCGATTCAATTATAAATTTATAATTAAAAAAATATTAAATCTGTGTACCTATAATTTTTTTTAAAAAAGCAGCTCTCTCCTTTGGACACAAAACCTGCCACATGTAAGATGTTAATAAGTTTACTCGTATGAGGAAAGAAAATGGTTTAACTTTGTGTTTACCCTAGTGTAGTTAAATTCTTACAAGGGTTTAAGAAAGAAAATATCAATTAACCTTTAATTAATTAATTTTTTAAAATAAGATCTTTAATTTATGTAATTATATCATAAATCAGTCCAAGAATATTTGGCTGAATTATTTTCAAGTAATTTTATGTAGTTAAGTATTTAAATTTAAATTTTGAACAAAACATAAGGTTAAAAATTTAATTTTAATTTTGACCATTCTTCTATCTTATTTTTATTTTTTTTAAATGATTGTGAAACACTTCTTCTTATTTAATTAATGTAGAAAAGAAAGTTTTAACCGCTCTTATATATAATAGCATGATTAAAAAAAATAAAAATTAAGAAGTGGATAGGACTAATTTTTGCCTTAGAAGATTGGTATCATTGCAAAGTTATTTTAGACTTATTTTGGCTAAAAAATTAATGTATTTAGGGTGCATCATCACAAAATTGATTTAGAATCACCCAGTTTTGAGCTCAAATATTGAATATTTGCACTAACCATCATATAATTGGTTTAGATTTAATTTGTTTTAAACTCAAATATGTTAGCTATCACGTAAATAATTTAGGAGGTTACAACATATATTTTTCAATTATAAATATCAATATATATTTTAATGTAATATTCTTTTAAAAAAAGGTCACTTAGGAATTAATCTCCCTCATATAACATTTTATAAAAAAAAAAATAATTTAAGTTATGAGGTAGTTTAGTTTAGTTCAGCTGGTAAAATTTCTTGCGCTGAAAAAAGAGATATGAGATCTGAATTTTGGGTTACCACTAAGATAAATTAAAAAGGATTGATTTTTTTTTTTTTAATTATTTAAATATCTCTACCGTCCATGCTTATGCAACAAATGTCAAATATGATGAATAGGCAACAGTCCAAAGTGCAGTCTAGAATAGGCATTTACAAATAAATGACCGGCCAACAAAGAATCGTTCACCTTCTAATCCGTCAACGTCTGCTTCTGCTTGCAACTGAACTAAACCAATAGCTTTTCAAAATAAGCATAAAAACATTTAAGAATCTTATTATTTTATTTATTAATATTACTGAGCATGTGGCAGCCCTGGCCTGGCATTGTATCTGCTCATAGGACCTGTAAGGCTGCAACAACACAACAGCTGTAAAGAAAACAATTTTATTTACGTAATACATTTTTTTTTTTTTTTTTATATATATCTTATTTGTATCTGCACAATTTAGTTCTTACAGAGACGTGCTTGTGTATCATCGACAGATAAACGAGAATCATCCAATAGTTGTTGGAAGCCACTCCTTAGCTTAAGAGCATATTTGGGATTCTAATAGATTCCTCAGTAAGTGATTATTTGAGAATTTATCATCACAAATAATCGATTTTGAGTTATTCCATTAGGCACATCACACCCGTACTCATCAAGACAAGTGAGAATCAAATATAATTTGAAAGCAAATTCTCAAGTAATTGGTTAGATTTATGAAATTCGACTTGTGAAGATGAGTAACCTCAGAATTAGAACGACTGTAATATATACATACACTGGTATTTACAATTTACTAATCACCAATCACAGCTTTCTATTTGCCTGAGTCCAAATTCAGATGAGCATGACATTACTAATCAACTTACAAAAGGTTAAGGAAAACAAAATATCTTAAGTAGCTATCAGCAGACGGCTTTTACTTCATTGAACATGGTATTATCAGTAGGACGAAAATGATCAAATCTAAAAACCGTCCAATATTATAAATTTATTATCTAATCTGAAAAATGGGTACATATACCACATTGGCAGTCATTCCTCTGTACATACAAGAATCTCACTGTATCATCAAAGAGGCTAAACCTATATAACAATACTCTCAATACGTATTATGCAACAAAGTCTATCTGAAAAGCTCCTAATCAGCTTTCTTCCTTTCCTACTACCACTCACTCAAAAGTCAGAGCTGAAAGGAAAATAAATTTATTTGTTAAAAGCCCAAAACTTTAGATGATATATTCATCAGAGGTTCTAAAGCACTTGGAGCAAATTTTCTTGCAAAAAGAAAGCAAACTGTAGAGGGCTGGTTATTGTATTTGCAACGCTGACCTCCATAAACTTTCTTGAAGAACTCCTCTGTGATGTCAGCTCTTCCGAAGGTAGCTGGATGAGCGCCACCTCTTGACCAATCAACCCAAGTGCTGCTCCTATTTGCCAAGAGATTTGGCACTTGAATGGATAGCATGGTGGGAAAATAGTGTTCGTCCACGTAACAAGGTGGTCTACAGAATTCTGCGAATTTTGGATAATATGTAGCATCTTCCACAATGCTGACTGCAAGCCTTCGGTTGATTTCAAACCATTGGGATCCTTTACGCCACTGGGTAATGCTCACCACAGGTGCCATGTTCTCATTGTAACGTCCTCTCCCATATGGTCCAGGGTCATCAAATGCACCCATTAAACTATGTTTGGATTTCTTTATGTAATGGTAGATGAGGGAGAAATTATAAAGAGGAATGCAAGACTCAGAGACAAGAATGAACCATTCATTGGAGATATCAAGCAATGCATTAGCAAGGAGTCTTCTCTCAGCGTCACACATGCTCATTTTTCCCCATTCAGAGATCTGCAAAGGGAAGATACAGAAGACATTACAATCTCCTCTAAATTTTGGGAAATATTGTATTCAAAGCTATGTACATGAGCAATTAAGTAAATAAGATAAGCAGATGAGGCATAACCATCAAAGGCTTTGAGAAGAGAGTAAAACAGTTCCACTACCAAATACTTCACCTAGAACACGTAATGATAACATTTGGTAAAGTTAATGATAACATTTGGTAAACGTTTGGTAACGTCTGGTAGCTGCTTGTTGCTAAAATGGCACTCTAGCAGAGCTAACAGAATCAGATCTCCATTTCTTGGAGAATTTAAATCCTGTTCTAGTTACTGCAAGGGAGGCAACTTAAGAACATACATGTCTTCCTACTTTTCAAATTGAAAAAATGTAGAAAAAGAATCATCAATTAAAACAAATTTCCTTGACCCAATATACATACAGACAGTTCAAACCTCCCCCTTGGTGTTTTAGGATCCCAAATTTTTCACTTCTCCCAATATATGGCAGCGGTTATCAGCCTCTGATAAACCTACACTATTGCAATTCCCAACTTTTCAAAATTCAACCCACCCAAAAAACAACTAACTCTTATCGTTGATCATTCTCTCTAACCCACTTTTGTTGGAGAAAGTTATAATATATGCCATCAAATTAATTAGAAAATGTTTGCCAAGTAATATTCAAGAATGCCGCCATGTCATCTATGGATTGCCAATAATATATATAAAAATTATTCCTTTATCATGTTAGGTACAAAATCCATCATTTATAGCATGAGCTCATAGTGGCTATAGTTCGGAACAAACTTTGTCTCCAAGTTCCATTGAGTAGCTCATGCAAGATTCCTGGCAATTTCTCATGGACTAATAATCTGTAAGGCAATCAGAAAAAAGGAGCAAAATTCTAACTTGGCTAAGCAAAAACAGAATCTATTTAGTTTATGAACAGAATCTGTTAATCAGCATCCTCCTATTCAACAAAGTGTTTAGAGTTTGACTGTGAATCACTATACATATAAAAGTGGTGATGCTAAATAGGGACACTACTTTCTACTTTCAAACACCAGAAGCCTAAAGATGACTGTGAGGTCCTAACCACTGAAGATTGTCAAACAAATTTCACAAAGCCATGCAAGCATGCTATCGGTATATGGATCCTCAGAAGAATAATTCACATTATAGGCAAAAATAAAGTATTGCTCATCATCACTCAAGAAAAGAAGATCTTAACTCATATCTCATATAATCAATAGTACAACAAATATGATAAGATGAAGTTTCTACCAGAATTTTAAATGAATAAATAAAACCTGCAATAGATAGATGTAATGTCAGCCATACCTGACTTGGGATTTCTCTCTTGTAAAAAACTGATGAAGATGGAAACTTGTTCTCGAATGTTGGCAGAGAATGAACATAGATAGAATATAGCCCTTCGTGCCCCTTGAAAAACTTCTCCCAAAGAGGTCGAAGAGGTAATGGCCCCTTTGTCAAGAACATAAATGCAATCTTTGGAACTCTCTTAAAGGGATACTCCTTCACTCGAGGCACAAATGATGCCCTCCAAAAAAGCTCCTTATCACTCATTGTGTGCATTAAATTTGATGGAGGATTTATCCAATAATCCAAACCATTCGGTACTTCAGGGCATGCCACAAAACTGGACTTAACTGTTGTCACAACACTCTGGACTCCAAATCGACGAACTGAGTATATGCTAATCAACGAAAAGGCTATACACAGAGCCAGAAACAAACCAAATATCTGAAATAATCTCAGTGGCAAGGCCCTAAATTGATTTGTCTTGTTTATAACCGCAGGGTCTTTGCCTTCCTCTAGTGGAACAACCCTTGCTTGCATCTTTATAACTCTAAATCAAATCAAAATTTCACCTTCTGGGTCAGATCCAAATCAACATCCTAGCATCAAAAACACTACTGAGGCTCAGAATATCAGCAAATTTATTCACCAGGGCTCGCAAAACACGGCTTTTTAAATATTTGAAGTTTGTGGAATTCAATAGGTTTCAACAAAATAACCCCACTAAGCAACAGTAGCTAAATTAGATCTAGAGCTGATACTACAGTACTCAAAAGCAAGTTTCAATCAATAAAGCACAATCATCACCTTTCACAGCACATGGGTTTCTTGAATAAGAAGCTCTTAGCAAAAAACTAAAGTCCAGATCAGACTGCTTTATAGTCTCTAGATCAAACGAAACCATTAACGTGATTGGTGGAGTGATGAAAAAACAGTACAAGATAGTGAACGTTCAACATACCATGTAAATTTATTGGGGCTTTATGAAGAATCAAAGTTTGAAGCTTTAGCTCGAATTGCGCCACGAAAGAAAGAGAACAGAATGGTCAAATAAATGAACAAAGTTGGGCAAAGAAAATAAGATGAGAAAAGTCCTTGTGACATCCAACGAGAGAGAAAGGAAGGTCCAAGAAAGTGGGGGAATTAAAGAAATTTTTGAGTGTGTGTATATATATATATATATGTATGTATGTATAGGACTTTGAAATTGAGGAAATCACAGAATTGTAATTAGGTGAATTGTGAGATGTGGAGAATTTAAAGAATGTTTTTTGGTTTAACATATACAGTAGAAGTGTCTGCTTTGTCTTTCGTGGGTTACCATCGGGGTGGCGGTTTTTGCAAGGTCAAACAATATGGCAATGTCTCGCTGTCATTTTGTAACGTTTTGAAAGACAAATTTACCCTGACTTGAGAATTAAGACATGCACACCTTTTTAGTTTTAGAGAGGCGTCTAAATTCATTTGGCTGGACACAGTTATTATTATTATTATTATTTTTTAATTTGAATATATAAATTTAAATAATATGCTTATTTTTAAAAATTTTTAAAAATAAATATTAAGTTATTTATTTTTTCAACTTTAAGAAATTAAAAAATCTATACATTTATTATATTTGTATCCTTACTAAATTTAGATATTAAATAAATAATATATTTTTAAGAGAACTTAAATATGATAACATTTATCATAACTTAAATCATCTTCATGTGAATGATTATGAAATTGTAATATACAAAATACTTTAAGCTTTAAAATTATCACAAGTTCACAATAATAGTGCATAATATAAGGAAAACACTGAACAAAAATTCTTTAATATATATATATATATATATCAATGGAATCAATTGTGGACTATCAAGTATCAAAGGAACCGATTCACTTTTAAACTTACAGTATACAACACAACATGCCAAACTATGACTAACTATGCCTTATGCATTAATATTCTTTCACAATGGAGAAATCTGAAGGCCAAATAAATTGTCATTTGTTCAAGCCAAAATACTTGACTTTATGTTAGATAAGCATGTTAAATACAGGTCAAAAAATAATTAAAGAAATGATGATAGCTTACAATAAAATCTAGCAAAAGTAATATAAATTGGAAAATGATAGAGCACTTCTTAACCCTAAGGGCCCAAACCCAAATTCATGCTAGTAGTTGGGCGTATGTGCGTGGCTTATTGAGTAGGTAAATAAATAAATATTAAAATAGGAATATTTAGTAAAACGGTAAAAAAAGATAGGCTTACTTAATTCATTCAAAATTATTTAAAAAATCTCATTAAATTATAAAAATCACATCTTTAATTGATTTAATTAATTAAGTCAAGTGATTAAGTCAATAAAAAAAAAAAGGCCCCCTGGTTCTTAATACAATTCTTAATTTATCAGCGTACGTCTCTGTCATTTGCCCACATTTAATAACAATGCTTATCCAGAATCCTTTTAATCGGTCTTTAAATTAAATGAGAAGATAGTTGGAAGAATATTTTATCTGTGTCATAAATTGTGAGGAAGAAGATAGGGTATGTAAGTATTATAACAACTAAGAGAAAAATAAAAGTTCAAAGCATGAAAACCTGCACTTTCTTCCGTTCATTCCTCTCATTTATCATGAGGAAATAGGTCTTTTTCTTTTTGTATAAATAATTTCTGAAAGCATTTAAGAAGAAAAAAATAGGTCTCCAGATGCACAATTAGATGCACAATTGATCACGAGTCACACAACCCAGTGATTCCTGGCCCACGATCGTGCGATATTCCGACATTTCTGATTTTTTTCGTTTTTGTTTTGAGTAATTAACATACAGGATCCCCCAACAACCGCATCCCGAGACTGCGTGCCGAAAACATGTAAATTGATTTGGAAGTTTTGAAGCTACGTAAGTGTAGCATTATTACTGGAGAACATTCGGCCTTCAATGCTACGACGAGAATTCTCGAGTTGTTGCACATTTAACACTGTTTTAAGAAAATGCCATTAGAAAAACTCGCGCAACTCAGGTTCAGGTAATTTATTTTTCCACATGGCAGCTACATGGACAATGAATGGGTGCAGATTCTAAAGCACCACTAAAATACGGTCGTAACGTTGGAAAAATAAGGATTACGTGCGTGCAATCGAAGGTTCACCAAAGATAAAAGTATCATTTCCACAGCCCCTGCACAGAGTAGCGGAACTGCAAAGACACAAAACATGCATGCTTTGACATGAACAAAATGTCAATTTCAATCATTCAGAACACTGCCATGCTGCATAAGAAATTGAATTCATATATTTTCTGACCAATGGCAATTTGCATCCCATGGATGCACTGCATCAGCAGAAGTGTGAACACATCATGATATTTTGAATCCACAAGACAAACTTTCCTAAAAGACACAACAACATTTAGCGAGCCATTAATCAGATGACTGCTGTTATCACAGCACTTTATGAACGCAATCAGAA
Source organism: Murraya koenigii (assembly GCA_025617385.1). Lineage (NCBI taxonomy): Eukaryota > Viridiplantae > Streptophyta > Magnoliopsida > Sapindales > Rutaceae > Murraya > Murraya koenigii. The sequence goes on along the minus strand of CM046817.1, from coordinate 3,775,612 downwards.
GTAGTAGACATATTACGTCAAGCAACTCCCACATATTGCATACTACATGTAGTCCAGTAAAATGTTTCTACCTCATTCACAAGGAACAGTTAGGCTTATATACCAAGAGGAGAGCTTTACTTCAGTACTTCACCACTTCAAACTTGAAGCGGAGGTTGGAAATCATAACCGGGCACTCTCCTTTCTCATCATACTCCGCATAGTCCCCTCCTGACAAATCAATGTCTTCATACTGAGTCCCAGCAAGCTACACAAATAACTTAGTGAGTTGGATAAAACAAAACCAGAACAAATAGACGGCTTTAGTAACAATAAATGTTTTATAAGAATAAAATATGCAACAAGAAAAAGTATCAACGGTAATTAGAAGAAGATATATTGATGATGAATCTTCTTAGCTGCATCAAAAACATTAACACCAAAAAGTACCAAGAGCATTTCAAGCTTTGTCTGCCAGGGAATGAGATAGATAGGAGCACAGTAGAAAAAGAGGAGAAATGTGTGTAGTGCATTCGCCTGTTCTTATTGAATGAATGCAGATTAGACTTTATCCAGCTCATCTTTAATATAGTTAGTAAGCATATAGAATCTTCAAAAAGGGTGCCATTCCAAAGTCTGCCATCCCTTCGCCATTCAAGTCAAGAGTAAGCAATAAGATACTGAGACAGCAAACATCTATTGTCATGCTCTTCACCTAAATACAGAGGCAGAAACCATAAAGGCTAAACTGGAACAAATAATCAAACAATATGCTAATACATTGTAAAGAAAAAGCTGGAAAGAATCTGTAAACTAAGAACTCAATATTGAAAATATTCACAACTGTGAAATGCATCAAAAAAGATGAGATGTATCTGAAATGAAGATCTTCATGCATAATCATAAATATGAACACACAACTTGCACTCTGATAACACAATGCAGTACTCACAAGTCATTTCCATCCACCACTTGAAATATGTCTAATGTTTCATATTCAAAAACTATGGGGAAAAGAAAAGAAACTTACAGATTCAACTTTCCATCCCTCACCAAAGATGAAATCCACAGGCTCATAACCCCTGCAGTTGAATAACATCAAGCGGCTAAAACCCCCAGATTGAGCAGTTTCCTGGGTCAGTGGTTTACCTCGGCCTGGGATCATAGTAATAGTTCCTTCTCTCCCACAAAACTTGCACTGTGAAGAAAGAAATGGCACCAGAGAATCACCAACAACCCGAACACAGTCATTTTATAAATAGACGGAAAAAGTTTTATCTGTAATATGTCACAGCAACACTTGAAAATACAGAAAATATATCCCAATCATTTATACTATTAAGTCACAAAGAAATTAATCCACCCAAGAAATTTGAAAATACGCTAGGAATCCATTGTAACAGCTCCTCATTCCCACACAATCAAAGTAATTACTCAACCATCCTCATTCCCACACAATCAAAGTAATTACTCAACCAAAGAAACTTAATAATTCTTTTTCCATTCTTAATCCAAGGCATCAAAAAGAATATATAGGTAAAAGAACAGCTAAAAATACAATTTATACTGCAAGTCCCGAAGAAAAACTATATCTTCAAAGCTTAGTCACTTGCAAGCAATTTTTACTAGATATCAAAACAGCTGAAGAATTACATTCAAATCATAAAAAAAAAATGCTCTGAAGCTCACATAGAATCATGAGGATATGTTGTAGAATTATGGTCCCTCATGATTGCATGAATTCGTTCTCGACAATAGCAACAGAAAAACCTTGGTTTTAAATCTCTGATATTGATTTATTACATTATGCTACTGCTAAACATCTACGGTCTGAATACAAACAACAACATACATCTAAGCTCAAATGGCACCAATGCCAACTAGCTTGATGAAAATAACTACAAATATAAATGTTCCAATCAGGAATTGCTAACCATATTAAAGTCATGAATAAACTAACAGACAAAAAAAATACAGACTCCAATGCAATGTATTAAAATCTGTGTTCTTTTTGTCTTTTAACATATTATTGACTTTAAGATAGTCAGGGATTCCTAGTTGGAAACTCTCCCTTTCTCTCTCTCCCCCCATAATAATAATAATAATAATAATTCTCTACTAAGAACATCTTCACTTTAACTAACAGATAAAAAACACAGATTTCAATATACCCAAAAAAAAAAAAAAAGTCTCATATGTATTGAAATTTGCATTTTAGTGTCCATCCTCACTTTAACAAAGTGGGGATGCCCTCACTAGAGAAGGAGTATCTCTCTCTGTCTTTCTATATATATATATATATATTATATGCGACAGTAATATACTGAAACCTATTTTAATCTCGACTGGAAGTGTATATTACTTGAAACAATTTACACTAGCAATATCTGGTTACAAACATCATGCCCACAGACCATCTAATCGCATCATTTGTTATCTAAAGATATATATTTAAACGAAACATGTAACTCCACTAAACTAAGCCTGAAGATCAAGTACAACAGCTTTTCCCTCACAGTTTGATAACTTGGTTTTAGTAACCAAACAGAGCATATATCTATTTAAAGTCCTCACAATAAGACAAACATGCTCACTCAATTTTAATATATACACAAAGAGAAAGAGAGAGAGATTACTTTCTGAATGAGATTTGTGGTTCCCTTGCCTCCTTGAGTAGGAAGAGTTTCAGCCAAGCTCACACAAGTTTCTTTCTGGCTTAGTTCTCCGCATCCGCACTTCAGCTACACCTCGAAAAAAATAAACAGATAAATACCTAATTTAGAAAGCATTGCAAGATTAAAATTCAACTTATACTGAATATCCATAATCACATATAATCGGATCTGAAAATAATATAATGAGTGACAGAGACTGAACTAAATATAATCATTAGACATAAAAACAAACACACATAACAGGAGACAGCAGATTTGAACACTTAGAAAAAGAATCGAAATAAAAAATCCAAAGCAAAACAAAGTGAAGAACAATACAAGAGATCATAGCCACAATAATCATCAATCTTTGAAAATCAAGTAAAATAAGTACTCACATTCATTTGAAGTACAAGAACGTAAATGGCGACGGTTCACAAACGCATAGAGAGAGCGATAGAAACAGAAAAGAAAAATCCGTAGCAAAATTTATCCATTATTTGAAGCAAAGCGAGCAGTGCAAGAAGTAAATACGAAGTAAAGAAGAATCAAGAGCGGCGAAACGAAGGTAATACTGCAAATAAAATGCAGTTTTGGGAGAGAAAGAGAGGGGACCTTGAAGAAGTAAGGGAAGTTAGGATCGTCGCAGCCGCCTTGAGGTTGGAGATTGGTGAGGTTCTCGAGATCGGCGCTGATCATCAGCATGTAATTCACCATTTTCGCTTTGCTTTCGGGTGCCAAAATATTCTCTCTCTATTTTCCCTGCGTGCTGGATGGAGGGATGGGTAGAGACTTGAGAAGGGTCGATCGGAGAATTTCGGCCACTGATATAATGCCACGTTTGTGACGTACTTAAAAAATTATTTCCAAAACGACATGTTGCCCGCCCCAGCTGGTTGCATCGATTAATGTATTGAACGACATGTCGTATTTTTCTTGGATAGAAATGCAAGAATTTTGTATTTGGGACGAGTAGGATCAACTAGGGTCGCATAAAGTCAATACAATTTGGTATACACATACAAATAATTTGGTACGTACTTTGTATCTAAGCCTTGTAAGGAGATAGTGCTATGATATTTTAATAAGGCATATTGGTTGTTATCTGCACTGTAGTCTATAGGTACATGTTTTATATTTGATAGGTGAACAACATGACCATGCAAGTGATGTCTTCTTTGCAAGTCTAGGTAATTATTCCGCATGCAGTTTTCAGTGCCATGTGTTACGGGCCGCATGATTCCAGCCCGCAATGGCCCAAGAGAATGAGCCAAGATGTGCTAGCTTGGCCCGATTCTAGAACATTCTAGCAAACTCTAGCACTTTTGTACATAGCCTAGATTTGTGACACTTGTACGGTCTAGGTTTAGACACATGTACATAGAATTCTCTAGAACTAGCCAAGCTTTGCTATAAATAGAGATGAGCTCTAAGCATTGTAATCATCCAAGCAAAGCATCAAACACTTGTAAGCTCTCTTGTAAGTTTTCTCTTGAGTAATACAATTTCCGCATTTGGCTACATTGCTCGCTAGCTTCTCCTTCTCTTTAGCATTTCGGGAACCTCTTGGCTTAGCTATCGAGAAGCGCAAAGGCTTACTTAGCAACATCCCGACAAGGTTGTCTAAGTGCCGCACGGGTTTGCTGCGCAAAACACCCATCCCGTGACACATGGCTGTTGTTGTTCGTCGAAAACCCAAACCCATGCCTAGCTGATTGCTTTATGAAACGGTGCCGTTTAACACGTTCAATAATATAAACATGGAAGTTGAGCCGCACACGCACACATATATATGAAATGTCTGTTTATTCACAAAACAAATTAAAATTGCATGTGTACAGTATGCAAATCAAGAAGGCGCCATCTGCAGAAGCCGCTTGAAAGTTGAAATAGCACATGCTGCATCTCAAATATTGAAGATGCATCATGCATGTAAACGTAAAGTGAATGAGAGTAGAAGGTGAATCATGCAAATTTGGTGTCTTTTCAAATTTGCGCTCCCACTAATATTAGCAGCATCGAATCTTTTATGTCGCTACTGTTTGATCACCGAAAGTATATATGTGCTGTCTTTTAAGAAGTTATTGTGTGTTCAATAATCATTGTTATGTAGAAAATAAATCATTCGAGAAAATCATTCTAACTTTTACTTAATATTACATTTATATATATGTTGTGAATTTATACTGAGTGGAGTGAAAAGGTTCTGGATCCCATGGAGTATATATTGGGATACCAAGGGTTCATAATTCTACTAGGAGTAACTTTTGTGATAAGTTATGAGTTTGTAACAGGTGAGTTAATCTCCGCTCAAAACAGTTTCTATAATGGAAGGAAAGTAAATCACCTCAACAGCAACAGGCATGTAGTGAAAAGCATTCAGGTATATATATACATATATATGTAACTCCTTTGATCTATAATTTTAAGTTATGTATCACTGATATTTCTTGGTCCTTGTAGAGTGAAGATGGAGATATTATCGATTGCGTCTACATTTACAAGCAACCAGCATTTGATCATCCTTCTTTAAAGGATCATATTATCCAGGTACAAGTACAACACTTCTTGTAATCTTTTATTTAAAAAAAAAAAAAAAATTCAATGCTGCTTCGACTAAGTATTTGATTCAGATGACACCCACTTATGATCCAAATGGGAAGACTATGACAACAGGATCACCTGATACAAAAACATCCACGACTGTGATGACATCACAAATATGGAGAAAAAATGGAAGTTGTCCTGAAGGAACAATACCAGTGAGAAGAATTCACAACTCAAATTCCTTTGAAGGTTATGGCAGGAAGCAGCCAAGCATCTATCATCGTGTTAAGCAGCTTAATGATATTAAGCAGCGAAACCTTCAGCAACCAAATCATTCAGTAAGATTCACTCATGCATGATGGAGTGATGAAACTATGCTTAATTTTTGCAAATATGTCTTTATCTGACTCGGCTTTATGTAAAAATATTAGAAAGCAATACTGCTTACAGTAGGGTACATGTTTTCTGGAGCAAAAGGAGACATCAAAGTTTGGAACCCTCGTGTTGAATCAGATGATGAGTATAGTACTTCTCGTGTTAGTCTGGAAAGTGGCCCTTACTATGACTTTGAGAGCATCGAGTCTGGATGGGCGGTTAGTACTAATTATGAAGCCACTCAGTTGTCTTCAAGTTCATTATCATTCATTGAAGAATCTCTTAATCCCCACATTTTTTTCTTTATTTTTCTCCCCCTAAATTTTCAGGTAAATCCAAGTGTGTACGGGGACAGAAAAACTCGATTATTTGTATATTGGACTGTAGGTTTATGCCAACCATGACTTTAGAATGTTGTAATGCATATTGCTATATCAATAAACAATGTTTTGTTGATGTATTAGGCCGATGCATCAAAGACAACAGGGTGCTTTGATGTCACTTGCCCTGGTTTTGTTCAAGTCAGCAACGAAATTGCGCTTGGTGCAGCAATTTATCCCATCTCAAATCCTAATGGGCTTCCATATCAGATCACTATATACCTCTTTAAGGTCAGAGAAAATGCAGCTTTACTTTGACATAATTAATAGTTTGCAGGGGAAGCAATACTGGATTTGCACATTTTCTGATGGAAGGTTCTTTTACTTACAAGTTCCAATTGGCTCATCTCTTATTGTTTCTGATTTCAGGATCCAGACACAGGCAACTGGTGGATGCAGTATGGGGAAAAGATAAATGTGGGTTACTGGCCCCCTAACTTGTTTAGTTTGTTACCTAGTGGTGCAGAAAGTGCTGAATGGGGAGGTGAAGTCTATAGCTCAAAGTTGGAGGATCCTCCTCACACAGCAACAGCAATGGGAAATGGGCATTTTCCTGATTATATTTCAGGTAATTCAGGCAGTGTCAAGAGAATTAGAATTCTTGACAATTCTCATACATTGAAGTTTCCCGAATGGGTGTATGATTACACAGACGAGTACAACTGTTACGGTGTTGATTACGTTGGAGACTACATTGTAGATCCTGAGTTCTACTTTGGAGGACCTGGAAGAAATTACTTGTGCCCTTAAAGTCTAGTAACAGATTCTAGCTAAAATCTGATGCTTGTAAAATTTGTCACCACTTTCTTGGGTGACGAGCTAATATTTTAGATGCTTCTTAATTTTGATCGTTTGCCACTTATTGCAAAACACGACCGGTCATCTTTGATAATTAAGCTACTCAGTGGCTCGAAAGAATAAATTCTGTGACTAATCTTTTTTGGATGCTGCACCGTAAAATACGATTAGCCAGTAAACATCAGAATAAGTGGACCAAACCATAAATGGAAATACAAATGTTAGCTTAACGTGGAGTTTTGACTCTTCCTTCTTGTTTCTGTCTATTTCTTGCAGTTTCATCCAGAGCATTTTTTTTTAAAAAAAAAACTCACCAAATATAACTTTCTTAATCTGTATATTGGCCAGAATTAGGGAACTTACAATTGAATTAATAACACCACCAATTAGATGCCATATGTGGACTCTTCTAGTAAGACAACTTATTTCCATTTTGAGAAAAACTTTTGCTGGCTATCTTTGGCTTAGTGTTACTTATAACGATAACATTACACATCTCAAATTTTTTATCTTAAATAACCATATCAAATAATATGGCATTTATCAATTAATAAATAAAATAAAAACCAATGACACATTATTTAAGATAAAAAATTTGGAATGTGTAACATTTTTCTTACTTATAAATTATTTGGCCAATAAGCAAGGAATCTAAATTGAAATGGAAACAGTATCATGACTTTCCAAATTAACCTAAAGCATGGTTAATACATACCAGTGCATTATGATATTATGTAATTTTTATGTTGAAGATGAAACTTTCATTAACTTCATACTTGCTTCTGAAAAAAATGGAGAATGCCAAAACCATTTCTGTGCTTTTGCTGGTGATGGTTCTATCTATTTTGGGAAATGGAGTCGATAGTAAACTTAAAGCTGGACAAACTCTTTCTGAAATTGATAGGAAACTGAAGCTTCTCAATAAGCCTGCAATAAAAAGTATTAAGGTATGTCCTATGCTACTAGTCTACTATCCCTGCACAGTTTTCGTCACTTATTATGTTGGCACTCTTAACGTAAAGAGACTGTTCCCGTAGAGTGAAGATGGAGATATTATAGATTGTGTTGACATCTACAGACAATCTGCATTTGATCATCCAGCATTGAAGAGCCACAAAATTCAGGTGCATTTATAATTGCTCTTACCCCTTCTATGATTTGGAGTACATTTGTTTTCTGAAAAATGAAACCGTAAGTGACTGTCTTCATTCATGTAATAAGCAGCTGAATCCTAGTGTTGATCTACTATCGGAGAAATTGGATAGAAGAAATGAGTCTTCAAGTCCTGTAATGATGCAAACTTGGCAAAAGAGTGGAAGTTGTCCAAAGGGAACCGTTCCCATTCGCAGAATCCGAAGGCAAGACTTATTGAGAGCAGCTTCTCTTGAACATTTTGGGAGAAAAGCCCCAGAAATTCCATATGCAGCAAACAAAACAAATGTTAAAGAAAATCAATTTGTGTCTTACAACGATAGCAAACCATTAGGATTTCCTCCCATAGTTAACCGTTCTGTAAGCCCCCTTTAAGCAGCTGCCATTTCCCCCCCTTTTTTCATGTCTTGAACATAAATTTTTGTTGCTTAACTCCTAACATTCTTGATACGCTTCCTGAACCAGGCTGCATTACTCGTTACAGTTGGGTACAATTATATAGGAGCTCAAGGAAATATAAACGTTTGGAACCCAAATGTCGATTTACCAGATGATTATACAACTGCTCAAATCTGGCTTAAGGGTGGCCCTGGTGACAATTTTGAAAGCATAGAGGGAGGATGGGTGGTCAGTACATTCACCAAAAACAAACACAAAATGCTAACAGTTCTGTATCTTTATGCTTTCTTCCTAATTTTATTATAAATATTTTCCAGGTAAATCCCAAGTTATATGGTGATAAACTCACGCGACTATTTGTATATTGGACAGTAAGCACACCAATTTTCTGCCAAAAAAAAGAAAAAAATCTCATCCCACAAGTGAATTACGGTGCTCACCTACTTGTTCTATGCATGTTCATCTTATATTTGTTTCCAGAGGGATGGCTACAAATCGACAGGTTGCTTTGACGCCATTTGCTCTGGGTTTGTGCAAACAGGACAAATAGCCCTTGGTGCAACCATTAGTCCTATATCCAGTTCTGGAGGACCCCAATATTATGTGACTGTTGGCATATCCCTGGTAATATTTTTATTTACATTTTTCTTCCCTTTTTGGATGCTACTATATATGTAAACTCCATATCTGTTGATTTTCAGGATCCTAACTCAGGAAATTGGTGGTTAAAACTTAATGGTAACGTTGTTGTTGGCTACTGGCCTGGAAGTCTCTTTGGTTACCTAAGTCACAGTGCTACAATAGTGGAATGGGGAGGACAAGTTTATAGCCCAAATGTGAAGAAAACTCCTCATACAAAAACTGCCATGGGGAGTGGAGAATTTTCTCATACTCTTCAAGGTTCTGCTTGTTCAATAGAGCACGTTCGAATTATAGACTATTCTCTTCAGCTCAAGTACCCTCAATGGGTAGGCACTTGGGCTGATGAATATTACTGCTATGATGCATATAATTTTGTTGAAGGATATACTACAGAGCCAGTGTTCTTCTTTGGAGGGCCTGGTCAAAATCCTAATTGTAAGTGAGAATTATGAATTAAAGCAAAAGCTTACGTATTCAATTCAATGTAACAACGTAATTTTCACAACTCGCCAGCTGCCACTATACTCAAAGTATCCACTCACTTCATATTGCTGTTGTTAAGATTAGGGGAGCTGATGTGCCAAAATCTGATCCATCATAAGCAGTGCAATCCAATACATTTTAAAGTAACTATCAGTTGTCAATTTGAAAGGTGAAAAATATGAATGGAAATACTTTTTTTATGTTTGCTTTCGGAGATTTGCAGATACAACAGATGGGAATGAATTGAGAAAGCAATTCTTTAATGGTAAGTCAAAAATTTTGTCTTTTGCCTATTTTTGTAGGTTTGTTCATTCTCACTACTCAAACATTAACAATGAACTAATAACAGACATCTCAATCAGTGTATCTATGTGGCATTCATTGAGTGATTATGATTTTGCACAATTTTAATTCACCGTTTTACCCTCCACATGATGAAATGAACTACATGTCGGTTTAGGATAAACTTTTAGGATAGCTAGCATTCTTAAACATTAATAACACAATATATATTAAAGAAATAACTTTTAGGACCTGCGAGGCTCCCTGAATAAGGCAATTTTGCTTTTTCAGAAAAAAACAAATCAGTTGGATTTGGATTCGTTTGGATAAGGCTACCTTATGAAATAACTTGAATGGAACTTTGCATGAACCTACTTGAAATGGAAACATAATAAAAAGACAACTTGACTTTTCAAATTAACTTGAAGCAGGTTTAATGAGCAATAAATATTACATAGTTGCACTTTGAAAAATGACACTTTTGCTCTACATTGTTTGTTTCATCTGAAATTTTAGATTTTCCAACCACTCTTGATCCTTTTGTTTCTGCTTCCGAAGCTGCTTTTGTAATAGAGCAAAAATGGAGAAAACAGTTTATTTGTTTTTGTTGGTTGTGGCTATATCTACTTTTTGTAATGGAGAAGAAGTGAATGATAAAGCTAGAGAAACTCTTCCTGAAATTGACAGGATGTTGAAGCTTCTCAACAGGCCTGCAGTAAAAAGCATTAAGGTACGGCATACAATTTATAAACCCAGATAATCAATAATATTGTATCAATGACTAAAGGTAATTTACATCCTTAATATCCAAAAAAAAAAAAAAAAAAAAAACCTCTCGGTTTGGGTGCGTGGTACTCACTCACTTAAATTTGAGTTTTGAGTTGTTCCTTAAAGTTGAAGAAGAGAGCTACAAACCCACTTGTTACTAACCATTAACCCAGGAGTGGTTTTTGCTGTAACTACTTTAGTACTTAAAAATAATGGCTTGTCAAAAATTTAATAGAGTATTGGCAGTTGTTTTTCCTTTTGAGAGACTAAAAAAACAGCATTTACTGTAGAGTTTATCTTTCATTAAGCGAAAATAATGAGATATTTCCTCCTGTAGAGTGAAGATGGAGATATTATTGACTGTGTTGATATGTACAAACAACCTGCATTTGATCATCCTGCATTGAAGAACCACAAAATTCAGGTGCATTTATCATTTCTCTCTTCTTTTTCTGAGCTACTTATGAAAAATCATAGTTAGAAACTTGCACTGACTAAAAATTTGTTAGATTTTTACTAGTCTTGCTTCATATAATATGCAGTTAAGCCCCAGTTTTGATATACCAACCGACAAAATGGTTAGAAGAAATGAGTCTTCTAGGCTGCCAGCAACAATTCAAACTTGGCAAAAGAGTGGAAGTTGTCCAAATGGAACTGTTCCAATTCGAAGAATTCGAAGGCAAGATTTATTGAGAGCATCTTCTCTAGAGCAATTTGGGAGAAAAGTGCCTGAAATATCCTATGCAGCTAATAGAACAGATGCAAAACACAACAAATTTGTGTCTGTCAACAACAAAACGATCCACCTTAGCCCTCTAGTTAACCGTTCAGTGAGCAGCTGCAGCTTTTTCATGCCCTTAATAATTTTTTATTGTTTCAAATTCTTATAATTTTTTGATGGTACTAAGTACCAGGCTGCAGCCCTTCTTACAATACAATACAATTGCATAGCAGCTCCTAATATTCTTGATTACAATTCCTGAACCAGGCTGCAATACTTGTTACAGTCGGATTCAATTATATAGGAGCTCAAGGAGATATAAACATTTGGAATCCGAGAGTTGAAGCGCCAGATGATTATACTACTGCTCAAATTTGGCTTAAAGGTGGGCCTGGTGACAACTTTGAAAGCATAGAGGGAGGATGGGTGGTTAGTACATATACCAATAATATAAATAAAAAGGCTAACGGTTCTTCATGCTTATGCTTTGTTCCTAATCTAATTATAATTTTTTTTTTTGTTTGCAGGTAAATCCGAAGTTATATGGTGACAAACTCACGCGACTATTTGTATATTGGACTGTAAGTGTATCAATTTTCATTAAAAACTCTCGCCTCAGGAGTGAATTATGGTTCTTACCTACTCGTTCCAAACATGTTCATCTCAGAAGGATAGCTACAAATCCACAGGATGCTTCGATGCCATCTGCTCTGGGTTTGTGCAAACAGGACAAGTAGCCCTTGGTGCAATCATTAGTCCTATCTCCAGTTCTGAAGGACCCCAGTATTATTTGCCTGTTGCCATATACATGGTATGATGGTAATAATTTCCTTTCTTTCCATTGAATGCACCTAAAAATGTAAACTCCATATATATATATATATATAATTTCAGGATCCTAACACAAAAAATTGGTGGCTAAAAGTTAATGGTAACACTGTTGTTGGCTATTGGCCTGGAAGTCTCTTCAGTTACCTATCGCACAGTGCAACATTAGTGGAATGGGGAGGACAAGTTTATAGCCCAAACGTGAAGAAGACTCCTCATACAAAAACTGCCATGGGGAGTGGATCGTTTTCACATAGTCTTCAAGGTTCTGCTTGTTCAATAGAGCACGTTCGAATTATAGACTATTCTCTTCAGCTCAAGTACCCTCAATGGGTAGGCACTTGGGCTGACGAATATTACTGCTATGATGCGTTCAATTTTGTTGAAGGATATACTACTGAACCAGTGTTCTTCTTTGGAGGGCCTGGTCAAAATCCTAATTGTAAGTGAGAATTGTAAATTAAAGCAATAAGCATAATGATATCAGTATAATTTATCATAGTGATTTTCACAGCTCCTTAGCTGCTACTATACATCAAAGTGGTGAAAATGCTGTGCTGTCAAGATTAATGGATCTGATATGCCCATAACAGATCCATCATAAGTTGTGAAATCCAAAATATTTTTAATTAGTAATCAGTTGGCAATCTGAAGGTGCAAAGTATGAATGAAATTGCTTAATATGTTAGCCTGTAGAGATTTACAGATACAACAGATGGGAATTAACTGAAAGACAGCCATTCTTTACAGATAATATGTTAGCATTAGAGATTTACAGATACATGACCGATAACGTATGCGTGGCATAAGATTGCCAAGGTGAAAACTAAGATGAGGAGAGGAAGGATCCATTATAGGTGTATTCGCACTAACACATCTCATACCACAATATATAGTAACGAGTAACTTTTAAGATCTGCCTGGGAATTCTTCCTGAACAGACAAATTTGTCTTCCATTTTTAGAAAAAAAGAAAAAATCTACTGATTTTGTTTGGATTAGGCTACCTTATTAAATAACTTGACGGGAACTTTGCTAGAACCTACTTGAAACGGAAACATAATTAAAAGATTAATCGACTTTCCAATAACTTGAAGCAGGGTCTTTGAACACCAATGATTATATAATTGCACCTTGAGGATGATAATTTAGCTTTAAACTGTCTTCGTCATCTGGGGTTTTCGTACAAGTCCTGTTGACTTTTGTGAGAAAGCACAAATGGAGAAAACAGTTTATCTGCTTTTGTTTGTAGTGGCTGTATCTATTCTGAGTGATGGAGTAGAAGTGAATGCTAAAGCTAGAGAAACACTTCCTGAAATTGGCAAGAAGTTGAAGCTTATCAACAAGCCTGCAGTAAAAAGTATTAAGGTATGCATACAATAAATATTTAGATCTTATTAAGCACTAAACTTGGCTGGCCAATGTTGTATCAATGAGTCCAAAAGTGATTGAGGGTAGTTTTTCTTCTTAAACTATAGTATTTAAAAATTACACTGGCTTGTCCAATGTTTAATAGAGCGTTACTGGCAGTTTTTGTTATTAAGATAGTGAAAAAATAGCATTTAAGGTAGCCATTTTCTTCCATAAAGTGATGAGTTCTCTAACATAATATGATGGTTCCTCCTTTAGAGTGAAGATGGAGATATTATTGACTGTGTTGATATCCACAAACAGCCTGCATTTGATCATCCAGCATTGAAGAACCACACAATTCAGGTACATTGATCAATTGTCTTTTTCAATTTCTGAGCTACTGGTGAAAAAAAACCAAAGCTAGAAAGTTCCCTTTCTATCAAAAATGCAAAGAATTTTGCACTAGCAAGAATTTTGGTTGTTTTCTCACTTTGTCTTAGCTTCATGTAATATGCAGCTGAGGCCCAGTTTTAACATACCAACTGAGAAATTGGATAGAAGGAATGAGTCTTCTAGAGCAGTAGCAGTTCAAACTTGGCAAAAGAGTGGAAGTTGTCCAAATGGGACTGTTCCAATTCGAAGAATTCGAAGGCAAGACTTATTGATAGCAGCTTCTCTTGAGCAGTTTGGGAGAAAAGTGCCAGAAGTTTCCTAAGCAGCTAACAGAACAGATGCTAAACACAGCAAATTTGTGTCTCTAAACAACCAGACAGTCAACCTTGATCGTCTGGTTAACCGTTCAGTGAGCAGCTAGAGCTTTTTCAAGCGCTTAATTAATTTCCATTGTTTAGAATAATCTTTCTAAAAAGTTAGGTTTCAAAACTTAAAAAGTTTCAAGATTCTATGATTTTATCTTAAGATAAACTATTTAAGATAATCTTCTAGTAAGTCTTTAAAGTCTAAAAGATCCTATGATTATATAGTAAAACAAACTAACTAGGATAATTCTTCTAGGAGGTAAGGCTTCAAAGTCCAAAAAGTCTCAAGGTCCTGTGATTCTATTAAAAAACAAACCACCTAAGATGATTATCTTAGGTGGTAAGGTTTTAAAGTCCAAAAAATTTTAAAATCCTAGACTTCTAAGGTTAAGATATTTCTTCATTTAATGTGTAATCAAACTTATATATCCATGTGTCACTCAACATGAGTACAAGAAGACAAGTGTCTTTGAGTGTCATAAAAATAATGATATTTATTGTCAAAGTAACTAGAACTCAAGTGAAATCAAGTTCACCTATAAATATTGCCTTTATTCTCACTCAAAAAAGTAAAAAAAAATAGACTTAAGAGGGAAACTATTGACTCTTTCTCTCTCTAGATTTTCTCACTCTAAATTCACTTTGAAATTTCATTAATTGACTTATTGTCAGAGGGGTTTATGCTGGCAAAGCCGGCCCTCTAACTATTTTCTTGTGATTTTACGATATCTTTGTATAAATACATCCTCATCTTCTGATTTCCCTTGAGATAACAGATGAAGCCTACTTCATACCCAGAGCAAAAGAAATCCACGGCCTCCACAATTCCCACACACAGCTTATTCAAATCAAGACAGTCAACTGTCCCGAAGAAACAGTCCCCATTTTCAGAACTCGAAAATCCCCAGATGGTAATCTTATGGACACTCCATCAAGCAGAAGTGCCACCTATGGATTTGGCTTTAACAGCAATGAATATGAGGTTTAAGTATAATATGCAGCCATGAATAATGCCGCTTATAATACCTTTCACATTTTGCTAATCAATCTTCATGTTTATGCGTATATGATTAGGATGCATTGGCTTCAGCTATGGGAGAAAATTATATAGGCCTTCAGGCATTTATTCAATTATGGAGTCCTAATGTAGAGGTGGCTGAAGAGGCCAGCGGATCTTATCTTTGGGCGCAATCAATTTCTACTGCTTATGCAGACCTAAATATTGCTGGCGCTGGATGGACGGTAAGTCATTAACATCTTGACATTGCGTTCATGGCTTCAACGTATACATTTTACTTATATGTGACGTTTGATACATTCTCCTCCAAATTGAATATGATTAAATGTGTAGAAATGTTGAAACCATTAACTTGGGAGCATATTTTATGGCTTTTATTATTTTGATCACGGAGTAATTGAATGTTTGTGGGTATGTTTATTTTTTTCGCGTTTTTAGGTGAATCCAACGGTATATGGAAACAACTTTACGCGGCTAGTTGAATTTGAACTGTGAGCTTTAATTATCATAGATTCTCTTGATCATATAAATTGTCAATGTTTTTGCTTAACATGCATGTTAATTTTCTTTATTTTTTGTCAAAATCAGAAGGATAATTTCAACAAGACAGGTTGCTATGATCTCAGGTGCTTTGGTTTCGCTCAAGCGTCAAGTACACACTATCTTGGCATTGCTCTAGAGCCTGTTTCTAAAGACGGTGATTGCAACCACCAACATGAAGTTTTTATTGCCATTTACAAGGTAATGTACGAGTGCTTTATGCTATGTCAGTGGCATGCGCATAAACATTAGCAAATGTTTCAGGATATAGGCTCGGGAAGTTGGTGGTTAAGATATCAAGATGTAAGCATCGGATACCGGCCAAGTAAAATTTTCACGAAACTGGCAGACACAGCCAACAGGATGGTCGTGCGTGGTAAGAGTCACAGATTCCAGAAACTTAGGGCGGCACACGTTAACGCAAATGGGAAGCAGTTATATTCCGTGGGATTGACGCACAAGATCAGGTTACTTCTATTATGGTGGTTCTTCAATATATTGATTACAGATTTCAGGATAGAGCTGCCCTTGATCTTCAGGTTAGTATTACTAAAAGAGGATGCTATGATTTGAACCTACGAGGAGGAGAATAAAGTGACGGGGGCAGTTTCTTCTATTATCGTGGTTTTGGAGCTCGGCATGAATGCCAATAACATATATGAAAATATTTGGTAATTAATGCGACATGCCTATGACTAGTGAAATAAATGTCAAGAAATTGCAATAACACAGCATAGTAAAAGCTCAGTTGATGATAAGAGTATTGTCTTGCTACAGATGTGACAGTAACGAGCCTACAACATGAGAGGGAAGTTCAGTTTTGTCAGTGCAAATATGTCCTCCCCTTCCTTTCTAGAGATCTATCCCTCTGCCTAGAAATAATTTTAAACACAAGACATTCATACTATACAGACTTCCTGTATCCTTCTTGAGATACCTACATATGAATAAAAACTTTAATCACAATCCACAAGAAAAATATAATATACCATGCCAAAAAAGGAGAGTGGGAAGGACCAAGTAACACTCCAAGCGAGAATGGCAGATTTTAACCAGCTGGAATTTCTTTGATGTAAAAAAGCTAAATTGAGTCATACTGTTTCCTCTCTTCTTGTATAGACTGGAAAATTCGAGCCACAGATTCAGTAGCTGATCTAGGATTGTGAGGCACAACTTTGATCACTTTTGTTGGCTGGTCTGCATCATGAGGCTGAGGGGCTGCCTCCTGAAGAACTGGAGACACGGTAGAAAGTTGAAGTGCATCTCTACCTTCAGCAGCATGACCCATCCCATGACTTTGCACTCTCTCACCTGGACTACTTGCCGTACTTCCTTGTAACTCTGCGTCTTTAGATGCCTGAAACTGCCTTACTAGCCGATCAGCTCCATTCTTCTGGGCTGGAACATTACAGGAGCTCTCATGTGGCATGTAAAAATTAGCACCTCCTTGAGAAAATTGATCATGCGAACCTGATACAGCAAACTGATTCTTTTTTTCAGTAGCTGGACCTGAGACAGATGGGTTCATAACTGGCATGCCATAAGGAGGTAAGTAACCATGTCCAACCGGATGAGCACCAGGCATAACCCCATTTCCTTGATGAGGAATAGGTGACATAATCCCATAGTCTGGATGCATAAAATTACCTGTCAGAGGTGCTGGGCCAAAAGGTGAACATCCTCCCCCACAAACTGTGCCCATAAATCCAGGTCCAGGATATGGCTTGTATATAAGCCCCTCCGAAGGGGACATGACAGGAATCAACCACTGCTGCCCAGGCGATTGATAAAAACACCAATGACCCATTCTGGAATCGGTGGCTTCTGTCGGTGGAGGTTGATTTGCATGGTAAGGCCCATAATTTGAAGGCTGACTACCATTTTTCACATAAGACAGAGACATCTTTCCTACAGCATTTTCCGCAGAACATTCTATCTTATGGTTGGGCTTCTCAGAATCAACTTTGCGCTTAACACTGTGTGGCAGTGGTTTTACAACATACTCCGATGGAAGTTTTTTAGCAGGAGAGGCCTTCAAAGATGGTTTGCCAAGATAGGCACTCTCTTCAACCAAAAAGTCAGGTGATTCAGCAATCAGTTGTTGGACCTGTTTGAATACACAGATTAATTTAATTTGCTTTCAACAGAAAAAGAATATAGGCAAGACAATCTGCAGCCCTTGCCAGGAGAAGTATAAGCTACTTCACAGAGTTAAAACATCCTTACCTTGATTAGTCTATGCAACTCAAATACTTGAACTGCAAACACTCTTTGCTGACTGTATAAAGTAACAGGATTTGCATCAAGAACCAAATTCCAAAGAAATAATTAAAGGACTTCAACAAACACAGCACAGCAATAGGACTAACAAGAATCCAATGGACATCCATATGCGATCAGACATCATATACCATAATTATGAAGGGTGTAGCATGCAGAACAAAACCACTCGCATACCCACAAAAAATTTCACCAAGCACAAACTCTTTAGACCATAACCACGATTTTTATCCAATGACTACCTTAATTAAAGCTAGCCTCACGCATCTCTGAGTGCCAAAGAAGCCTAAAATCTCTCCCCAGCTCTCTCAATTTCCATCATAATCCAGCAATCCTTGTGCACTCCAATAAAGTCAGGGGCCAAAATAAAAATAAAAAATTTCAAAAAAAAGGGAGAATATGGTCAAAGACTAGGATACACACAATTGTGACAAGTTCCCCAACAAGAATCACTTGGCAAAATTTCAGTGATATCAACAGACAGATAAATACCACCAGCAGAAGACCAGAACTTCCATTTCAAAACTTGTCCATTTTCTCTCTTGGAAAGAGCAAGTAAAATGGAGATCTCTATTAATAACTACAAAGATGTACAGATAACTAGTAGAAGTATTAGACATCACCTTGATTTTACAATAGAATGGAATAAGAAAATACATGCACGATAAAGATTCAGAATGAAGATAAGTACATTTTGCATCTACTTGAAGAGATGAAGCATAAATTTCCCGTTAGAAAAAATGAAAACTTGTATAAAACATACAAACTGTACATGGTTAATATATATCATAACCATGATGCACAAAAGATTACGAATCACAATCCCACTATATCTTCTAATGTAAAAATACCAAGATACTAAATGAAACATCCCATTCGCCTCCGAGTCACCAACAGTTTCCCACTGTAAAAAAGTATCCCCTTTCTCAGAGATCCACCCAACATTAGCTTCAGGGATCATCCTCCACCGATATTTCCTTTCCTTCTCCGAGCCCTCAAGTGCTGTGGATGGATAAACTCCCAGGATCACAGGGAAAAGAAAGCAACACCACACCGAGACAGGAATATATCCGAAAAGCAGATGCTAGACAACAAAGAAAAGTGAAATGATCCACTGTCTCGGGGTCTCCTTGCATACCTCGATTAGGATTGTCCATTTCCCTGCTGTAAGATCATCCATTGTTAAAATGTTATTGAGGGCCTTTGAACAAAAAAGGGTTCACTTTAGAGGAATCCTGGAACTCCACACCATAAACCTTCCCTCCCTCAAAGTCACAAGTACATCTCTTAATTCACAAGTGTAGCTTTATATTGTGAAAATAGTACAATGATTGCACCTCTTCTCCAATAAAGAAATTCTCATATTCTGAGATTTGCATCATATTAGACAAACTAAGAAACTGCCAAAGATTCTAAAAGAACATCTATTACAATCATCCTGAAGTCACTAGTAGGCCCAGCCCCAGACCACGAGCTAACTCATGTCAGTGGATCTCAAAAAGATAATTGAGAGGAGGCTGCCACTGCAAATTACTTGCATCTAAAAAAAGAACAATTGAGTCTTAACATGAAAACAAAAATTCTAAAAAATGAAAAAATTAATGAAATGAATTATGGTTCATCAAATTTAGAATTATCACAGCCAAATAAGATAATACACTGTACTTATGTTCCCATAGAACCTCACTACTGCACCCCTTAATTTTTATGGCATACCAGCATCCTTACATTTGCATAAAATGCAGATATCACATCATCTAACAGATATGGTACATCCACAGCTTATAAAACATACAATGGTGCATTGGGAACAATTTCAAGTCCCAAATTCAGAGCCATCAAGAAGAAAACAGAATAAGAACTATCAATGAGCACAGATACTTACTTGACAATTGCTCTTCTTGCTTTCCAGAAATGTTTATGACCTATTATTCCAACAACATCATCAGGAGACATATCCACGCCTGACATAGAATCCACCATGGAGGTTTCAGAGACATCACCACTTTTATCTCCACTTTCCAACAGCAGTGACCCACAAGTCTTGTCCACATGGTATCTGCTGTCATTATGAAGCCCATTTGGATGGCTACAGTCTTCTGTTGAGTGAGTGTCACTTCTAGGCTGGGGAACAACTCCCTTCTGAAAATCCCTAGTGGACTCAACCTCATCATCACGACAACAGCCATTTGGAGGCAAGCCAGCACCAGACACCAGTCGTAAAGAAGCAACACTATCATTTATTCTGCTAAAATTAGATCCTGGGATTTCTCTACATTCTTGATTAGGAGATGCACTTACTTCCTTCACAATCACATCAATCTTTTCTCTAGTTGATAAATTCACATAGGATTTTGCAGGAAAGTCTCTAATTGAGATGCAAATTTTTGGGTTCTTTTGACTATGGTGTCTTCCCTCTTGTCTCAAACTGATACCAGAGGAGCTACTGCGTTTTGGATTCTTATCGCAATCATTTTGGTGTTTTGTAGACTGAAGGATATTAGACGGGTTAAAGGGAGAGAGGTTTCCCTTATCAATATCATTTTGAGATTTACCATGACATTGTCCCATCCCTGCCTGATTGAATATAGGAACTGCAAAATCATCCTCATCATTCACTTTCTTACTCTGCTCGTGATATGGCAAAGGAGTGTTCAAAGTGGCTACAGCAGGCTGGTCAGAATGAAACTTCTCATCCAAATGAGTGGGTATTGAAGGATGTACAGGATGTGTGAAAAGCAAATTTCTTTCAAGGCCACTTCCCTGAAAGTACAACAATCATTTATATAATTACAATGGAGCTGGTCCCTCATAGATACTTGTACGTAGAAAGCACACACTCATACACTCAGACATCATTTACTCACATTAATCAGAAGTATCATATGTATATCACCAATTAACATAGGTAAAAATGAAGTTTTCCTCACATGTAAACAAAAACAATTGTGCAAGCACAGACATGCAGAACCCAGAATGACCTAGAATTAGCATTTGATCACAACTCGCCAGTTGAATATATAAACAGTCAGAAGGCCACTGGCCACTCACCAATACGACAAAAATCAGAAATGACTAGTCTGCAACAAATGAATCTTTCAAATCCCCTGTAAGAACATAAGAATCTCACAAATACTTGAAAAGCCAACGTCAAAGTCAAACACTTGATGACCGTATTAAGAACTACTTAAACAAGAAACTTCCATAACAATAGGAAAAAAACATAATGATTAGTTTTTTTCATCATAATTCAACTGAGCCAATATAACAATACATAACAGTACCTTTTAGTTTTTCAATATTGGAAACACTTTATCAACAAAAGACCTAGAAGATCACTCCTTCCACCTATCTCTAACAAATCAGTTACAGAAGTTGTTGAAGGTACCTGGCTTGAAGAAACTGGAGGAACCAAACTGCTGCTGTTTGATGGATTCAGAGGCAAAACACCGGTATTAAACCTCTGACTAGGAATACTGAGCTGTTCATAAAGGGCCATCTTGTTCCTTGGTGGTGCTCTTGGTCCTCCTTTCTCAGTATCATTAACATGTAATCTAGGGAACATTGGTCCCATGATCTTTTCATCATCTTTTCCTGTCTTCATTTTTTTTTTCAACCTATCTATTCTAAACAGAACTCAAAAACTAATCCCCAAATGAGACAACTTACTTCACATCAAACTCACTAACAAATCCCATGAAATTCACCTACGAATCCAAAACCCACCAGTAAAAACTCACAATTTAACAAACCCAGAAATCAAAACCGGTTCTTTGTAAATATCAAGACTCAAATCTTTAAACAACTCAGAATCTACTCAAGCCTTCAAAACAAAGACTCACCAGCAAAAAATCAAAATTTCACAGACCCAAATGCCAAAATCGGCTCTTTCCCTCAAAATCTCTACCAACTTACAAAGCTCAACATAAGCCCAATTCAGTCAAAAACTGGAGCTTAGTGGCCGAAATTGATGCGGAAAGTGCAAAAAAAAGGTGAATTCTTTTAGGATTTGAAAAATCGTAAAAGCAAATATAAATTTGTTAAAAAAGAGGGGGAATCGAACAAATTCGAGAAGAAGAAAAGAAGGGATTGGGCTTATGCTTATTTAGGGATTCCTAAGAAGTACGGCGACTTTTAGGAAAAGAGAAAGTGAAAAGTTCTGGATCCGGGCCCACGTTGGATAGACCTAGAAGGCCGAGCACCTTCATTTATATATTGAAAACTATGATCTTTATTTGTTGCCAGCTTTCTATTTTAATTTTGTTTAATTTCGCAAGTTGCACTAATTTAGATGCTTACATCAGTTATCATCATCCAGTTAATTGGCTCTTTCACAGCAAATTTCTTTAAAGCCCGGACGCTTCCATCCACATTTCATTAAAAATATAGCTAATTATTTATGGAGTACTTGGTGTCAATAATAATAATTATTAATTATGTGATATTAATAATTTTAGAATAATATTATATATTTTAAATAATCATAATCAATAATGTGTCACTTCTCGATTAATTAATAAGATAATATAATTAATTTATTTTAATTTTATCGATTAATTAATGAATATTATATTATTTAAAACAATTATTTAAGATAAAAAAATTCAATATATATAATATTATTGATAATTTTATTAGCATTTTTAATATTTACTACCAAGAGAGTCTTTAATCTTATCTTCATATTAATAATAATAAAATAGTTGTCTTTCTTTCATTTTTGTATAGTTTTGTCTTTTCTTTTTTTTTTAAGAGTTTTATCTTTTTTTATTTGAAAATTTTTTCTCTACTTTATTAAGGTTATTTGTTTTTTTAGACTACAGTCAACATTTTTCTTTAGTAGCTTTTACTTTTGCATTTTTGAATCTCGTTCAATTAAATGGATTATTTCCTACACTATCTTATTATGGGACTAAGTAGATTTTCTCCACTATCCCACTATGAGCCTAGGGAGTCATTTTCTACACACTTATATTTCAAAATCTTGTTCATGGTAACAATGGTTTTGTGAAAGGAGCCGCAAGAGCTGCATCCACTTCGATTGCCCAACTACTGGAGGAGGGCTTTTACCTAACCCATTATTGTGATACTGAGGCCTGTATATTCATTTTCCAATTTGGTATTGGTTATTTCCCTAATTAGCTTTTCTCGGAATCATCGTTTCTGTGCCACATATACACGATCTGTCACATGTCAAAAAGATCATATTCTTTCGTTGACGTGGCGCAAAGTGAGTGGTGCACTCCTTAGGGACTCCGTGTTACGGTACACGTCAGAACCAACTTTTTTTTTTTTTACTTTTTCTCTATTTAAATTCATTTCCAAAAAAATAAAAAAAGAAAAGCCAGAATAAAAGCCCTAATAGGGTACAATACAGAGAGAAAAAATAAAAATAAAAAAGTTTGATCTGGTTGGATGGTCCCGATGACATGGCTTCGTCTCCTTCTCATCACACTCATATTCCCCTCTCTTCAGACCCTGGTAATTAATTAATTTAATTTACATTTAAATTTTTTTTCTTCGATCAACAATTTTAACTTTTCATATTTAGGTTGTAATTGAGCGTTTGCGAATCGTTCATTGGGGATTGCTTGCTCATGTGATTAGATTCGTTTTTCATTTAGCTTTTTGTATTTTGAACTTGCTTTCTGTTTGTTTGGTTAGAAATTATACGGAGATGAAAAAATATATTCTTTAAGAATCTTGAATCTAAGTGGAAATGGAGATTTTTTGGAAGCAATTTCAAATTCTCGCACTAATTTGTTAGAATCACATTTACAATTTGTTTTCTTAATTTGTTTTAACCAACTGATACATTCTTTTTTGATTTATTGGTTGAAGCTTTATTGAGTTGCAATATCTTTTTCCACTATCTTTTTTCTTGCATTTCAGATGGAAAGCCCATAGATTCCGTGGTTCCAATCCATATTGTGACCAGTGCTTCTCAACTTCCCGCTGAATTCTTGGAACCGTCGTCTGAGAGCCAACTGGTCATTGGTTTTGATTGTGAGGGAGTTGACCTGTGTCGCCATGGAAGTCTTTGTATTATGCAGGTATAATATGTTTTGCTGTCCTGTTTGATCCATCTACTATTTGTGCTAAATGAAATACATCTTTATGTTTGTTTGTGTTTTAGTAGGAATGAACCAAGCCCCATCTATTATATGTATGTGAATTTGATTTATGAGAAAATGTATAAACTTCAGCTTTTTGCTTTTTGGCAGCTAGCATTTCCAGATGCTATATATCTGGTTGACGCTATTCAAGGTGGGGAGACGGTTATGAAAGCCTGTAAGCCTGCACTTGAGTCTAGTTACATCACAAAAGTTATTCACGACTGCAAACGAGATAGTGAGGTCTCTTATTGAATTTGTTTACTTCTGCATCATCGCATGTATGATATGCTTGAGAGTATGTTATTTCTGTTCTTAAATTTATTTATTTGTTTTTGTAGGCATTATATTTTCAATTTGGCATTAAGTTGCACAATGTTGTGGATACCCAGGTAAATATCCTTTATAACCTTCTGAAAACTATTGCAGGATTGTGTGCCCTTTTAGTACATTTTCAAGATAAATAAAAGGTGTCCTATTTTGATTTTGTTTGGAGATATTAGGAATGGAAAACAAGTGAAGTTTTGAGCACGTCAAAGTTTCTATTTTGTTTTTTACCTAAATGCTTAACTTACATTCACTTATGGACAGGTCCAGATTGAACCTCCTGCACATATTATTCGCTATGCCTGTTAAACTATCATTGCTTTATCTGTTATCAGGTGGAGAGATCTTGTATATGTAGAAGGAAAAACCCAAAACATTTCCCAGTTCTATAAAGAAATTTTGCATTGTGAGTCTGTAATTTACTTTTGGAAATGGTTATGGAGTTATTTTGGAAACCTGTTAAACCAGAATTAGACTGATGTGCTTCGAGATCAAAATGTAATGAAGGTAGAGAGGATTGGTCCTTATATGAAGTTGATGAGTTACGATATTTGTTTTTAGTAATTAATAATAGAAACAAAATTCTCTTTCATTAGCACTGGTTTGATTTTTAAACTTACTTGCTTTTACTTGATATGGACTTGTACTTTTGCTATCGCTCGTCAGTTTAAGTATCTATTTCCACTTTTACCCTTATGTTATGGGAACAGCAATTTAGATTTGAAATTACTTATAAAAGCAAAATTCTTGTTGAGTTTGGAGCCATAAATTTATTATTGACATAATCAGTGAACATATTTCTAAGAATGCTTTTTTTTTCCTGGTGGGTTGCAGATTGCTTATTCTCTAATAGAGGAGCAGGAAGGTCGGAAAAGATCACCAGATGACTACATATCATTTGTTGGTCTCCTCGCAGATCCACACTATTGTGGTATTTATATGTCGTGGTATCCATTTAAGTAAATATTTTTTTCGTGTCATTGAACCTTTTTGTTTTCCTCAATGTTTGTTTGTTTGGTCAAGTGTTTAGTTAGCAGAGTCCTTCTTTAAATTGCTTCCCATGTTTTATTCTCAATAGTTACCCTGATGCCTTTCTTTTGTTAAGCCAGTTGTGTATTCCTGTTTAGAAGTTAGGATTTGTAGACAATTTACTTTTCCCCGTGCCCAATTAAGCCAATCAAGACAAGAAAATAGATAAGAAGCAAAGAAGATGCATTAGTTTTACCTATTGCTGCATTAGTGCTTTAACTATCATCTTATATTCATTTGGTTTCCCTTCTCTGCTGTAAAGTGGCACTCTACACTTTTTAGTTCTTTACTTGATTTTGGTGCCCTATTTCTGCAGAGATTTGATAAGTAAAAGGCTTTGACTTGCCTTTCTGCTCAGGATCAAGTTGTGACTTGATAGATTTAAGAGCATCTTTTTGTTCTATACTTGATTTATTATTCATATTTTATCACTCTCTGATACTGCCTGCTAGTGTTGCTAGACTCTTCAAATTCATGATCAGACATGATTTGTTGGCATATTCTTTAATGTCTGTGGCTGTCCCCAAGTCACTCCTGAAATTTTTGCATTAATTGTTAAGTTGCTGAAATGTGCTGCTTTTATTTAAATGTAGGTATATCTTATCAAGAGAAGGAAGAGGTTCGTGTACTCCTTAGGCAGGTTAGTTTTGAAGTCTAATTCATTCTGAAATTCTGGGCTATGGTAGTTCAAATTTTTGGATTGTTCATCGTGGAATTAAAAGTATTCTTGTTGCCTTGATTTGATTCTATCTAATTGTTTGGGATGTGGCTTCTTGGGTAGCCAAATTGTGTTGTTTGGAAGATTTTGTGATAGATTCCACAATGTAATAAATGGCTTCTAGCTAGAAGGGATACCAGTATGTGCTCGTTTACAACAGTTTGCAAGCTATTAGACTTAAACCTTAAAATTTAAAACAAAGAACACTGATAATGTTAACTATAATCAGTGCTGACACTTGGCCTACGTACTTACCATCCTAGATGCTTAGACAATTATGTTTAAAGTTACTGTATACAGGGCCATGTTGTTCTATGAGACTCAGACCTAAAACCTTGAAACAAATCGGACTGATATCGTTCATGAAACTCAGTGCTGACACTTTGCCTGCACTTACCATTCTAAATGCTTAGGCATGGACCATGAGCTATGAGAATTTAACCTAAAAACTTACAGATGCAGGCTGATAATTTTCATTAAAATCAGTGCCAATACATGACATTATATTTTATGTTCGCCCTAACAACTTGCCATTTCTGATGCTTAGACAATTTTGTGCACAATTACTGATAAAGTGAAGATCCGACTAGTCTGCAACATGTGCTACCACACTAATTATTCTGCTGGTTGTCATGTGCAGGACTCCCAGTTTTGGACATACAGACCACTAACTGAACTGATGGTCCGAGCAGCTGCAGATGATGTCCGCTTTCTACCGTACATCTATCACAATATGATGAAGAAACTAAACCAACGATCCTTATGGTACCTTGCAGTTCGTGGTGCACTGTATTGTCGTTGTTTCTGCATCAATGAAAATGATTATGTGGATTGGCCATCCCTCCCACCTGTTCCAGGTTTTTATATCTTGTCAATTTCCATACTGTTATAGATTAGTTTTTTTTTGTATTTTCTCCAGAGTGTAACAAATTTGTCAATGTAATGGACTTTCTCCAATCACCATTTTGCACGAGGGAATCTTTCCTTCCAATTAGTCATGTTGAGCATGCCACATGGGAAGAGCAGTCAAAATAGGGAAGGAAGCCCGGTGTTTTTGGGAGTTCTCTACCTGGATTCCATTTGAATTATAAATACAAGAGGCAAATTCCAATTAGATATCATGCCCACTCCAGCATGAGTTGCCTTTCAATATAGAATTGTCTACTCACAAATTTCTTGTTATCAATACACTTAATCAATCAATTATCCAGCATTCTATTAACAAACTTACCAAAGAAGATAAAGTGTTGCTATGGTGTTGTAAAGCATCTGCTTTTAGTTTGGTACAGCCAATGTGTTTCTTATGATTTATGTCTACTTTGCTGCTCTCTTTTATGATCAATAGGACTTTGGGCTTTCAGTTTAATATAAGAGCATGTGAAAGTCATTATCTAAATTCTGAATAAGATGAATGATTCTTGATGGTTGAATTATTGCATATATTTAGAGAGAACATAGTGCATTAGTTGTGCAACTCCCTGGTTAGAGAAATCTGTATGTAAGCAGCATACGCTTTTCAATATTTGTTCACTACTGAATGTTATTTTGGATGGTATCTAGATTAATAGTCATTCAAATCTTGTGACGTGTTGTTTTAATAACACTATATGCAAAGTTTCGGCAACTTTTTCTTTCGCTTTTCCATAAGCTTGGTAGACTTGCTGTTGGGATTTTAACGTGTTGATCTGGGTGTGTGGTTTATCTATGTAGATTACTTGATAGTGGAGGGAGATGCTCCTGAAGAAGAAATTCTGTCAATTCTTGATGTACCACCAGGAAAAATGGGACGTATAATAGGAAGAAGAGGGTCTTCTATTTTGGCTATAAAGGAATCTTGCAAGTATATATACCTCTCTCTTCTTTCTGTGTAATGCCTATCGCAATTTCATGTTTTAAAATGCCGAATTGGTTATCTTGGTATTAATTTTGCAGTGCTGAAATTCTCATTGGAGGTGCTAAGGGTCCACCTGACAAGGTTAGTCTACAAAATCTGTTGAATAATTATATTTTTACCCACACAAAAGCATTATTCTCCTCACCCAAACTCAAAAGAGTTTCTGTTGATTTAGGATGAAAGCCTACATCTACACTGTGATGTGGCAATATGACTGAATTTTTTATTGCAATGCTACATGAAGGAGCATGGAAGTGCGTTTTTGATAGGATCCATCCATTTTTCCTTTCTGAAAATAAGAATAAATAAATGAGTAATCATCAGTATTCTTGCTCCTCTGGCCACAGCATGCAATCTAAATGCATATGTGTGTGAAGCTGATTTATATGGTTTGAGAAAGGTCGGAAGCACCGTCAACTGTTCCTTGCTTCCTTAGCATTGATCAAGTAAAATTACATTTTGGTTTTTTAATAAGGGCTCTATAATTTCAACACTGCTTACCCCATTTAATCTTTTAAAAGTTATAGTTACTTTATTACCTTTTCTGGATTCAATTCTTTGTTGTCAATTTGCTCTCCCATTATTTTTCTAATTCAATGCTCAAACTTTATATAGTGTCTCAAATTTTGAAATGCTGGATTAGGTTATCCAGTGGAACCTCTTCAATTCTTTGTTGTTATTTTGCTTTCCAATTTATTTTGTTATTTGCTGCCAACATTCATCTAAGTATATAACAAAAACTTTTTAAGTAGTTGGATTTAGGTTTATGCATGTATGGGAAAAAAGACCCTTCAAATTAAGGTGTAAAAATCTGTCTTTCAAGGGCCTAAAAAATAGTGGGTTCATGCAGGTATTCATCATAGGACCGGTGAAGCAGGTGAGGAAAGCAGAAGCCATGTTAAGGGGAAGAATGCTGGAGATGTATTGAGGAACATTTGTCATTATGCTTGTTTGCAACTCTTTATAATAATAATCACAGGTTCCAGTGGATTATGTTTTCTGCTTAATGTTGTGGCCCTTCCTCATTTTACGATATACAGTTATGATCATTCACCCAGTAGTATAGTCTTTAAGACCATAGATTTAATTCCTGTGGTGCTATGGTTGAATGTGAAAGTTTCAAAGCAAAGCACCAAACCTCTCTAATCAATCATTTAGTGAAATGGTTCTCTTCAAAGTTAAATAACTACAAGACTAACAAAAATGGCTGTAGAATCATCAAATTAAACCTGCTTATTGAGCAGATTAATTTGAATTCCTCTCTTAGGTGTGGGAATGTTGACTCTGTCCTCTTACCATAATGAGAAAAACCATACACAGTCCGAGGACACAAGGAAATAAAGTCTCTTTTGGTCCACTATTTTTGATGTGCTGTATAAATTTTCAGTTTCGAGACATACAATCTTTGCAAATTAACTCTATTGTCCAAAATGCCAAGGCAATTAATAAACCAATATACTTGTAACATTGACAACACGTATGAACGTTGCAACGCCCCCTACTGGAACGTACTAGAACACCAGAGTCAAATTGCCGATTTATTTCATTCAGAAGTCTGAAGCAGATGAAAATTTCTCCCAGTAAATAACCAAGCATGGAGCCGCCAAAGCTCAGCACGCCTTTACGTATTAGTAACTTCACATCCGATTCAGTTCAACTTACAACACAAAAAAAAAGTCCCGTGTACTCTCTGCCCATGATTACACAACAATCAAGTCACTATTGTTTAATATGTATTAATGAACAAGAAAGACTCGGCATTAATATGTATTTATGAACAAGAAAGACTCGGCATGCAATACGCTCAATGCTTCAAATATCTTAGCCAAATAGGCAAAGAATAGAGAATACAGTAGTGAAACAACATGAACACAGGAAACAAAATTACTTTTTAAAACTACCAAATTGATATTGTTGGCTGCCGAAATTTGAGAATGGGTCATCTCCTGCCAACTGTGGAGATGTGAACCCAGATATACCGAGACCAGTTCCAGTGCCCATCGCTCTCCCCATGTAAAATGATGTTGGGGGACCCTTTTCCCTTTCATCTGAACCATCACTTAATCCACCCACAACCCCAACATCAGCCAGTGATACCTTCTTGGCTGCAAAGTGCAGGAAAATAGTTGCTTATGAGACAAACTTAAGGTAATTAATTCACAATAACAGAAGAGGGGAAGACCTGTCAAAAAACCGTTACATGATGCAAATACAGATGCCAGTAATAGATCTGAAACGGTAAACATATGACTGAACTATGCTAGGAAATTACACTACTTAGGAAGATAATACTTACGAGCAGATATATTAAGATCAATTATCCCACGACTTAATGAATCTGCCCAAATTCCAGACTTCACCTGGAAAGCATCCTTCTTGGTTGGAGGATTTGAGACAGCTGAAGATGTTCCAACCAAGTCATTGAGGCTAGAATCACCGGTAGCATTTTGTGTAGTTCCCATAGATACTGAATTAGAGTCAGAAGTGAATGCTCCAAAGAGATCAGATCCATTGAAATTGTTAAGTGGAACTGTCGCAAATGGATCAACAATGTGAGTAGTTGTCGGATCAGATTTTGAAGCCTTAGGTTCAGGCTGCACAGCTGGTTCAGGGGCAGCAAAAAGGTCAACTGGTGCAGAAGCTGCAGATGAAGCTGCAGATAAAGCGGATTGAGAAGAAAATAGATCAACTTCCGTCTGCATAAATGGACATTAAAAAATATAAGATTAGCATATAGACAAATTCATTTTGAGCAAAGGGAGAATTAATACATCCTGATTCCTGCTTAATATAAACCAATGCCTCTAAAATTCCAAAAGTAAACCAAAATATCTTTCAATTTAATTAATCAAACAATTTTGTACATTCTTTATGCTCTTAATATTGCCATCCAGGTAATGTAGAGTGAAAAAATTATTTCAGACTTCTGCAGGTAATTCCCAAGTCATCAAATGCCTTATGAAAACAATACACAAACACAAACATGCAAACACATATCATATAGCATTTCTAGAAACATAGATGAAAAAGAATCTGACCTTAGTCTGAGAATTTGCTCCCATTCCTTGCTCGGGTTGTGCTGACACAAAAGTTGCATCAGCGAAAAGATCAGCCTCTGAGGCAATACCATTCATGGCAGATGTTTGAGCAGGAGCCGGAGTTGGTGCATCCATGAGATCACCAATCAAACTATCTCCAAATAGATCCACTTGCTTAGAGTTCCCAGCAGCAGACTCTGTCAAATAGGCCAATCCACAACATATGGTGAGACACACCCTGCTAGATGAATTATTAGAAAAGGGACTGGCAGTAATCATTAGTATCAACTCTGTTAATACTTTCTGCATTCAATGAAGCATAAATTTGGTTTGCACCAAGTATCTAATCGTACATATTCATTATAATAATATTAAGTGCATCTGGTAGAAATTCTTTCTACAACTGCCACATAAACACTATTTTGCACAAATGGCATTGGGCACCACAAGGTTTCCATGGCAGCACCAAATTTCTGGCACAGGACGTATACAATCATGTAAATTATCAAAGAATCTATGCCCTGCTAACAGTGATCAAGCTCTCTAGACTTCAAATAATGTCAAAAGTCCATCACGCATTCCCATAAAATTCTCCTTACCACCCCCTTCAAAAAAAAAATAGGGGAAAAAAATACACCTAAGGTTATGCATTCAATCACTTCTTCATGATCAGGGAACATTACGTTGAATGCTCAGATGATTTTTTTTCCAATCTATTCATGTACAATCTTTTTATTTGTGGTAATTGATTGAAAATAGAAGTTTATGGAAGATACACACTTCACAAGGCTTCTTTAGACTCGATTGAAGCAGACAACCACATAACATAACTTGTCACACAGAATACTTACTATTACTAGAAGTTCCTCGAGGATCAAAATCATCAAAATTGTCATCATGCTTAGTTGAAGGAATGATTGAGCTTTGAGAAGGAATTGAACTGTATTTATCAGGGTCATTTGACTTTGTTGCTGATTTTGAAGCATTGGATGACATATTATCTTGATCCTTGCTGCAATTATCATTATCAAATTAAAAATATCATACATAAAACAATATACAAACATTAAAGAGGCAGCACGTGTGATTATGTATCTGTGGGTGTGTGTAAGAGGGAAATTTAGAGGGGGAGAGAAAAACACTGGTACAGCATGCTCTTCACCTACTATCAAAAGTGACCATATAAAACTAACTATCAATGCTACTGCATGCCCAGCAATAACATGAATCTCTTCTCAATGGAGCCAATATGAAAATATGTATATATATATATGGAGATATCTCCGAGAAAAACTCCGAAATCTTAGCACGTATGCCAATCTAAATCTGTCTCACAAAAACATAAAAGTTAGAACAAAATAAAGCCCAAACCTGCCATACCGTGCAAACCCCTTCTTCAAGGTGTTCCCTTTTTTCTCACTTGCAGCCCCTCCGCGTGACTTTTCAAGGGTATCCTTTCCAGTCGTTTCCTCTCCATATGGATCCCTGTCTTTATAACTATCTCTGAAGTTGTCACCCGAACCTCCATATCGATCACTACTTCGATAGCCACCAGTACCTAAAGAGGCTGAACCAGACTTATATGTTATTCCAGTAGATGAAAGTCCGAAGTACCTAATAATAGTAGCAAGCAAACAGTAAAGTTAGAGGGGACAATCCAACAGTCAAATTCATAGAAGCTGAAGTTAAACATATATTTTTCAGTTTCTGAGCTTTTAACTTACTTTTCACGGTTGGCAGCAGCTTTGTTTCTTACTTCTTGTATTTTATCTTTATTGTTCAAAAGGGCCACAATATTTTCCACCTTCTTCCTCACATTAATTCCCATATCCTTCCCACTTGGCTCAACATACTCAAAACTTGATAGAGACTTACGAATGACCATACAAAAAGAACCATAATCAGACAACACAACTCTTTTCTGAGGCAGTTAGAGAAGTGCTGATATATTCAGCAAAAATATACTAGAATAGGCCTTACCGATATCTGGAAAGTATGCTCTATTATGTCATCAACTGCACGTTCTGATCCATGGGATATCAGATACTCTATAACAGCCAATGCCTGATACATAAGAAGGTGCAGATGTTGAGTGCTTTAAAAATACCCATGAACCAATAAATTAGAGCGGTAGGTATAAAAGCTTTATGCATCATATGATTTCCAATATTGATTGAGTGAGAAGTAAGTAATGTGCTACCTTGTAAACATAACGCCAGTCCTTGCCAGTCTCAGCCAATCTTGTCCATAGAACATTCATAACCATCTGACATTCAGAGCTAAAAAGCATTGCACCTAATAAGTTCAAAGCTAGATATTGTACTTTCAACACAACAGTACTCAAAAGAAATTTAGAGAAACTGACAATTTCTTGGTAGCCTGTGCTATCTCTGCCAATGCAGTGCCATGAGGACCCCATGGTTCATTGTCTGTCGCATCCAATACCTGCATTAGTAATGACAAAATTCACATGTGAAAAAAAAATGGAAAGAAAAAATAATCTCATAATGGCAGGAGTGATGCATATGATTGACACACATTAACACATACATATCACTACCCCAAAAATTCAAAGTGGCCCATCTGATAATGAAACAGAAACATTAAAAGAAAAACACCCTTCAAAAGCAATAAGAACATGAGTTTAGATATTAACAAGTGACTATAGAATAGAAACAATGAACGTAAAGTGCAAAACTCGAAATTGCTTGCTATTACAGACACAAAGACAAACTAAAAATTCATTTAGGTAAATTATCTGCACGATTTTCACCGGAAGCCAATTTCTAATCACACCAACTTACAATCCTAAACTAAAGCTGGAGTTCAAAAACTAAGGATCAGTTAGGAAATTCCAATATTAACATTGTTTCAGTAAAATCAATTCATCAAACTGAAAATAAGTGAATCATAGTAGCAAACTCAGTCAGCTTAAATCGTATCTTACCAAATTGCAACGTATCTTTAATTTTTCTATTATAATATAAATCTTGACTTCCAACAAATCAAATGGAATCAACTTTGTTAGATCTCAAAATTAAATAAAAAAATCCGCATTCAACATCAGCAAATCATCAAAGTATATATATAATCATTCTCTAGGAGGACTTCCCCACTTTGTTAAAATGAAAATACCAGAAAAAGAAAAACACAGATTTCAATATATTGACAGACAAAAAAAATATAATATCTGATATATTAAAATCTTTTTTTTTATATATTTTACTGAAATCTTCAGTTTAACGAAATGAATATCCTACACTTACCTTCTGTTCAATCTCCGGAACCTTCAAAACCTTCAAATTCACCTCCCTCTTTCTGCAAAAATCAAAATAAATAAATAGATGGCTCATTCTGACTGGTTACTAATCGAATTGTAAAAATTGCAGAAAGAAGAATATAAGCTCACATTTCACGAACCGTCTGATCGAAGACCTTCATGAAATCCATGATGGATCTGTATCAAAAGACGATGTTATATGTAAAATAAAAATGGTGAAATTACCGTTTAGATAGATCTAATCAAAATGTGGAATTGAATAAATGATAAATCAAATAATTAATTAATGAAGTGAATATAATGAACCCTTAAATGTTCAGATCTCGGAGATTCTTGCAGAGATTATTAGATGACGATGAATCAGGTGTCGATCTGTGGATTCAATCAATACGGGAGCGCGACAGAAATATACCACGCGAGTAGAAGAACGACGACGTTCAGCAGCAATGTCGTTTTCTCTTTTTCTTAAATAATTTAAAATTTTGGTGAGACTACGAGAGAGCGGATATAGGGTAAAACATAAATTATAATTACACATATAAAATAATAAATAATAATATTATTATTATTATAAATTTAATTATATAGTTATAAAATATTTAACAATTTCAATATATAAGACTCTTCAAATTTTTAAATAAGATCATTATACATGAGTAGCCTAATTTATTTTTATTAATTGAATTAAGAGATAGTAAAAATATATTTATTGTCTGATCTTTCAGAATTTTGTTACTTTTAAAATGACATTATGAGATACTTTTATGTTCCAATTTGGATACAGGGT
This sequence comes from Murraya koenigii, assembly GCA_025617385.1. Lineage (NCBI taxonomy): Eukaryota > Viridiplantae > Streptophyta > Magnoliopsida > Sapindales > Rutaceae > Murraya > Murraya koenigii. The sequence goes on along the minus strand of CM046817.1, from coordinate 3,740,470 downwards.
GGAAATGAGATTAAAATAAAAAGATTCCATTAGCAGGATGAAGAAATAAATTTATACTATGTTATTTTAGATATTTTACTATTTTAATTTGACCTATTACCATTGTTGGAGTTAGTTAACTATTAATTAGTATTATTTTTAAATTTTATCAAAATTCTTTCACCTATGTAAGATTATTTAAAAAAAATAAAATAAGACAAAATATTTAACAGAAAAAAAAAATTGAACAATTTATTATATAAAAATTGACATTGACATTGACATTCTCAACCCATCCCAACTCATAACCAATTCTAATTGCATTTAATTTTGTATTTTATATTCAATCATTAGTTTATAGAAGGTATTTGGGATTCTAACACCATGCATGGGTTTGATTTGGAGTATAATAAGGCTCTAATTGTATCAAAAAAACTAATGTTCGTGACAAGGAAGTTGATGAAGGGAAAATAAACTAGGTTTTTCAATTTTCAATTAAAACCTTTTTAGGACCGATCTCATACAACATATAAGAATTAAGTAATCTAGAAATTCATATCTTGATATTTTGATTATGAACAATTGAGAGTTGTAGATCTGCCTCCAAACGATCTTCCAGGCTATGACTCAAGTTTGATCAACACTGGACGTGTGGGCGTCTGTTTCACCACTCCCAATTGCAACTGGCTCCTCTTAGATGCCTTCTTTATTTTTCTTAGAATCCCTGGGGTTTACCTCTTCTTCTTTTTTAATTTAAGAGTATAAAGCCCCTTTTATAATATCTTATGAAAAACCCTAATATGTTAGGATTAGGATTTCTATTTAAAATAGAATTCCTCTTTTAACTATCTCTCCACTTACCTAAAAGTGGAAGGAATGTATAATAACTAGGAGACCAGCCTATAAAACATTACTAGCCTCCATTTACACTTTAATATAACATACTAGGCCTTAACAAATATTATAATTATAATTTTCATCTAATATGCCGGTTTTTCTGCTTTAGGTCCAGTGATGGTGTTGTCAATTAAATGAAATTAACTCGGGGATCATTTGGGAACATACAATAGTGGCTATAATAATTAAATTTGTAATTAAACAAATATAATTATTTAATTCCAATTCTACTCCACTATAAGATTGAACCGACCTCCATAATTGTATGCTCGAATATAATTCGCCTAAGCCACATTGATTTCTTTATCGCACAATCCTTTGTACCACATCGTTAATTTAAATTGATATCTCAACCGTCCAATCAATTTAATTACATCTTTTCCTTAATACTTACTTGGTTTTCTAATGATCATTTTCAACATATTTATTTATGTTGAGACACTCTGCCGGAGAATTTTATGATCAAGATCGAAAACCCATCGAGAGATGTGTCGTATAAATTTTATATCGTTAATCTATAATTTCAATACTTGTAATTGCTCCCACCAAGATACTGAGTAATCTAGACTACATGTGTATGTCATGCCCATTGGTAACTCAAATGAAATAACAACAACAATCATGAAATCATAACTAACTCAAGATTAAGATTACAAGAATCAATGTCTATGAGATTTAATAAGTCCGATAGTTATTACTAGGTTAATTAAATCTCATATGTGATCCAGTTCAATGTAGACATACTACATCAATAAATGTTGAGACACTCTGGCCAGAGAATTTTATGATCAAGTACTGAAAACCCATCAAGAGATGTGTCGTACAAATTCTATATTGTTAATCTATAATTTCAATACTTGTAATTGCTCCCACCAAGATACCGGGTAATCTAGACTACATGTGTATGTCATGCCCATTGGTAACTTAACTGAAATAACAACAACAATCATGAAATCATAACTAACTCAAGATTAAGATTACAATGAATCAATGCCTATGAGATTTAATAAGTCCGACAGCTTATTACTAGGTTAATTAAATCTCATATGTGATCCAGATTCAATGTAGACATACTACATCAATAAATTCATACATGATTAAGACAAATCACTCAATGAATTTATTACAGCTTCATACCTAAATAAAGTGCCCAACTTTATTTATCAATCATGAACTTATTTTATTTAATCATAAGATAACTTGTATTTATATCTTCTCGTGAATCCACATGGTGATCGCGATAAATACATATAATATGATTAAATGGACTTTGCTCAAAATATTAATGCAATTCAAAATATCCGAATAAATATTTGAAATATTTTATTAATCGGAAAATCAATATGCTTTAAAGAGCACATAATCCCAACAATCTCCCACTAGCTCTCAAAGCATATCCGCAAATTGCACATGTTTGTAGGACTCTAAGTGTAGGTTATAACCTTTCTACACTATATCCATATGAGATAATACTTCCTCTTAATGTGTTTTTGTTTCTCGTGGTTTCTTAGTTCTTCGGATTGAGCCATCGTACCATTATTATCAAAAATAATTTAAGTGGTGCACTTACAGCAGATACCACCTCAAGATCTCGAAGGAACTTCATGAGCCATACCGCTTCTTTTGTAGCCTTAGATGCGACCACATATTAAGCTTTTGTCGTGGAGTCTGCGATACGAGATTATTTCACACTCCTCCAACTAATAGCTCCACTTCCTAATGTAAACACATAGTCGAAGTAGACTTTCTAGAATCTTTATCCGACATAAAATCGTAATCAGCGATAACCCACTCGGAGTAAGTTCATCATCCGGATACACAAGCATATAATCCTTAGTTCTTTTCGGATACTTCATTATGTGCTTGACGAAGAGTCCAGATGTTTAGGTCCGTGATTAGGTTGATATCTCGCTAACCATCCTAATCGCAAAACATGTGTCCGGTCTAGTGCAAAGCATTGCATACATGAGACTTTCCACGACTTCCGCGTAAGGAACTCGCCTCATGTTCTCTATCTCCTCGTAAATTTTAGGTAATTAACCTTAAAGGATATAATTCCATGTCCGAATGGTAACAAACCAATCTTGGAATTTACCATGCTAAATCTAGCCAATATCTTATCGATATAGACCACTTGAGATAAAGCTATCGCTTTATTCTTCCGGCCTCGTAGCAACTTGATACCAAGAATATAACTAGCTTCTCCCGCATTTTTCATATCAAATTGTTTTGCTAGCCAACTCTTTTATAGTAGTCATTACTCCTACATCGTTTCCGATAAGGAGAATATTATCTACATAAAGATTTAGGAAGGCTACAGTTTTTCCCTGAATTCTCTTGTACACACATGGTTCATCAATATTCTGAATGAATCCAAACGATTTTATCGCTTGATCAAATCTGATGTTCCATGACTGGGATGCTTGCTTCAATCCATAAATGGATCTTTGCAACTTGCATACCAAGTGTTCTTGGCCTTTTTGTATGAATCCATCCGGTTCGTCGCATAAAGATGTCTTCTTCAAAATGCCTATTAAGAAAGGCGATCTTGACATCCTTTTGCCAAATTTCATAATTTAGCATCTGACAGATAGAGAGCGTAATTCGATAGATTTAAGCATAGCAACCGGAGAAAACGTTTCTTCATAATCGATTCCCTTTTCGAGTGAACCCTTCGCTACTAATCTTGCTTTAAATACTTCTATCCTTCTGCTTACTCTTATTTTCTTCTTATAGATCCACTTGCATCCAATGGGTTTTACCTCATTTGGTGTCTCTACAAGTTTCCAGATTTTATTGGAATACATATATTCCATTTCTTGATTCATAGCCCTTTTCAATGTTCAACATCACTATCTATTAGAGCTTCATCAGATCTAGTGGGATTTTATACATGTTCATATGAGACAGTCAGTATAGGTTTCTCTCAATAATATGTATCTTGTTTGGTAATCTAGTTACCCTCCCACTACGATGAGATTCTAAAAGTAATAATTTGTGCAGGGATAAACCTTTTGTTAATCATTCTTGCTTTTTTCTATAAATAGAAAACTGAGCATCAATATGATCTCCTTACTTATGATATCTCTAGTTTTACCTCATAGGTTACAAGTCATTTATATAGTCTTCCTCAAGGAAAGTATAGCGTAGTTTACAAATACATTCCTATCTTAAGGTCTATAAATTAGACTTTCCTTTATTCCTTTAGAATACCTAAAACATGCATACTTTTGAACATGAATCCATCTTTTCTGCCTATAATTTTAGTATAAATACTAGTAAATCTCCAATTATAGATGCGTCACAATTTAAGTTCGTGACATATTCATAATTCTATGGAGTATTAGGCATTTATATAGGTAAAACTAAGTTCAATAGTCTATGCAGTTTTTAAATACTGGTATCTAGAATAAAAAAGGTAAATGATAAATCGCAAGTATACATCTTATTTTATCCAAAAGAATTTTGTTTGTCTATATAATGACACTATTATATCATTTTACAACCAAATGGACTTTGAATTCTCTAGAGAGATATTCTTTACTTTGATTAAATCAAAGTTCTTTTATGTTCATGTCTGATTGCTTCTTTGTCTTATCCATGTACTCTTTTGAATTTTTAAAAGCCATGGAATCATGACACATTTAGACAAACATAAATGATCTGAATATTTATCAATTGGATTGATAAAATACTCATAACCTCTTCTTACATGTAAACTAATTAGTCCACATACATTTGTATGTACTAATTTCATGCATACAATATTACGCTTTCTTTTAGCTCAAAATGAGCTACCTTGTCATATTACTCTTCTAAATAAGATTTATAGAGTATCAATGATCAATCCTCAAATAGGTCATGAAGGACCTATTATTAATCATTCTCATGAAATCTTATTATAGTTTATATGACTTAAGCATAAATATTATAGGTGCCATTGGTTTTAGAAAAACATTTCTTTTTATGGGATAAATAATATACTTTTTATCATTATATCTTGCTTTGAACAGATCAATAGACTTATATGATATTAATTGTCTTTGTAAAGTAAAAAAATGAGTTATTAACATAGGATCAAAAAATAACAGTGTGCTTCTGTTTATTAAAAATAAGCCACCAAAATTAAATTCCTCTAATGTTTGGAATACAAAGACAAATATCAAAACTTAAAGTCTCATAAAATTGATCTATTCCTCTCAGCTGATATAAACTAAGTATCTTTTTCATCGTCGCTTAAAGCTTTCTTCATTTAATCTCTTGGTTTCCGAAAACCAAATAAATGAATTTACAAATAAAAATTAGTTATCTCGTAATTCACTATAGAAACCGAACTAATTAGGAAGCTTAAAGATTTCCTATACCGATTTTAATAATCTTAGGACAATCTTTCTTCCGATGACCCTTCCGTCCACACTTGAAGCACTTGTCTTTCGACTTGCCATCTTTTCCGGTAGATGGGTTCCTTATGTCAATTCTCTTTTGCCTACCCTTGTCTTTCGACTTAGGCCTTAAAAAGAATTCCTGTTTAGGAAGTTCTTTGCTATGATAATATTCTTCTATAGTATGTAGTTCGTACATCAATTGAATTAAGGTCATATCTCTATTGCTTAAGATATAGCTGACCTTAAACTCTCTGAATGTATCAGGTAAAGATTCAATCACCATGTTGATCTTTGTTTTATCATCGATTTCAACACCATGAATCTCAACTTCATTCAAATAGTCCATCATTATGAGGACATGATCACGAACTCTTGTACCCTCTTCCATCTTGGTGTCGATGACACGCTTTAACATCGCTTCTCCGGCGAATCAAGATTCGCCCAAACATCTCATGGAGACTAGCCAATATTTCAGTGGTTGTTTCCATGTTCAAGTTTGTTCTGCAGCTCCATAGAAATCGAAACCAATATATAGCGCTTAGCCATTTTGTTAGCCTCGCACCATTTCTCATAAGACTCTTCCGATTTCTATAATCGTATAACGCTGGTACTAGAGGGCATTGCTGGGTCGTAACATATTTGTAGTCTTTAGCATGTGAGAATATTAAATAGATTACGCTTCCAATCTAAGTAATTGTCACCAATGAGTTCATTTTAACCGGGATGATTAACGATGGGTTGATGGAAGACATTTTCCGAAAAATAAAACATACATGCATAAATATATTGATATAACATTCACAATAAAATTCTAAAATGCAAAAATCATAAATGTATTTTATTTTATTGTAACGATAATCTAGTACTCGCTTTAGCAAGCTATCCGTTGGGAAGTCATGCCGCCACTTACTGCACTCCAATTAACCATTAGATTATTTACTTTCATGTCGTAATATGATAAATAACTATCGCTTATCTTTTAAGGCCAAAATTTTGTTAACAGAGCTTCGTTGGGAAGGTTAATAACAATTTTTGTTGAGTGTATAACCATTGTTTCAATCTACGTATTTCTCATATCATGTAGCCACCGCTGGGGTGATCAATGATTGAAAAATATTTCGATTTTATCTTTGAAGAAGTTCATCAAATAAAATATTTAATATATATACCTCCGTAGGGAGCATCACCGTATCGTGAAGTCGAGGTATATATATAATTTTATTATTGAACTAACAATGGAGTCCGTGGGAATATTATCTTGAATTTTCCTCTCCCACTCAATATTTTAAAGTTTGATTTTTCCTTTTAAATCATACATATATTGTTAATTGCATGCTTCCTATAATATTATCTAAGTGATATCTTATATTATTAAGCATTTGCAAATCTCAAACAATATGCATGAATTCATGTTATATCAATGACATATATTATTATGCATAGAAGTAAGACTACCTATTCTATATGACATGTTATTACTAGTATGTTCACATCCAAAACACAACATATAGAAAAATTAAATAATCTCAATTCATGGTTTTCCTAATAAAAATATTAACCCTAAGCCTAATCTTTATCGGGTTTCATGTCAATATCTTCTTTAGATTATCTTTGATGATGGCCTTATTAATATGGGCTTTAAATTTATTATTGGTCCAAATTTTTAATTTTAAAGAAAATAAAATAAAATTTTAAATAAAACTTTAGGACCAAAAATAATTTTAATTTGTTAAACTATATCCATGCATTTTAATTCATTAGGCCCAAATTTTATTAGACTTAAAACTAGGATTTACTAAGCCCAAAAATCATTTATGGACTTAAATGAATAATAGTATACTAACTTTGTCCATTATGAAAATATTACTGAAATTAAGGGTCTGAGTGATAATTACCACTCAAAACCCTAATCTCTTATTTTCCTCCAGCCGCCGTCACCAAAGAAGCCAGCAGCCTTCACTGTCTTTTCCGATCAAGGACTGCCGCGCGTTACCAGAGAGGGTGCTGCTACGCGCGCTGCTGCCGCGGGACTGCTGCTGCGCGTTGCTGCGGTGGGGCTGCTGCTGCGCGAGTTGCTGCTGCCCACGAGCCTCTGCTGCGCGCACTGCTGCTGCCCGCGAGCTCCTGCGCGAACTGCTGCTGTTCTCTGCGAGGTCCTGCTCGCGTTGCTGCTGTTTGCGGAAGCTTCTGCTGTGGATGGGATTAGTGCTGCTTCGTGGCTTCCGCGCGCGCGCGCGCTGCGCACTGCGTGCTGCGCCAGTCCAGCAAGCGCGCTGTGCGCTGCGCGAGTCCAGCGGGCACGCTGCGTGCTGCGCGAGCCACACGCGCGCGCGATGCTTTTCCGAAAAATCCCCCTTTTTTTTTTAAAAAAAAATTTTACAGATTCCGATCTAATACTTTACAAAATAATTTTAAAACATAAAATTAAATCAAAAGAGAAACATGGTAATAATAGACCACCTTTTTTGTTATAAATTCAAAAAAATACAAACAAATCTCTAACCATGAATTGAGACAATCCAAGCATGCTTTATTCATATATTAACAAATAATATATATCTAAATAAATTGTGCCACTCTAATACATAATTAACAAGATAGATTTCTTACATAATTCTTATATATTATTATGAGATGGCTCGATACCAATTGAAGGAAAATAAACTAGGTTTTTCAATTTTCAATTAAAACCTTTTAGGACCGATCTCATATAACATATAAGAATTAAGTAATCGGTAAATTCATACCTCGATATTTTGAGAAGATGAACAATCGAGAGTTGTAGATCCGCCTCCAAACGATCTTCCGTGCTATGACTCAAGTTTGATCAACACTAGACGTGTGGGCTCTGCTTCACCACTCCCAATCGCAACCTGGCTCCTCTTAGATGCCTTCTTTATTTTTCTTAGAATCCATGGGTTCTCCTCTTCTTCTTTTAATTTAAGAGTATAAAGCTCTTTTATAATATCTTATGAAAACCCTAAGTATGTTAGGATTAGGATTTCTATTTAAAATAGAATTCCTCTTTAACTATCTCTCCACTTACCTAAAAGTGGAAGGAATGTGAATAAACTAGGAGACCACCTAGAAACATTATAAGCCTCCATTTACACTTTTAATATAACATACCATGCCTTAACAAATATTATAATTATAATTTTCATCTAATATGCCAGCTTTTTCGCTTTTGGGTCCAATGATGGTGTTGTCAATTAAATGAGCTAACTCGGGATCATTTGGGAACATACAATAGTGGCTACTAATAATTAAATTTGTAATTAAACAAATATAATTATTTAATTCCAATTCTACTCCACTATAAGATTGAACCGACCTCCATAATTGTATGCTCGAATATAATTCGCCCAAGCCACATTGATTTATTTATCGCACAATCCTTTCGTACCACATCGTTAATTTAAATTGATATCTCAACTCGTCCAATCAATTTAATTACATCTTTTACTTGATACTTACTCGGCTTTCTCTAATGATCATTTTCAACATATTTATTTATGTTGAGACACTCTGCCGGAGAATTTTATGATCAAGATCGAAACCCATCAAGAGATGTGTCGTATAAATTTATATCGTTAATCTATAATTTCAATACTTGTAATTGCTCCCACCAAGATACCGGTAATCTAGACTACATGTGTATGTCATGCCCATTGGTAACTCAAATGAAATAACAACAACAATCATGAAATCATAACTAACTCAAGATTAAGATTACAAGAATCAACGCCTATGAGATTTAATAAGTCCGACAGCTTATTACTAGGTTAATTAAATCTCATATGTGATCCAGCTCAATGTAGACATACTACATCAATAAATTCATACATGATTAAGACAAATCACTCAATGAATTTATTACAATCTATACCTAAATAAAGTGCCCAACTTTATTTATCAATCATGAACTTATTTTATTTAATCATAAGATAACTTAGTATTTATATCTTCTGCGAATCCACACTGGTGATCGTGACAAATACATATAATATGATTAAATGGACTTTGATCAAAATATTAATGCAATTCAAAATATCCGAATAAATATTTGAAATATTTTATTAATCGAAAAATCAATATGCTTTAAAGAGCACATAATCCCAACAGTCGATGCAATGCATGGTTGGTCAAAAGTTGAAGAATGAAAATGAAAATTTAAGGATAAAGAACAAAAGAAAAATGTCAAAATGTGAAATTTTTAATAGAGTTACTACGTATACAATATATATATTATTATAATAGATCATTCTAATTCTTTATGAATTTATCTCAGTTATTTTTTAAATATTTTTATTTGGTTAGTTATGCAAATCCAAATTCTAAAAATGATGAGATTGAAAATTTAATTTGAAATTTTTCCCTGTATTTTTTTTTTTTTAAAAAAAACAATAATAGTCGTCCTCCCCGTACTATAGCCACTTCTTCATCTAGTGGTTCTCAACTTCTCATTTTGCCATCTCGTTTTTAAGGCTAGTGCTATAATACATGCATGAGATACATGCAACCGAAAAAAAAAAAAGTGAGCCATTGTTTGGCTACCAAATGGCAGCGAAACAATTGAATTTGGCAGCCAAACAATTGAAAAATAATATGACTCAGAGCAACCCGTAAGGGACAACCGGTTGCTCTAAGTTAGGAATAAAAAAATATTAAATAAAATAATAATTATTTTCATAATAAATGTCATATAATAATAAAAAATTAGTTTTATAATAGTAAAAAATAAATTTAAAGTTTAATAGTTTTATTATTAAGTTAATAATAGGTATTTTATATTTATTGATCCATTAACTGTATAATTTTTGCGATTATAAGTTAATGATTTTTAAGTTTTATGTTCATCATCTTTAATTTTAAGTTTAATAGTTTTATTGGTTTATTAATT